>OY978009.1:13498166-14098166 GCA_963854515.1 Pandemis heparana
GACTTTGGCTATAGTTCTGACGCGCGATTTCTAGCAATTTTTAATGGTACATTAAAATGATCGGTTTTCAAAAATTGAGTGAGAGAAATCTGCTGAGTTTTGGTGTCCAAAAACTATTATGCTATTCTGATTATCGAGCGAAATTTATCCCACTCATATGAAGTAAGGCTTACGTGTAAGATAGAGATGGAATTTCGGTCTCGTCGTTTTGTACAGAGCCGCTATTGATATATATTAGTGCTGTCGCCACATTGGAATTTGATAACGGTTGCGGCATTAGGTCCAGTTTTGACCACCAGCACGTCTAGCACGAGAGCGCACAAAAGTTGCGTCGCGCGCGAGATAAATAGCCCGTCTTTTTCTTACTGTTGGTTCTAGAAAGAGACGGGTAGTCTATCTCGCGCGCGACGCGATTCTCGCGCGCTCTCGTGCTAGCCGGGCAGGGGTTCTAGCATGATGTTTTAATGCGTTTAGGTTTGCTTGCTGTCAGATCCATACTAACAATGACAGCTAAAACCTAAACTGAGTCGGAATATGGTAAGGCCCCAGATTAGACAAGTTTGTGGCGAAGTATTTGGGTACCTACAAATTGTAGCCTTACGAGTACTTTATGTAGTCTTGTATTGTATTAAGACTACTTTCTGGCGATACCGCCATCCGCGGACGTCCATCTTGTGACAGGCTTGTAATTAAAAGCAATTATTGTCAATAACAGTTTTTGCGTTAGAAACCGTCTCCGATCGCAAACCCTTAATGGTTCTTGGCAATTACTTCTAATTAGAGGAAAAGAATGTGAAAGGTTGTTAATTGATAAACGGTGTTTACAAAAACAAAGTAAGCATCTCCCTCATCTAAGATGTCTTGTTTTTGAGTGATGGTTAAAAGGGTATATTATCATTGTTTGGAATTTATATGTAGGTAAGTATCGTTGCTCTGAATACCTTTACCTGGGTCAAATAATCTCTCCTCAGGACCTCACAACCAAAGAGATCGACAGAAGGCTAAGTAATGCATGGAAAACCTACTGGTCGTTTAAAGAAGTAATGAAAAATAAGAAAACTAGCATAACAACTAAACGTAAACTTTTCAATGTATGCATACTACCAATAATGACCTATGGTTGCCAAACCTGGGCGCTAACAAAAGCACACGCAAAAAAACTGGAAGTTGGTCAACGAGCCATGGAAAGAAGTATGTTGGGCAAGAGAAGGATAGACAAAATCAGAAACGGTGAACTTCGAAAAAGGTCAAAGCTAACAGATGTAACCCATAAAATAAAACAAGCAAAATGGAAGTGGACTGGGCAAATCATGCGAGGGCCAGACAAATGGAGCAAAATGGTGTCAGAATGGTATCCTAGAGACGGGTTAAGGAAAAGAGGAAGGCAGTTTCGTCGATGGGAGGACGAAATTGCTGGAGTGGCAGGCAGAACGTGGTCAAGAGTGGCCACATGCGAGAGAGAGTGGAGACATCTGGGGGAGGCCTTTGCCAAAAGGCACACAGATGCATAAACTTTTAATTTTACCTATATTATTATAATAATTATTATTCATCTGAATTGTAAGGCTAAATAAATAAATAAATAAATAAAGTATCGTTGCTGTAACCACCAGTTGCCAATTTAGGATCACGGATGTGATTTCCGCGAGTTTTTTATAAAAAATTCCTTCAACCACAAGGTCCTCAAGAGCTCCTTACCAAATTTCCTACAAGTTTCAAAATGTACAAAAAATTCAAGTAAAAGTCTATATTCTATTCAAGTTTGTTGAAGTATACTTCGAGTTTTATATTCCCTCTGGTTTTTGCAACAAAAGCGCTGAGTTTAGTGCTGTGGTGTTGCCGCACAATGCACTTTGGATGTGATGTTCCTTTGTTATATTTTGTTCGTAAGAACATTGTAAGTTTATGGAGTATAAAGTGTTTTTGCATGTTTATTCATCACTCGATACATTTTGGCCATGATTTGAAAACGAATCCAGTCTAAGTATGACCAACCCGTACATACATACCCCCTTGTTCATAAACGCTCTTTAGGCTTCTGCTAAATTAGCAATCGTTTGTCCTTATCTGTCACTTTGACATTTACCTTTCACAGATAAGGACAAACGATTGCAAAGTTAGCGAAAGCCTATAGAGCGTTTATGAATAAAGGGGTTTGTAAATATAAAGGCGATTCTATGATTTTACCAGTCGATACATAATTATTTTAATTTTAAAGTGCTATTGGTGGCGTCATCTTTTGCCTTGTAGCTGAACTAACTCTGAAAGAAGTAGAGCAAAGTTCTGATACTATTAATAAATTTCCAAAATCTTCCAAATCTTCCTTTGCCCAGCAGTGGGACACTCAATTAGGCTAATATAATAATAATAATATATAAATTGCTTTTACGGCAGAAACAAAAAGTGCAATAAAATTATCCACGGCACCGAACAAAGTTACCCGGATAAGATGGTGGGTATCAAAGGGAAATACAGAGAGGGGCTCCTCGGAAATATTACGAATAGGCCAAGTACGTGTACTTTGAGATATCCGCTGTTATTAAATACTGGTACCAAGCTTATATTGTGCTTCCATGCTGGTCTGGGAGCAAAGAAAAACAGGATGTACCAGTTGCTTCTCTTCCCGCACAGATGGTAAAAGCTCATCAAGGGAATGGGCGAAAATAGGAATCATGTTATAGGCGATGCGCGATGCGGCTAGCAACCCATCACTATTTTTATTTCCCTTTCCACCTATGTATAATCATGCTAAACGTGGCTATCTTGCTACCCTAGGCTCTGTCTACCCCGCAAGGGATAAACACGTATGTTATGTTAACTTTATAATATAATACTAGCTGTTGCCAGCGCCTTCGTCTGCAAAGAATTCGTTTATCGCCATCCCGCGGGAACTACGCAATTTTCCGGGATAAAAAGTAGCCCATGTGCTATTCCAGACTTTTCTCTATCTATGTGCCGAATTTGACCCAGATCCGTTCCGCCGTTCTGGCGTGATTGAGTAACAAACAAACATCCATCCATCCATCCATCCATCCATACTTTCGCATTTATAATATTAGTTAAATGCATGCATTTGCATTTTTAAATAAAGAAAGGTTTTTACGTATTGCTTCAAGACATGGCTTATTAGGAATGGATAATGCTGCATGACATAAATTAATGTAACACGAAAATGCTGTGTAGGTACATTCCGGTTAACGTTCTCAAAAAATAGAAGGTTGTAAGGTTGTAAGAAGGAAACCAAAATTTCCCATGGCTTCGTACTTTATAATAGTTCCTAATATCAGTTCCAGAAGTACTTACTGGCGTTAACACTGTGAAACATTAATTTTGTTACGCTTTTGGACAGTAATTTGATTAGTCATCATAATGACGTTCTGTATTGAAATCGTGACCGACAATGATGACCATGACTGATTCCGGGGCGATGATGTCCCGTGACCGCAGGCTTAACCTAATGCTGTGAAACTAAATTCATCTTAATATACTAAGCGGCACAAAATTTGGCCCCGTCTCCATAAAAAATTACCAGGTGACAATTGTCGGCGACAAGGTGACAATTCTGTTCACATGACAAACTCGACGAGAGGCTACGCCGGTTGGTTTCATGTTGTTTTTTTTTTTTATGTGAGTAGGAAGGCAAACGAGCAAGTGGGTCACCTGATGGTAAGCGATCGCCACTGCCCATAGACACCCGCAACCCCGGAGGGATTGCAGATGCGTTGCCAACCTAGGGGACTTAGATGAAATGCCTCTTGTGCCCGTAATTTCCCCGGCTGTCTTACTCTCCACACCGGAACACAGCAGTGCAAGCACTGCTGCTTTGCGGCAGGATTAGCGAGTAAGATGGCGGTAGCGATCCGGACGGACCTTGCACAAACCCATAAGCACATACCCGCAAAAATGCGCATTGCATTTCGTATTGTAACATGTCGCCGACAATGTCGAGTTGCTGAAATAGGGGCAAGGTAAGTAAGTAAGTCCTGTAGGCTTATTGTCTAACTCGCTCGCAATCGCTATGGTGTTCATTTTGACAGTTCTTGTATGAATGTGACAGCTAGCTGATTCCGATGCCAATTGTCAGCCCATACATCAAATGTCAAAATGAACACGATGGCGATTGCGAGCGAGTTAGACAATAAGCCTACTGGTGCTAGATGGGGCGATGATATTCGCAAGACAGCGGGCAGGGATTGGAGGAGGAGAGCTCAAGATCGAGCCCAATGGCGTGCTATGGGAGAGGCCCTTGTCCAGCAGTGGACTGACACGGGCTGATGATGTTTGATGTTTGAAGTAAGTAAGTAATGCTTTATTGTAAAAATATAAAGAAACAGATAAAATTCATAAAATAATACAAATAACAATAATATATGCACAAAGGCGAACTTATCCCTACAAGGGATCTCTAGCAGTTAACCTTTGAGTAGATGAGAGGAGCATTAAACGAGGGACCGACAAAGAGCCGACAAAGAGTGAGTTTAAAATTCTAGATAGTGAAAGTCACAATAGAGCGTACTATTATTTAATAACACATCATAAAATAAACTACTAAATATCATTACACACATGCATACATACAAAATACAATTAGAGTACACATATACAATATTTCTAAGGAGATGGTGTGAGCCACATCTTCCTCATGCCCTCCGTGAACGACGCCACGGCCAAGGTTGGGTTAGTTCGATTGAACAGCCCTACAAAGATTTTATATATATATACGTGGTAAGGTTCAAAAGTTTCCGGCCTAATAATGAAAATTAACGTTTAGCTTAAAAAAAATACTTTTATTTTTCAATGTAGTCTCCTCCTATTGTTATACATTTTTCAGATCGTTTGATTAACATTTCTATGCCTTTAAAATAATATTCGGAAGTTTTGTCTTCGAAATGCTCGAAAACTGCAGCAGCGACCTCATCATCGGACGAAAATTTTCTCCCCCTTAAGTCCGATTTAAGTTTAGAAAATAAAAAATAGTCGCTTGGGGCTAGATCAGGGCTGTAAGGTGGGTGACGGATTGTTTTAAATCCACATTTAGATATAGCCGCCTTTACAACTGCAGCCGTGTGGACAGGCGCATTGTCATGAAGAAGACGGACACCCCTGCTGAGTTTTCCTCGACGTTTAAACTTTATTGCTTCTCGCAACTGGTCTATAAGGCAAGCATAGTAACTGCCGTTTACTGTCTGATTGCGTTCTTTGATATCTATAAGCAATATCCCTTCGCAATCCCAAAATATTGTGGCCATTATCTTTTTGGTAGATTGGCACACCTTTGCCTTTCGAGGGGGTGCTTCCCCAGAACGACGCCACTCCATCGACTCTCTTTTCGAAAGAGGATCATAGTATAAGACCATAGTTTTGTCTCCGGTAACAATGGACTGGATAAATTCACTCTCACATGACTTGAACTCCTCTAAAAGTTCCTTGGAGCACGCCACTCGTTCAGCTCGCTGAGCACTCGAGAGAAGTTTCGGGACCCATCTTGCACTAACCTTATTCATGTTTAGATGGTCGTGTAGAATCCTAAGGACTGTTATTTTCGTAAGTCCCGTTCTTGACGCTATTTCCTTTGTCTTTAGTCTTCTGTCCTTCAGTACCTCTTGTTCGACTAAATCGACGTTATCTTGCGTAAGAACCTCAACAGGGCGGCCTGGTCGGGGTTCGTCATCGATGGTCTCACGCCCTAAACGAAACTGCTTACACCAATCCTTAACAGTCGACAACGAACGGGAGGAATTCCCGTACACGTTATCTAACCTTTCTTTGATTATAGTTGGACTTATGCCTTCCTTTGTCAGAAATTTTATCACTGATCGATACTCCAATTTGAACATTGTACAAATTACACCGCTTTTTATATTTAAATCAAAGAAAATTTTATGAAAACGAAAGTTACAAACCACGAAATTATCCACACAATAGCTGAATAAATGACAAATAAAATGACATTCATTTGTTTCTTGTTTTCTTCTTTTAAATATACCTATACGGCCAGGAACTTTTGAACCTTACTGGTATATATATTTTTTATTCAAAATTTAGTCCCGCCGAACATCGATTAATAAATAAATAAATATTAGAGAACAATTTACACGAACTGACCTAATCCCATAGTAAGGCTTGTGTTATGGGTACTGACAGCGATTTATATAGAGAAATACATACTTAAATAGATAGAAACATCTATGACTGAGGGATAAATATTCGTGCTCATCACATAAATATATGCCCCTACCAGGATTTGAACCCGGGATGCTTGCTTCGCAGGCAGAGTCACTTCCAACTAAGCCAAACGCGTCGGCATCATTGTATGGTAACATTAGTCAACTATGACTCAAAAATCCTGAAAACCATTTAAAGGGCTAATTAAACTAATCCAACCATCTGCTGAAATATTCCGAAACAATTTTAAGAGACCCTCTATAGTATAGAATCTATACTATAGAGGGTCTCTTAATCTATAGGTATACCTACCTATAGATTAAGAGACCCTCTATATAGATTCTATTATAATATTCTATTATAATATAGATTATGAGGGCCATAATTTTTTGCCGCTGGGAAAGAGAAAGAAAGTTATAAAAAGACTGCGAAGTAATTCAACAGTGTGTATGAAGTTTCCGGTCTGGGCTTGAGTGGAAACTTAACTGTCTATGTCTTCTCATTCAAGCTTGTGTCCCTTAGAGAGACGTATACAAGGTGTGTCACAATTATCCTGGAATATGTTGGCGTGTAGTTGGATCACTTTGAACATTCCTATCAATCATTCCTATCAGTCATTTCTATTTTTTGTTGTAATTTTAGATTCAAAGCTTAGCGGAATTGGTACGCCATTTTTTGCAAATACCTTTTTCTCGATAAAATCCATGAAATCTACCGACCGTAAGAAATTATAACTGACACCGTATAATTTTTTAATGGCAGTGCGTTAACTGTTTCGTTTTGGCCTTTTTCTAGATAAAAGATCCATAACAACTGACTGGGCACGTGGCTAAAATAAATCTCAAAGGTTCAATACCATAGCTACCCAACCCATACAAAAATGATTGACATTCGGGAGGAATAAATAAAACAACGTATTGTGCAGACACCTTGACCTCTGAACTCCTGGTTCCTCGTGGTACGCCAACTCAATTGTATGCGTGATTATTTTCCAAGCAACCCTTCCAGATTACAACAATGTATAAGTATAAGTGCCTACACTGATATACGTGATTTCAAAGACATAAGCAATGTTGCATTCACTATCAGTTCTTAGTTTAACAGCCGACTTTCTACTCATTGTGGCAACGGTGTCGTCTACTTAGCAATTTGCAGACGTATCCAGCACTTAGTGGTAAGCGTGGGAACTCGCAGTGTTCCAAGTTATCGAGGCAAAGAGTGATTCACGGTAGTAGAGCGGTACTCGGTAGACAATGACAGGAACCGACTCGTTCGTTCCAACGATTTGTTACGGTGTGTTCGCGTATGCTTCGACTATCCACAAATGTTTATTGTTTCATACGACCGGTAAACGACCGACCCGTGAACGAGAATTATATACGCAACAGCGAATGTTCCCACAGTAGCGAAAGTGTGGATGATTATTGGATTCCGTCGGCCAAAGTGACCGGACACGCAGTCATTTGATCTTTGAAAAACTTACGTATATTTCCGTGCCAGCTCTTCCGCAGTTTCGCTAAACTGTTCCCGTGTATTGATATAAAGAATACATAATGTTGCTGGTTCATAACCACTTAAATACTATTTTTTATCCAAATCAGATCATGTGAGCGGATACCTAGGTTATTATTTCAGATTAAAATACTTTACAAATGTATCGTTAATTAGTAAACTTGAATGAAACCTAAAAACCTATATATACCTAGTTGTTTATAGTTTTTCCAAAAATGATAATATTTCGACAGATAATAAAGGAAACGTAGTCTAATAAAAGGATCGGAATTCCTTGCGTACGTCTGTATTCCGTTAACGTTATATACAAGGGTCGGAATCATTCAAAGCGCAATATTATTATACAAAATATTATCCAATTTGTTTAAAATTATGAGTGACTGCGACTCCATTTCAACTTTACGTAGGCGTACTTTAATTAAGACAAGTATTCGACTTCACACATTCTTAAATCTCATCAGATTTTCATCGAAATCTTTCTATCGTAAAATTATTTTATGGCGTAGGTGGTGATCAAGTAGTTCCATACTTAAAAAGATATGCCGAAATCAGAAATAGTTGGGATTAGATATGTATCTACTTTAATCAATTGCTAACATGGTTCATTTATTAGGTATAAAGTTTATGCACACAATATAATAATAATAATAATATCGTGGGACAATTGACATCAATTGACCTAGTCCCAAACTAGGCAAAGCCTGTACTATGGGTACTAGACAACGGATAAACATACTTATATAGATAAATACATACCTACTTATATACATATTAAACACCCAATAAGACTCGAGGACAAACATTATAGTTCGCAACACACAGATTTTTTAAATTTGCCACGCGGTTCCCTTTTCAACTTTCGTTAGCCGGACTCTACCCTTGTACACGTACTGGCTCAGATACCGTTTTTCTTTTTAATTCTTTGTGGCCTTTTTCATAATTAAAATAGTTACTGGCCATTTATAAGCGTGTCGCCTAACAAACAAATGAGGATCAGCAAGACCTAGACGTTATAGGTACTATTATGATGGAGATTTGCTATACGTACAAGCCTTATGCTACATCTGTAGTGAGGTAGGAGTGATTATACGGGGTGCTCGTGTCTGCCAATGCAATGCTGAGCTTAGCACAACAAACATGTGCGTGTGTTATTGAGTTTGTAGGTATTTTCAAAATAGGGCTGGCGGATATAAACTCGTTGCATACAAGTTGTATGTAATGCAGATAAAGCTCGTTGTAAAAGACAATATAACAAATTCTATTTTAAACACTGGCAATGTGCATATAAGTAAGTGAAAGGGAGGGAAATATATGTCGGCGGCAAGGTGGACGTCTAAATTATTCAATACTACATAAAAAAACTAAGTCTAAAACAGCTAAAGTACAAAATAATGAAAATTTCCCAAAGTACCTATTTAGGCGTTAAATTTTATCTAACCAATTTTACTTAATTTCGTATCGCAACCAACTAATTATCAAGGAATACGATCAAAATGGTCTCCATTTTTTTTATTTGCACAAAATGAATCGATTGTAGAGCATGTTTGATGTTGTCAGTACCTTAATTAGAGGAATGAGGCAGCCCTAACATAATTCGTCTCGCTTCTGTAGGCGGAGCCGCAGCGAACTATGACGACGACAAACAAAAGCTCTTAGCGCCGAAACAAAATTTCTGATACTTCTACTGACGATTTTCATCAATGGAACCCATGAAAAGGGATTCACCGATGAAGAGGACTAGAAGGGCTTATGAAGAGGACTAACTTTGGAACATTTACACCATTCGATATAAAAGTCTGCCGTGACACACAGACACGTTAAAATAGAACACGCGAGTTACCTATAGTCCATCCAATACATTTTGACACTTTTGTAAGCAAACAAACCCCTCAAGTTCATATAAAAATTAAATACAATAATCATAATGACGAGAGATATTAAGGATGATCCTTCGACATTCCGGTGGATGTGCTGCTAATTGCATACAATAATAAGCGATTGTGTGGGAATTTAAATGAAATTGATTTGTTTGCAAAGGCTTTAAAATAAATCTTTTTTAATCTAATGAAGCATACTCTTATAATTTGTAATATTAAAGACTACGCCACAACACGACAAACTACGAAAAACGTATCGGTCAAAAAGTAAACGATACATGAACGACCAGTGTACTCAATTCTAAAATGTTGCACATAGTAACACCCGACATCGTTCCAAATGAACTTAAAAGGACTATTAAACTATAAAACAACTAACACTCTGTTACAGTTAAAACATAACTAATTAAGACCGCCGTATCTTCTCTAAACGGGCATCTGCAGAAAAAGATATGTTCGATGACCGTGGGAAACAACGGTCCGGCAGCGAAGCCAGATGCTAACGTTATAATAAGAACTCTGTTGGTAAGACGGCTTTTTTATCTTTACTATCGACCACATTGTTTGTTTTGCGTTCACTGGAGAGTGTAAGAGTTAGTACGTCATAATATATACCGACTGACTGAGCAAAAATAACGGGTTACTTCAAAGTTCCTAGACAAATTCAAGCTTCAAGGTATGTCGACTCAGTCATGAAACGTTACAGTATTTAATAGTTTGAGCTATGTTTGTTTGGAGTTCTAACTAATGTAAGGTGTAAATACTAAAAATCTCTAAATGATAGACGCGTAGCGTAGCTAGGAATATTATCAGTATTACGGTGACCGTATTTGCTTTGTTTTAATTTCTTTAATTTAAACCCGTTTAAATCTGAATAACTGTCATCTTGTATGATAACTCAAAGGATTCTTTTGCAAAATGGAACTTAGGTAAATTAAAAACGTGATCCAACCAATACTTATTATTAGTAGTAGGTAGATTGGCGAAAAATAAACTGATTAAACTTAGGTATACATATTTTGTCACCAATCACTAATAACTCTATTAAGTCACTTCGGCGTATGCTGTGTTATGTTGTTAGTTAACACGTGTTATATCAGTGCAAGAGACAGCTGCGTGTTTCTGAGACAATGGTCCATGCTCTGCTGATCTGTGTTTATGTGTTTTGACATTGGTTTTGACGTTTCGACTCGACGTTTGTAATGCATTATTTTCATAAATAATGTGCTAAGTATTTGTAAACATTTTTTCTTCGTCTTATGATATCCGTTGGATGTGATCTATATTTTATTCATTCAACACAATCATGCTAAACGTGGCCTTTAGGTCTTGTTACCTTAGACTCTGTCTATTCCGTGAGGGATAAAGACGTAATTTATGTACGTATGTACGTAAAGCAGTAATAGTGGACCAGTGTTTGGTTTTAAGAAACTAAAAAGATTTTTTAACTAAAATTACGTAGACAATGCCTAAAACTTTGTAGGTTTTGTTGATGTTTATGTCATGGTCGCTGTGATGTAAAATTAGTCTAAATAGTTGCTATTTTATATCATAATCAGTTTGCCTACTAATTCTAATTTTAGTTACCTACACTTCTATCATTCGTCGATTAACGTTTCTGGCTTAGAAAAAAAAACGACTGCTTACGTCACCGGTTAACACAGTTGACTGTAAAACAACAAGCTCCAATTCCAAGTCACACTTCTTTATGACTGTTGATTCACAGCAATGTGATTCAATTATCTTATGACTTGAAAACACTTGCAACCGGGAATGATGACGCGCTGTGGCACGTTTAATGTTTAATCTTTGCGCTGTGCCTTTGTTACCCTTAAATCCTAAGATACCGGGCTATCTATTTTATTAGAAGCTGTATATTCCAATTAACGTCAGAATGTTTCGGCACAGTTTTATTTGCTGCGGAATCGGCAGCCAATTAATCTCATTAGGGCATTCCTTTCCACGCGTCTCGCGGATTCGGAAACCCAAAATATTTAGTCTTCCCATAACCTTATTTTGTTTATTTTGGGCCCTTCGCCTTGTCGATGGAATTTTAATTAAAATTCACTGTGCTTTTACGTAACTACTTATGCAAAACGTAATATAGTTATGCATAAGTAATTAAACGAACGAAGGATATATTCTGTATGCTTTAATCAAATGATTTCATTAGATGTTTAAAGAGAAACTTTATGAAATAATAAGTAGCTTGAAATAGTAATGAATTCAAAAGTCGATTAATACAACTTGTAGTGAACTTAAATACTAGTTTTACAGAGCTATAAACATATCAACTATCATATAGAAAAGAAACTTGTACCACCGGTTTGCGAGGACGAGTTGATCGAGAGTAAAAAAAAACAATTGCATGTCCTTGATACTACAGAAATAAAACGCATTGAATAACTTGCACTATTAAATGCTAGTATTTTTATCTACGTGCTGGGTAACATTTTCATTTCAATTAAAATTCCGAAGCGCTACAAGCCAAATTACAACGGACAAAGTTTAAAAAAGAGGATCAAAACTCGCACCCGAAATAAATTAAACTTATCACTTGGTTGGACCACTTGGACGTTGTTGAATTGGCGCAGCTGTTAAAAACTTATGCAGAAACATAAAGAGTTAAAAAATATTTGTGAGTCGCAACGCAGACGGATTCTTTAAAAGTAAGAATAAACTTAATAAAGTTTTACCCCTTGCCTGTCTTCCAAAAATAAAATGATAAAGTAACGGATATTACCAAAGGAGATTTATTTTGAGTATAGCTTGATATTTGCTTTGATTATTGCTATGATTATAGTTTTTTTATGAAATAAGGGAGTTAGAATTCGCGTGAGTTCCTAAACTTCCTTTTATTTTGATAATATCATTTTAATTGTGTAGTGATTGGTAAAAATTCGAGTTAACGATAATGATGATAATAATAACGTATTGGTGAAATTGTCTCTAAGGTGGTCCTCTGCATGCTCTCAGCAAATGAATACAAGAATTCGGTTTAAAATTCAAGTCGAGGTCTTTCGACCAATTAATTACGTTCATCGCCCTCACCACCAGCTCGATGGAAGCAATTAAAAATTTTCGCTCCGTATTTCGGCATGAGCAATCCCTGTATTAGGAGTAATTGAGCTGATGGGCAGAATTGGATACGCTCGATTAGTTGAGTCGTCCTAAATAGGACATGTCGTAAGATCGTGCACAATTCGTTCGTCATACCGAACGGTTCCGTGGGAGCTCCGTTATTCCTTAGAGCTGGACTGACCACCGATATCAAGGTCAGTGTTGATAGTTCTGATGTAATTATAAACTTACCCTCGAGCTTTTTCAAGAAAAACAGCCATGACTCTTTTTATAGTTTCGAGTATCAACTTTATATCTGTCTTGATCATTCCTATGATATAAATATTCTCGTCCATAGCTTTAATTTTCGGATTTTTCTATATGTTCTAGTATTCAGCAGAGCTTATAAATATAATTTGTTACGGGATAGCTGTAAAAATAGGCCACAAAATCGGGAAATAACATTTTCAATAAGTACACACAGCAAAGCTATTCGGTAAGCACCTTTGCATGCACGCGCCGCTTTAAACCTGCTTACCGAATAGCTTTGCTGTGTGTACATCAACATTATTCTGTGAGGTGTCTTTTAGTCTCATTTTAGTCCAACACGTTTACATTTTAGCTGCACAAATAAGCAATTCGTTTCCAATTCATTACCGTGCATACACATCATTTATTTCATCTAAAGCGATCTCTTTCGAATTGCAGTTCAATCGAACGTTCTTTCCTCTTCCTACTGCCTGATTTGTGAGGGACAGCAATATTTAATCGTATTGTGGGATTATTTTCAGACTTTTTGCACTGCCGCGTGACGTAGGCTTCACCGATCTGATTGATGGCGATGAAATTGGGAGTTTTATCTCAATTCCCTCACCGAGGGAAGTAAAAGTTTTAGATTACAAAGCATCCCATCAATTATGGTTTTAATCAATGAATTCTTTTGATGTTCAATTTAAAAGTCATATTAGGTTGTCGTTTGTTTTACTTATTCTGCTGTTGATGCATCCTTTTGATTCCTTTAATTATCGTTTTTTTAACATACACATACACAAATCAAGTCTTTTCCTTAGCCTAAGATAACAAGACCTGGCCACGTTTAGCAAGATTGTGGGCTTATGGGTGGAAGGTATTTTTTAACGTATTATTATAATCAAATATAACTACAGGTTCTGTATATAGACCTGTAATTTTTGTGCCGATTATCTTTTTTCATCCTTAAGTTAGGCTCTCTCAAAAAGGCTCTTTTAGGCTCTCTTTCCATGTTATAATTGAAGTTCTGAGTAATGACAGTTAAAGAGTAGAATAATGTTTATTTCAACCAGCTTACTTTCAAAGGTTTCTTTCCACATTTTTTTTCAACGGTCCACATTTCAAATAGGTGTCAATCCGATACTAGTTCAATTTAGATGGTAATAGTGTCGTATCAAAACTCATCGACGCATAATGTAGGAGTTTAATATCAATTTACGAGCGATAAATAATATAGGATGACTGTTAGCGATCGGGATTCATAAATATGTAGGGATTTCTTAGAAAATATGGTAAGGAATTGAATTGGTACTTCGCACTAAATATGTTCTAGTGTGACGTATTTATTTCTTTGAAACAAAAACGGGTCCGTATTGGGTTGATTTGATTGAAATCGTTTCACAGTACTTGCTGAGTTTATGCCTAATTCGATTTACCTACATTTCAAAGTGATTGACATGGGTAAAATCATACACAGGTGCGTACATTTATAGATTCTGGGTCCCTTTTAAACTAAAATTATTTTGAGTGATATATTGAAGTGTTTTATACAACAAATTTAATTTAATTATATAAGAAATTGGATCTAATCTTGTAAAAAGTAATTTGTTTTATTAGTTGAATCGTAGTGGTTTTTAATAGTTGTTTCAGTTCTTCAATGTAATTTTAATAACGTTCATGGCGACCTAGATCGCCGCATCTGTGACCTACCTAAAAATAGCCTCTACTTTTATAGCGTCATAACTAATATCAAATGTCAAGATTTGACCTAAAATTTGAGGATATTAATAACATGTGTTCAGTAAATACACAAGCCACAACCATAATAATCTAGGATAAGTATCGCGTTATAACGGATGTCTAACAATCATAATTTTTATATAATTAAGTTTAAGTGCCTCCATGCGCCATAGCGACTTCTTTCCTGTGCTATTGTCCAATATGGCGTATTTATCTGCTTAAGTTTCTTTCATTACCGATTTTTAATGTAATTAGATACCTAGTATTTAAAAAAAACTTTTTTTGCAAACCCCTGGTGACCCACGTACTCGTTCGCTTGAAACCTGAAACTTAACAACCACATAACCCTTATCCCTTCTTAGGGATAAGTTCGCCTTTGTACTATTTTCTGTGTACTTCTGTATTTTTAAATTTTTATGTGCCATAAAGAGTTTACATACATACATAAAAAAAAATCGCAACTAAAAAATTACGGCTGAACAAGCTCAACTTAAACACGTAACCTACCCAATATAAACTAAGGTATTGCTTTCTCAGTTTCTTATATACATCGCACTGCCCAAGAAATAAATGCGACAGAAAGCCTAATTAAGACTCAAAGTTACGGTTCTAGCCGAGATTTGATCTCCTACTTAAAGATAAACGCTAATATATTTAGCCATCAAAGTGAACCGAATGCTTCTTAATGGCAGTCGAGTTTCCGCGTTCTAGGCGATCTGTGCTAAGTGATAAGAGGCTAGTTGGAGCAAGCTGTTATCGGTCATCGAACCTCCATTCCTTGCATGTGATTGAAATGAAAGCCGTTACACAAGGAGTGGCCATGCGGCAGTGATGGAGGGTATCAGTATACTAACTTGTACGTTTATTATGTCATTAGACTTGCATAATCATTTGTACGCTTTATCTTCTTCTTCTTCTTCTTCTTTTTATTTGTGGCGTTACAAGTCGTTATAGCGACGACAACTTCGCCAATGTCAGGGTAAAATTTTCGTAAAGTAAAATCTTGTGACAAAATGTCGGCAACGTTGTACGGTAACACGGTCAAAGACCCCCTCCCCCCCGTCGGGCTCTTAGCCAACGGTCAATGATATCCCTCAGATACTGCCAGGAAATCATTGGCCGCTGCCCAGGGTGCACCGGACCAAGCACTGCTCTTCCCCCCGGACGGATCCAGAAACGAACCGCAGCTCTTGGCCACACGTGGAGGTAACCCGACACGCACCCCTACGCTTTATACAGTGCTTCTAGTTTCTTAATGTTCTCGGCAAACTTCGTATTTCTTCAGTTCAGCCGTCAGTCATACCAAAACCGAGGATTGCCGGATAATCTTAGGAATCATGTCATAGGTGATGCGGCTAGCAACCATCACTATTTCGATCCCTCTTTCCACCTACACGCCCACAATTTACCTTAGTTTAAGTTACCTAAGCGTCTGTTTCCCCCGTAAAGGATATAGACGTGATGTATGTGTGTATGTATGTGGTTAGGTTCACTAACGTTTGACCTAAAAATTATTGACAAAATGATCATTTTACAAAATGATCATTTGACAAACTTGAAATATCTGATAAACCGTAAACTTTTTTAAAAACTTATAAAACAAACTTAACCTAACCTATTGTGAGCCACGCATAAAGGTTTTTAGATTTTTAAAAAAGTTCACGGTTTATAAGATATTAAAATTTTGTCAAATGATCATTTTGTAAAATGATGCTTTTGTCAATAATTTTTAACCCCTTTATTAGGTACTGTTTTACAAGACTAACTTTTGAAAACTTGCGACTCGGTATGATACGAGTTAGAGCTTTTGTAAAATTTAGGTGGCACTCCAAAACGTTTTTTTTTTAATATATATTATGTATGTATGTATAACTCTTGATCGTAGATAAAACACATTAATTTTACAGATAATGAGATAAACAAATAATTTCAAGCATGACAAAATAATATCGGGTGGATACTATTATTGTACTGTTATTGTAACCCGACTATGCTTTCCTTGTCTTACAAAATATCTGGTCTCATTATTCCACTCGGAGAATACGGTTGTACTTTCTTATCTATGTAATGTGCATAGTCAATAATGCCCAAGTAAGGCCAATCCCATTTATCTACAAATAGTTTACATGCAACATGGGCATTTATAGTATTCTAACTATTAATTTAAGATATTCGGAAATAAACGAATAAATAAAAAAAAATTTGCTGTTTAAGTCTGGTAAAATCGTTTACAAATTATTATTTGCTGCTGTATGCATTAAGACTACAATTTGAAGCTCTACAGTGTAGTAAATTTTTACATGAAATAAAAGAGAAACGTTTCCTTTCGGCCAGTATTAATTTTAAGGCGTAGAGCGTAATGAAATAATAATAAAACAGCATTAAGTATGAGCAGCTGTGGCTATTATTATAAACTTATTTTGTCGTATCTGTGACACGCGAACGTTGGCAGAATTGCTAAATCATTGCCTTGGGCTTTTAGGTTTTTTGGAGCCTTTAATGGTTTTATAATGGAGACAAGTGACTGTGGCGTCAAGGCCCAGATTTAGGCCAGTTTGTAAGTCAAATATTGAAGTAAAATTTTTCAAGTAAAAGTTTTACAAGAATTACAAAATACCCCGACGCTGATGCTGAACCACCTCCAGACACAGAGGCGAGTTACGAGGACATTTGATTTTATTTTGTTTAATACAAGAGTTTCACAAAAACTGCTTAGTATTAACTTTGATACAAGTGAAAAACGGCGTCGTCAACTCAGTTTGCAAAACTTTCGCTTAAAAATCCATTTTCACATGTCAATATTATTTTTAACATGTATTTTCACAAACTAAAGTTTTCCACCGTAAATTGCCAAGGCGCGAGACGACAGCGCCGACATGTGCGCGTTTTTAAATTGCTTTTTATTTTCATCCGTTTTGGCGGCAACATTAGAATATTTAAATCAGCCTTTTTCATGCATGACAAGAGCGGAAATGCGATGATTCGAAGAAAAACGCGCAAAGAAATGGGTTTTTCATTTATTTCCCATACGTGTTGGGAGCGGAACGTAGGTATTAAAATTCCAGCACAGCGCTACGGGCGTCATCTGCGGATACTCGCTACTATTTGTTTGTGCATCCGTCCTTGTCGCAACATAAATAAATATAAGGGACAGCAGCGCAATGACTGCAATATTTAATGGTTACCAGGGTTACATAACAAACACGATCGGATAGCCTAGTGGTTGGATACAAGTGCCGGCACGTAAGTCTAGCGATGACTGCGATGCGACCGCATATCAAAAATGAATTCAGTATCCTTAAGTTATCCGAAAATGATACCAAACACGATACAGTTACATACCTACTTTATTTACGAAGAAATTGAGCTTAGAGTGGAGCGCGGCGGAGCCACTGTTCCTCCCCCTCCCCCGGCCCCCTGCCCGATGCCTGCTCCTGGCTCTAGGTCAGAATCGACTCAGTTTACCTATAGGTACCCCTGGGCGAAGTGGCTTCAAAAAGTGCAAGGTCCAAGCTCCAGGAGACTCCAGTAACTTAAAGTAATATTTATTTTTTTATTGTCCATCTTCTTCCCTCCATATCTCATGAAATATTGATCCCAGAGAAAAAGTGTACTGAATCTTTTATGTAGATTAATTACGTCTTAGACTATTTTTTGCTATGGACCACCGTTTACTAGTTATTAATGAAAAACTAAAAAAAGGGACATTTGGATCCCCCTCCCACCGTTAGCTCCACCCCTAACCATCAGTACTTTTAGTATGTGGTTTAAAACACCATTCTCTACGACTAAGCCAAAATACTGTTATACACGAGTTTTATCCCGCGTGATTCCTTCGTTTGGTGGGCTATGAAGAACGAACTTTTGATCCCACTGGAGATGCTATTGTGTCCTACTCGGCACGCGCTTACTATTTAGGGTAATGTTTGCATACGGACGCTACATGGGCAAGAGACGCTTCTGCATGGCCACAGAGAAGACATCGTGGTCCCACTGGTGATGCTCAAGGCAGCCAACGTGTTAAACTTCTGTGTCATAGAGGCACTGTGTTTGCGTACTAATGTTTTTATCTCGACAGCGCATTAGGGAAATATAAACGAGCCAGCAGCTACCGCGAATACGTTTTGTTTCTGCTTTATAATTGTACGTGTTGCGGAATTTAACCCCTTGAGATGTACATCGTAAAAGTTATTTCGCAAAGCGTCAAGTTTAGTTACGAGACGAGAAGAGAGTTGTAAAATGTTACAGAGGAGAGTCATGTGAGACTTAGTTTGATATAGTGCATCTAAAATACAAACGATGTTTTAATTATGATCACTTTAAATTATTGTAATACATTCGTGACAAAAGATGACAACATACCTAGTTCTTGAAGAAAATTGTACTCGTAGTGTTATTCAATTTAATATCTTAAATAAATTATTTAACACTAGCTGTTTTTGCCACTCTATCTGCTCAGAATTCGCTTATCGCTATCCCGTGGTACATACATACATACATACCGTCACGCCTCTTTCCCACAGGGGTAGGCAGAGATTACTTTGTTCCAAGCAACGATCCTGACATACCTCATTCGCTTCATCCACATTCATCAATCTCTTCATACATGCTCGTCGGTTTCGGGTACTCTTGACGTGACCTTTTTCCAAAATGTCCCCAATTTGATCGCGCGGTAACCATGCGATTTTCCGGTATGAAAACTTTTCGAGACCGAAACCCTCTATGTCAAATTTCAACTAAATCGGTTCAGCCGTTTAAACGTGGACGGGTTACGGACAGACATACGTATTTTTGCGTTTATAATACTTGCATGGATTTACATCAGTAAAGAGTCGGTAAAGCCCCACCACACTTTCACCAGATCTGCATTTTGTGTTTAGATACCATGAAGGAATTATTAAGCACATTTTCACGATACCTTCAATACGTACTTTAAAATAATTATATACCATCGGTCAAAATACGCCACGTTCCTACAAAATAGCAACCGTCAGTGCCGTCACACAAAATGCAGGGCGCACGCACATCGAATAATTTCCCATTGCCAATAAGCTCATTGCCTATTTTGGCAAAACGGAAAGCGTGTTTTGTCATCTCCAGTTATTTAGTGATTTGTGTCTCAAGTATTACAACACTCATTTCCGTTATTACAAAAAGCAAAAGAAAGTCATCACGATTTAAAGAGAAAGTTGTTTGATTTGTCAAATCTTGTTAATTGCTATAATGACAACCGATTTCAATCTCATTGGTCGCTTGTTGACAAGTTGTCGCGTTCACTTGTTTGACAACATTACGTTTTCGTTAACAGTTACATAAGTAATTATTAATTAATATATGCATAGATTAGAAACTTATTACGTCCTTGAAAATATTTTTAAATAATTCCTTAAATATTTATTCATTTATTTCGGGGATCTCGGAAACGGCTCTAAAAACTTTGATGGAAATTTTGCTGTTTAAAGATCTTTGGGTATACAAAATCGAACTATACATAGGTACCTATCTAGGATTCATCTCTGAGAAAATGAGTTTTTCCGAGTATTGCAAACACCGACCTTTGCTGATTTGATTCACCCAGTGTGTACAATTGCAGCATAAATTAAAGTTATGTTATAAAAGTAAGTAAGTAGTTTTCTCTGTTTTGATTGTTATATGTGGTGTTCAATAAAGAGGTAATTGTATTGTATTGTATTGTATTGTAAGTATAATGGTTATGATCTTTTTATAACAGTTGAAAGTTGTACTAACTTACATTGTTATCTACCCTTCCAAATATTCCAAAATAAAGGGTTACTTGGGCTCAGCAAGTATTTTTCTTATGGTTAAAATCTTTTTAAGATTTCCTTTTAACATTTCACACCTGGCGATTTCCTATCAATGTAAAACGCTCACGTTCCATTTTATTAAACGAAAGGTAACAGGGTAGAGTGGTGTAAGTCAAAATTGGCAATTTATCCCAACGGGTCACCACCGAGTCTGGGGTCGGGTCCGTGCTAGATAATGTACATTTCGGCCAAAATAACTCCCATAAATTGAGTTTAGTAACTCTCCTAGTTGGCTTGCTGTACTTTATCCCCAACAAAAAGTATACGAACTTTCCCGTTGGCAGTTTTAGCCTATGTATTGGCTTTATTGAATGATACAAAATCCTATATTGGATTCTCGGCAGTGCGTTGTTTTTAATTGAATGAACTCTTCTGTCGAACTATGCTTGGAAGCAATGTAAATTGTGAATTCGAAAAATGTGATGTTTTCCATTTTTATATCGACTTGTGTGTGGAATTCTGTCATTATCTAGACAAAACTTAGAGGCAAAATGGGGACTAAAAGGCTAATCAGAACCCATTTTGCACTTCAAATTAGATAGACTAATTTTCACATTTGTAATGCTATTAAAATGGAGGATTAAAATAATTATGACAGAGATATTTCATACCTCCAAAAATCTTTATGGTGTTTTCAGCGTGCACTAGTTATCTAGAATTATTTTTCGAAATAAGCAGTAGGTACTTATGAACTGAGCCATAGAACAAACAGTTCATCAAACTAAAACAATTTGCTAGATTGCAAACAATGATTTTATGAAATACAGTGGTACTTAGAATTGTTAAACAGTCTAAGTCCAACCCAGAAATTTACTCATAATACAAAATTATAAGATTTGTCATCACATCTGTCATTATTAATCTACCCCCCATCGTATTCCATCGCAACACTGAATATAACGAGCTGTCACTAAGTGGATTATTTACTTCTGATTTGGATTTATTACTGTCAATAACTGGAGTAGGGGATAACAAGTCCCTCTACGTAACAAGGTATCAGGTACGTAGGGAGACCATACTATCCCAAAATCAACCTCTATGAACGATATAATAGGATCGTCGATAGCTCGCGTCAAACTATCGCCCGTCACAGGCTTATATCACGCTGACAATTTGACGTCCTTTATTTTACCTTTGCAAGAACAGAGATCAAGCCCCTATTTCATCATCTCGACAATAGTCGGAGACATGTGACAATTAGAAAGCAAGGCGTAGTCAATATGGAGCCAACCGGTTTAGATTCTTTTCAAAATAAAAAAAATAAATAAAAAAAAATCAAAATTATTTATTTGTAAGAATACAGTATATTTTACGTACAGGACAGTGGTCTTAAATGGTAAAAATAGTCCTTGTATTCAGCATGCAAGCAAGCGTACAAATATTTTAACATTATTTTTAACTAACACGGGTAGGTATTTAATTAAACAATATTATTAATAATTTCGAGTTTGTAATGTAAACAGAATTGTCACTTGTCAGCGACTATTGTAGCATTGGTGAAATAGAGGCCAGGGATTGAATCGAATATATTTCGATATGAGTGAGTTGTATGCTGCCATTTATGTTATTAAGCACCAGCTTCTGCCCACGACTTCGTCTGCGTAGAATTAGCAATTGACATGTTTATGGATATCCCCCGAGAACTATACTATTTTCCGGGATAAAAAGTAACCTATGTTTTAATCTAGCTATCTTCGTTCCAAATTTTATCCAAATCCGTCCAGTCGTTTTAGCGTGAAGAAGGAACAAACGTACACACTCACTCACATCGTGACATCGTTACAAACTTTCGCATTTATAATATTAGCAATTTGCAATTGACATGTTTATGGCTATCCCCCGGGAACTATAATATTTTCCGGGATAAAAAGTAGCCTATGTTTTAATCTAGGGTACCACCTACCTTCTTTCCAAATTTTATCCAAATCCGTCCAGTCGTTTTACCGTGAAGAAGGAACAAACATGCACACTCACTCACTAACATCGTCACAATCGTCACAAACTTTCGCATTTATAATATTAGTAGGATAGGATAGGTGTTGATGGTATCTCATAGTTCCAATTTCGTGTACCAAATTTGAAGTGATATTCAGAGGTAAGATTTGAAGAAAACCCAACTAAAATAAATTCGCAAGTCAAAGTTTATTGTTAGGAGCTTGTGAAACAAGTCAGACATGTTTTAGCTTTAAAATGTTAAAAATAACAAAAATTGACTAACCAGCAATTATTATCAATCAAAGGCCGTTAAAAACCTATTAAATGATATCTATTGAAGTAGACATGAGGTAACATAATCTATGCGGGGTATTAGCCAATCAGGTGTCCGCGTGGTATAATGTACCCGCATATCGACGCCATGCGACTCATGCGGTGGGAACAGAACACGTGTGGCTGAATGATCCTGTGAACGACGCAGGCGCATTGTTTAGACGTGAAAGTAAACCCATTGATGAAAAAATGACTGAACGAGTTCGTATTCATTGACCTCAATGTACTTGATGTTCTCGACTCACATTTGTAACCTTTCCATATCCGATAGGTGTTATGGTGATGATGCCTTTATTTAACTTTTCATAGAGGTTTTCAGTGAAGGAAAACATAGTGAAAAAAGTTGCACACATCTGCGAAGCAATTTAATGGTGTGTGTGAAGTTCCCAATCCGCAAGAGCATTTAACTTGAAAGAAAGAGAACAAGCCTCAAATCTCCAGCAACTGAGTTTCCTTTGAATTAAATGTAGCAGGCGGGGACAAACTTCATTTACAATTTTATTATCACACAGCAAAATGTCCCTGAAATGAAAAACAACAAAAAAATTGCACCAGAGGACCAAAAAAGTGGCGACATCGATTTCAGAAGGAAATACTTACGAACGATGGCATTAATTTTCCTCTTATTTATTAGTTACGTGGTTCAAAGGTTATCCTACTAATAAGAAATAGCACCCATATACTGCCTTATAGAATTTTAAATATCATCTGTTGTCCATACGAAGCACTAAGCCAGCAAATTGCACCACTATCGAGCAAGCGCCAACGCTTCCTTGTACCATTAGTGCTAACTTCTACGTGTCGATAACGTTACCGAAGGCACGTGTACAACGCTTCCTTGTACCATTAGTGCTAACTTCTACGTGTCGATAACGTTACCGAAGGCACGTGTACAACGCTTCCTTGTACCATTAGTGCTAACTTCTACGTGTCGATAACGTTACCGAAGGCACGTGTACAACGCTTCCTTGTACCATTAGTGCTAACTTCTACGTGTCGATAACGTTACCGAAGGCACGTGTACAACGCTTCCTTGTACCATTAGTGCTAACTTCTACGTGTCGATAACGTTACCGAAGGCACGTGTACAACGCTTCCTTGTACCATTAGTGCTAACTTCTACGTGTCGATAACGTTACCGAAGGCACGTGTACAACGCTTCCTTGTACCATTAGTGCTAACTTCTACGTGTCGATAACGTTACCGAAGGCACGTGTACAACGCTTCCTTGTACCATTAGTGCTAACTTCTACGTGTCGATAACGTTACCGAAGGCACGTGTACAACGCTTCCTTGTACCATTAGTGCTAACTTCTACGTGTCGATAACGTTACCGAAGGCACGTGTACAACGCTTCCTTGTACCATTAGTGCTAACTTCTACGTGTCGATAACGTTACCGAAGGCACGTGTACAACGCTTCCTTGTACCATTAGTGCTAACTTCTACGTGTCGATAACGTTACCGAAGGCACGTGTACAACGCTTCCTTGTACCATTAGTGCTAACTTCTACGTGTCGATAACGTTACCGAAGGCACGTGTACAACGCTTCCTTGTACCATTAGTGCTAACTTCTACGTGTCGATAACGTTACCGAAGGCACGTGTACAACGCTTCCTTGTACCATTAGTGCTAACTTCTACGTGTCGATAACGTTACCGAAGGCACGTGTACAACGCTTCCTTGTACCATTAGTGCTAACTTCTACGTGTCGATAACGTTACCGAAGGCACGTGTACAACGCTTCCTTGTACCATTAGTGCTAACTTCTACGTGTCGATAACGTTACCGAAGGCACGTGTACAACGCTTCCTTGTACCATTAGTGCTAACTTCTACGTGTCGATAACGTTACCGAAGGCACGTGTACAACGCTTCCTTGTACCATTAGTGCTAACTTCTACGTGTCGATAACGTTACCGAAGGCACGTGTACAACGCTTCCTTGTACCATTAGTGCTAACTTCTACGTGTCGATAACGTTACCGAAGGCACGTGTACAACGCTTCCTTGTACCATTAGTGCTAACTTCTACGTGTCGATAACGTTACCGAAGGCACGTGTACAACGCTTCCTTGTACCATTAGTGCTAACTTCTACGTGTCGATAACGTTACCGAAGGCACGTGTACAACGCTTCCTTGTACCATTAGTGCTAACTTCTACGTGTCGATAACGTTACCGAAGGCACGTGTACAACGCTTCCTTGTACCATTAGTGCTAACTTCTACGTGTCGATAACGTTACCGAAGGCACGTGTACAACGCTTCCTTGTACCATTAGTGCTAACTTCTACGTGTCGATAACGTTACCGAAGGCACGTGTACAACGCTTCCTTGTACCATTAGTGCTAACTTCTACGTGTCGATAACGTTACCGAAGGCACGTGTACAACGCTTCCTTGTACCATTAGTGCTAACTTCTACGTGTCGATAACGTTACCGAAGGCACGTGTACAACGCTTCCTTGTACCATTAGTGCTAACTTCTACGTGTCGATAACGTTACCGAAGGCACGTGTACAACGCTTCCTTGTACCATTAGTGCTAACTTCTACGTGTCGATAACGTTACCGAAGGCACGTGTACAACGCTTCCTTGTACCATTAGTGCTAACTTCTACGTGTCGATAACGTTACCGAAGGCACGTGTACAACGCTTCCTTGTACCATTAGTGCTAACTTCTACGTGTCGATAACGTTACCGAAGGCACGTGTACAACGCTTCCTTGTACCATTAGTGCTAACTTCTACGTGTCGATAACGTTACCGAAGGCACGTGTACAACGCTTCCTTGTACCATTAGTGCTAACTTCTACGTGTCGATAACGTTACCGAAGGCACGTGTACAACGCTTCCTTGTACCATTAGTGCTAACTTCTACGTGTCGATAACGTTACCGAAGGCACGTGTACAACGCTTCCTTGTACCATTAGTGCTAACTTCTACGTGTCGATAACGTTACCGAAGGCACGTGTACAACGCTTCCTTGTACCATTAGTGCTAACTTCTACGTGTCGATAACGTTACCGAAGGCACGTGTACAACGCTTCCTTGTACCATTAGTGCTAACTTCTACGTGTCGATAACGTTACCGAAGGCACGTGTACAACGCTTCCTTGTACCATTAGTGCTAACTTCTACGTGTCGATAACGTTACCGAAGGCACGTGTACAACGCTTCCTTGTACCATTAGTGCTAACTTCTACGTGTCGATAACGTTACCGAAGGCACGTGTACAACGCTTCCTTGTACCATTAGTGCTAACTTCTACGTGTCGATAACGTTACCGAAGGCACGTGTACAACGCTTCCTTGTACCATTAGTGCTAACTTCTACGTGTCGATAACGTTACCGAAGGCACGTGTACAACGCTTCCTTGTACCATTAGTGCTAACTTCTACGTGTCGATAACGTTACCGAAGGCACGTGTACAACGCTTCCTTGTACCATTAGTGCTAACTTCTACGTGTCGATAACGTTACCGAAGGCACGTGTACAACGCTTCCTTGTACCATTAGTGCTAACTTCTACGTGTCGATAACGTTACCGAAGGCACGTGTACAACGCTTCCTTGTACCATTAGTGCTAACTTCTACGTGTCGATAACGTTACCGAAGGCACGTGTACAACGCTTCCTTGTACCATTAGTGCTAACTTCTACGTGTCGATAACGTTACCGAAGGCACGTGTACAACGCTTCCTTGTACCATTAGTGCTAACTTCTACGTGTCGATAACGTTACCGAAGGCACGTGTACAACGCTTCCTTGTACCATTAGTGCTAACTTCTACGTGTCGATAACGTTACCGAAGGCACGTGTACAACGCTTCCTTGTACCATTAGTGCTAACTTCTACGTGTCGATAACGTTACCGAAGGCACGTGTACAACGCTTCCTTGTACCATTAGTGCTAACTTCTACGTGTCGATAACGTTACCGAAGGCACGTGTACAACGCTTCCTTGTACCATTAGTGCTAACTTCTACGTGTCGATAACGTTACCGAAGGCACGTGTACAACGCTTCCTTGTACCATTAGTGCTAACTTCTACGTGTCGATAACGTTACCGAAGGCACGTGTACAACGCTTCCTTGTACCATTAGTGCTAACTTCTACGTGTCGATAACGTTACCGAAGGCACGTGTACAACGCTTCCTTGTACCATTAGTGCTAACTTCTACGTGTCGATAACGTTACCGAAGGCACGTGTACAACGCTTCCTTGTACCATTAGTGCTAACTTCTACGTGTCGATAACGTTACCGAAGGCACGTGTACAACGCTTCCTTGTACCATTAGTGCTAACTTCTACGTGTCGATAACGTTACCGAAGGCAAGTGTACAACGCTTCCTTGTACCTATTAGTGCTAACTTCTACGTGTCGATAACGTTACCGAAGGCACGTGTACAACGCTTCCTTGTACCATTAGTGCTAACTTCTACGTGTCGATAACGTTACCGAAGGCACGTGTACAACGCTTCCTTGTACCATTAGTGCTAACTTCTACGTGTCGATAACGTTACCGAAGGCACGTGTACAACGCTTCCTTGTACCATTAGTGCTAACTTCTACGTGTCGATAACGTTACCGAAGGCACGTGTACAACGCTTCCTTGTACCATTAGTGCTAACTTCTACGTGTCGATAACGTTACCGAAGGCACGTGTACAACGCTTCCTTGTACCATTAGTGCTAACTTCTACGTGTCGATAACGTTACCGAAGGCACGTGTACAACGCTTCCTTGTACCATTAGTGCTAACTTCTACGTGTCGATAACGTTACCGAAGGCACGTGTACAACGCTTCCTTGTACCATTAGTGCTAACTTCTACGTGTCGATAACGTTACCGAAGGCACGTGTACAACGCTTCCTTGTACCATTAGTGCTAACTTCTACGTGTCGATAACGTTACCGAAGGCACGTGTACAACGCTTCCTTGTACCATTAGTGCTAACTTCTACGTGTCGATAACGTTACCGAAGGCACGTGTACAACGCTTCCTTGTACCATTAGTGCTAACTTCTACGTGTCGATAACGTTACCGAAGGCACGTGTACAACGCTTCCTTGTACCATTAGTGCTAACTTCTACGTGTCGATAACGTTACCGAAGGCACGTGTACAACGCTTCCTTGTACCATTAGTGCTAACTTCTACGTGTCGATAACGTTACCGAAGGCACGTGTACAACGCTTCCTTGTACCATTAGTGCTAACTTCTACGTGTCGATAACGTTACCGAAGGCACGTGTACAACGCTTCCTTGTACCATTAGTGCTAACTTCTACGTGTCGATAACGTTACCGAAGGCACGTGTACAACGCTTCCTTGTACCATTAGTGCTAACTTCTACGTGTCGATAACGTTACCGAAGGCACGTGTACAACGCTTCCTTGTACCATTAGTGCTAACTTCTACGTGTCGATAACGTTACCGAAGGCACGTGTACAACGCTTCCTTGTACCATTAGTGCTAACTTCTACGTGTCGATAACGTTACCGAAGGCACGTGTACAACGCTTCCTTGTACCATTAGTGCTAACTTCTACGTGTCGATAACGTTACCGAAGGCACGTGTACAACGCTTCCTTGTACCATTAGTGCTAACTTCTACGTGTCGATAACGTTACCGAAGGCACGTGTACAACGCTTCCTTGTACCATTAGTGCTAACTTCTACGTGTCGATAACGTTACCGAAGGCACGTGTACAACGCTTCCTTGTACCATTAGTGCTAACTTCTACGTGTCGATAACGTTACCGAAGGCACGTGTACAACGCTTCCTTGTACCATTAGTGCTAACTTCTACGTGTCGATAACGTTACCGAAGGCACGTGTACAACGCTTCCTTGTACCATTAGTGCTAACTTCTACGTGTCGATAACGTTACCGAAGGCACGTGTACAACGCTTCCTTGTACCATTAGTGCTAACTTCTACGTGTCGATAACGTTACCGAAGGCACGTGTACAACGCTTCCTTGAAGCGGAATACTGGCGATAAGAGCTTGTATAAATTGAAGCAAAGCTGCTTCGCTTTGTTGGGGTTAGATTCTGTTTAGTTTAGGCAGGCTAATGTATGAAATTAATGTATCTTTTCATCTTATTTGTTTACGATAAGCTTTTCGGAATGCATATTTAATACTTTCAGGGTAATTTGAATGGTGTGTATAATTCCCAATCCGCACTGAGCCCGCGAGGGAACTAAGCAGTGAGACGTACAACGATGTAGGCTGCAGATGAGATGGATGTATATTTTAAAGAAAAATGTATTATGTTTATTCTGAGTCTTTGGCAAAGCGACAGATAAAATTAGGCGATTATTAAAAGCGTTTGTGAAAAAAAGTAATTATGAATTATGACAAACGAACAAGTGGATAAAATTGTATAAGTACCTAAGCATCACCTATGGAAACGGGTGTATGGCTAGAAAATGCCCAAAATTTCCAAAATCGGAGAAAAAAATGCGCCATTATTTTTGATTTTTTTTTCTACTATCTATTCTCTTTTTGTACTGTGGTTTTACTAAAATACATTGCCAAGTATCAGAAGTAAAGTGATCCTCGAAGGTGAAACACTGATCATAAAATGTTTACGAGCGAACGTATCACTGATACTGCTGATGGCACGCCCAATAAATAAAGTGATAAATGACATTCGTGGCCATTTTATGATGATTGTTAAATATAGTTGTCACGTTAAATTCATCACTGTTGTGTTAATGTGTGCACGAATGCTTAAACAAAAAGATTGACTATGTACGGATAATCTATGAATGTTCAGAATTTTTGGACGATGTAACTTATGTTATGTGTCGCGGTGGATGCGGAAGGCACAGGACCGGTCCGAGTGGAGAGCCTTGGGGGAGGCCTATGTCCAGCAGTGGACGTCTTTCGGCTGATATGATGATGATGATGAACTTATGTAAGGTTTTTATTGAAATACGTTTAGGTTATTCTCCAGATTTGTACTTTAACTCATAACTCAAGTAGAAAGAAAACGGCCTAGTGCGTGTCGGATCACGTGCAGTTTAGGATGTCAAAATATTCAATATACATTTTTGGTTGACTATTACTACTCCCACCAGCCTGCTCGATGGGTGGATGACTTCGTAAAGATAGCGGGAAACGGTTGGATGCGAATGGCACGGGACCGCACTACTTGGCGTGCTCATGAAGAGGCCTATACCCAACAATGGGTGATCACAGGCTGAAGAAGAAGAAGAAAAAGATTACTACTCGTAAACTTGCAAAGCATACTTAACTATGGTAGATTTTACATGTTAAAAAGTCCTGAAATAATATGACCGTAAAGGTTGTAACTCAGGTACTGGCTAAACTCATCTAGTATTACGTCAAGGGTAGATTGAGCCAGGTAAAAATTTCATCAGCAGAACGATGTGGGCCGTACAGGCATAAACTTCGTCCTCATTTCCCCCTACAAATTGTGACATCAGTTTCAGATGGGAATAACAATCGCACAGGCCTCCAAAACTCCCGGCCCGCTGCTATATCACGTCAGGCCTCCCACTACGCGTCCAAATCGTCTCGTTTTACTTTTACTTTTACATTTCCATGAATAATTTTCACTCAATATTCTAACATCAACGTAATCTGTCCTAGAGTTTACAGTTACAGGGAAGGTCCCATTAAATTAATTCGGAACTAGACAATCAGGCGGGTGTGTTCGACACACCGCGACTGGGGCAAGGCTGACATTAGTGAATGGTGCTTAATGGCGAAAGCAACCAAGGATAAGGCTTAATAGATACGTTTCATTCTAATGTGGAACTATATAATTTTGTTAAGGGTTTTACTTTGTTTCCCACACCCATTTCCATTACTTTGTTTGGGTTTTTGTTTTTTGTTTCATTACTCTAGAACGTAAAGTTAGGATTCACATTTACCTACCTCTCAGGGAAAAGATGTTCACTCATTATGCGCAAGTTTGTGTGTAGATACTGCTAAGTAGGTATACCTCATGTGAGAGATTGATACAAGTATAGTCAACAAAAATAGTTTGTGTTAAACTTACTCTCAAATACCTTTAATGTGTAGATTTTTTTTCTCTTCTTTTTATTTTATTTCTACATAATTATTATAATACAATATTCCATTAGCAATTACTGGTACCTATGGCTTAAATGTCACGCGTGGGTCCCCGTCCGTTTGAAACCCACGCGTTTTCCCTTATCCCTTGAAGTTCACAAATTTTGGTAACATAATAATGTCGGTAGGCGTGAAGTGGTTACTTATGTCCCTATAAAATTCCAGTTATAAAATAATTTCTTTGGATCATTTGCCGTATCGTTCTCTCATCGGTATATTATACGCGTTCTTACGGTAGGGTTACCACGTGAAAAGTTTTTACAAAATGCCAGATATTTCCAAAAAGGTATATTATGTTAAGTATATCATACTATGCAACAAAAATATTATCATATTTAAATATTTTGGATATCGAATCCACACGCGACAGCGCAAAAAACATTTCGTCGTTGCACTCCCGTGTAATGATGACAATGTGACGTTAAAACTAATATGACTGGCGCAAAGGCCTTAAGGCTAGCCATTTCACGCCATTTCAGATACGTAATTTCAAACGTATGGTAACCCTAAGTAGAGCAATTTGATGCGCGGCATGTTGTAAAATTGGCGAGGGCTTTTGCGAACCTTGGGGCGTTACTCTCTCTAAGCGAACCTGATTGAGCGGGTGGTTAGGACCTTGTGCAAGGTCCGTCTGAATCTCAACTCAACCGTCATCCTACTCGCTAAGTATTGCCGCCAAGGTGCTAGCGGGAAGACGGCCTGTGAAACAAATACATCAAGTCCAGTTTAGCTCTCCAGACTGGCAATGTTTTGGTGGTCCATTGGTGGTGATGCTCACGTAAGTAAGTACCATCGGGTGGTTGCTCGTTCGTTCTTCGTTCGCTATTTCATAAAAAAACCTCGTCAGGGGAGTCAGTGCTGCGCTTGGATGCGCGGAAGAGGTTACTTTGGAAATTAATACACCTGGAGGTTTCCCTGTGGTTAGAGGGGCTACTCAGAAATTTGAAGTTCGTAACAAACAGTCTCTGTCAATCTCCTATTACTATTAATGACTAATGGTGTATGGTGAATAGCACAAAATGAAAAGTCCTAATAGGCCTGCAGCTCTTGTGGTTTTGCTTGCTATTCTGAACTGTTTACTTTAAGCAGTTGTTTGGTGTCTAATGATCATGAGTATTTGAAAACTTAAAACGAAGGCGTTGTGATGAAAGCAAAGTCAAACCTGTCGCAAAAAAAGGATAACTCTCATAACATCAAGGGCAGGTAAGTAAATAGATTTTGATCACAAAAATATTTATTATGACCGGAAGAAATAAACAAAAATAGAATCAATACAAAACCACAGGTCACCAAGGTAATCGTGCTACTTAGATTAAGAAATAATCTATTTCGAAAGCACACGATGGATTATATCAGCAATCCGATCCATTGTTTTGTCAATATGGGACGCTGGGGGCGGTAAGAATTATCATATCACAGTGACCAATCCGAAAACAATAGAGTATGCAACAATACATTAAAATCACGAGTCAATTAAGTTTTGTTTTGTCCCTCTGTGGCTTCTATTGTTAATCAAAATAGAAATACACGAAGGGAAAGTGTACGGGGCAATAGCCTAGAATCTAGACTCTAGATTTTTACCATGAAAAGAAGTGACAGTATAACTGTGTAGAATATATAAAGAGGGTTAGAGCTAGATTTCAATGTAATGTGTCTATAAAATGCAAATCAAATTCAAATGCGTGTCAAATTCAGCGAGGAGAGGGTTCAGTCCAAATCTACTAAGAACTAATACTTAATGTGATTGCGTTGGATCCATTGTACAGCGAAAATAGGTAGGTAGTGATTTCGGTAATATTGTGTTCGGTTGTTTAAAAGCGTAAATTATTTTGGGTGGCTGTATAATAGTTAAAATTGACCTATTTTCAAGACTTAATATTGCTAACGATGTGAGGCCTCGAATACAATAAAAGACAGCAATAAGATACAGAGCAATAGATTCATGGGATTAAGTCATGACGGCTGAAATGTAGCAAACGTATTTGAACACACTCCGTGATATACATTATTAGGATTCTTGGAGCGTGGCTGTTCCTCGATCCAAATAAAAAGCCTATTTTACCACTTTCGTCTCTAACGTGGCCGAGTAGAGTCCAATTTACGACGGCGAAGCACGATTATTCTCATGACGCGGTGAGCCTTTCAATTTCCAACAATGTTCAGTATGCGAAAATTGTTGTCGACCTTTGTACGTGTTTACTGCAGTGAGGTATCTCGGATAGTAACTAAGACAAATATCTCGTGTTGGAAATAAATATTATCAAAATATTTCGGCAACAACTTTAAACGCGTGCTTACATAAGTCAAATAGAAATGGATAGAGCTTTACGGTAGATTGCCTCGACAGCAGTTCTGAGTTCGGGCGGAATAAAAACAAACGATATTGTCCGTGTAGCCATCAATCTTAGGCCATTAAGCGATTAGATAGAATCCTCTTATTAAATCAATCGATAACTTGCCACCCACGCGCGTGGATCGATTGATCGAATTGGAGCTACTCCCGAAATCTGGGTCCGATAAATTGACCATCGGACTTCATTTTGTTTAATGAGATTAAGCCTTTCCCCATCCATCAATTCGGACGTGCATCGTTCCCGCCTTTGAAGCCGAGACATCGATATTAATTAACGCGTATGATTTTAACTGATAGCTGCCGCACAAAAATTAATTAATTTAATGGTCCATCTGTGCTCTTCTTGGAATTTGTATGCGATTGTTGAAAGCGATGTTAAAAGCGTAAAAATGGTTTAAAAAGCGACGCGAAGATTAGTTCGGGAGAGTTGTATTACTTCCTCGGACTGCATGCAATTTGTTTCGCTTAGAAATTCCACTTTTACAAGTAAAATGGCGAGCAGCTGGTGCGGCAGGCATTCTAATAAGATAAAGTAAGGTGCTTCAGTCAGAGTACTCCTGTTCCAAGCTTTAATAAGAATAATATTTCCGTCCTTCGCATTTATTATGGCAGTGATGCATATGATAGTCGGGTTGCTGCTGCGCATAATAAATGGTGGGGATTAACGCTACTTGTGTAGTTATGTTCCCAGTAATTGCGACTTACATTTTCTGGAAACGTTGTGGCATTTTGGTTTTATTACTTAGCTATATTAATACAATAGCTGTCAAAATCTGACTGTAGTTTACAACAACTGTCTTCAGTTCATGGCTCGCGATCTCTATGGGCCACAGAGCCCTTTTATGGTGCTTCATGGCCATCTTAAATTATTTATGTTTATAAAAGCAGATGAGAGTGGATTGCTAAACATTTACCGCCATGAAATAAAAAAAAAAGAAAACCTTGTATTGTATGATACCGATATCATACAGCAAAGACCCCACACTGTATTTCCTAGCATTATATTCCATTGAAATATGCATACATAGGTCCATAAACAGCAGCCTGCAGTTCCGCCAGGGGGCGCCGTGCGCGACCACGCCCGACTCCGGCGCATAAATAAACAACCGTGTAAATCGCAGCCGAGGTGCGCGTGCGCCGCTAAGGGCTAGTGCCGCGGCTCATTCCGATTAAGGACTGTAAGATGGTGAACAAAAAATTGGTTACCTTCTTCCTCCGCTACTCATGAGTGATCTTTGTACAATTTATAGGTTACGTTGTTGCAATTTTTTCGATGTACCTACCTGTTTCTGTATTATTGATTACTAGCGACCCGCCCCGGCTTCCCACGGTATATTATGCATGTATTATACATATAAACCTTGCTCTTGATTCACTCTATCTAATAAAAAAAAACCGCATCAAAATCCGTTGCGTAGTTTTAAAGATTTAAGCATACAAAGGGACATAGGGACAGAGAAAGTGACTTTGTTTTATACTATGTAGTGATGTGGTGCTCAATAAAGAGTCATTGCAAACACGAAATGCCTTTAAAATAGGATGCAGTCACTCAAGTATTTGCAGTAGAGAGCTCGACAGTCGACATGTTTCGAAACAAGAGCGCTGACGCGCAGTTCTCGATTGGCTATCCGTTCGAGCACACCTTGTCATGTCAATATATAAAGAGCCAAAGACTTATTGCTTTTGGTGATAGGTACGTCAGTGTACATATTTTTTGTTCATTGAAATGGAGTTCCGCAAAGTAACGCCTGATTAAATAAAATAGGTAACCAATAGGCCATCTTATCGTTTCGGAGCGACCTCTTCCACGAACAGAATGAAAAAAGGAAAAGATTAAAGCATGTGCTGCTAAGAAAAATAAATAAAATCAAACAAAAATTCAAAAGAAAAATAATACTTAGGTACATAATAACAAGTTGATAGCTATACACACAGCACAAAAGTTGACCATGCCTCTCATGCACAAGATGACAGTCTGACGTATTGTTTTCTATTTTAAAGGTATTTAGTGTTTGCAGGTACCTTTCAAAAAATCGGAAGTAGAATCATAAATAAAGCTAAAAATTGTTTTCTTACAGTCTTGTTTTTGACTGGAATAACCCTAACCGCCGCCTGCGCAGCTGCGTGGATAGTGGTCATACGAGATGGATAAACGATAGCGGGTCGACGCCAGATTGAGCCCAGCCCAGTTTGCTTCAGAGCTTATGCCATAATATTGTAAGATTTATTCCTAGCTGGGTGTATGAAATATCTACTCGCCTAACGAAGGCACAAATTGAACACCAAAAAGACATTTGCAATCCGTTTTGAAGTGCCTAAATTAATTATTTTTCCGTATTCTAAAAAAAAAAACAAATAAAAAGTGGCAATGACGTGGAGATACTTGTATTTAAGTATGTTAGTTAATGTAATGACAGGCAGATACTACTTTATTGACAGGTCGGACAGAGAGCACAATAAAATAAAAAAGTATTCGATTTTAGATTATTTGCACTCATCTTACCTGAGTGGCCCATTTTATATCCTTTAATACGTATTGGAAAATAAAGTTACAAATACAAATATTCATTGATAGATTATGAGTGTGAACTTCATTTTCAATGGAATATTTAATATCAGATCTCTAGAATGCACAATTTGTGGACAAATGTCTGCTAGCCTCGTTGCCTGCACAACTGAAGGACGATGAGTTTCCTTTTGTAGCCATAATGCCTGCATCCTTTTGACGTCACGTGGTGCTCTCAAAGGCAAACAATTGTACATCTAAATGTGGTACTTCCTCATCCTTGCGCTCTTTCTAATGTAATGAATCCATACCGCTAACTACGTAGCATTGTTGATGCATCCACATACAAATTCGGTTGCTCTGGGCGCAGCTAAGTAATTAACGAATTGGACTTCGCCTCTTTAGGTACTATAGAAATCTACATCAGATCCCGCGCAACGATGAAACTTAAATAGAATAACTTACGAATGTTTAACGAAAAGTTACTAACTGAAAAGGAAAAAGGAGCTTGTATACCGATCACTTCGTTTTCCTTCTGATTTTCTGTTTGACTGTTGAGATATAAAATTTCTAAACGATACCGAAAACGAGCTCATATCGAATCATCAGCACCAAACCCGGATCCTCATCATTCTACGATGCGTTCTTTTACCCCTATACCACCCATATCAGGTGAGTAAGGGTGCGACCAAACCGCCGCGTAAACGCAGTGACGCGTCGTAGGCGTCACGTTTTCTCACCGTTTCTTCATACATTTTGTCGCGATTCCGTAACGTCACCGTTTTTTAAGCGGCGGTGTGGTCGCACCCTAAGCCGTCGAATTTTTCTGCTCCAGCTGTCACGTGTTTTTTTTTACTAAGCAAATTTTCGCCATTTTGTTTTTGTGTTGAGACATTTTTTCTCCGGATCCCGTTTATTTTATAAGTACCTAGTAAAGTACTTGCCTCCGATACGGGCAATAAGCATAGTATTTATAACTTCAAACAAAAACGCCGCAACTAGCTAGTATTGATGTCAATACAAAGTTTGTAACTTAATCATATTAATAGTTTTATTAATTTTAAAGATGTATTTGAATTGAAAGTTGCTGCAGGCAGTGGGCTGCCTGGGTGATATTGTAAAACATTTTTGTTAATTGATATGTAAATAGATGAAAGCTATCATTAAATTTATTAAAAACTATCAAATTATTACCTTCAAACGCAGATTACTTCTACAAATAAGCTAAACATTTTGTTCTCCACCGAATGACACGTAATAATTATCAAGAATTGTATGATAAATTGTAAAATATCGACTTTCAACGTAGCAATTTGGCCGAACAACGATCAACACATCACAGCCCACGTGTCAAAGTTAATTGGAAACTAATAACGGTGTCCCTTACGTAATTCTTAACTTGGAACCGGTAGATTGTGGACCGGAGTGATACAATTTGAGTGTTTCTTTTTAAGGACTGGGAATATAAAATACTTACGTACGGTCGCCCAAATAAGTGGTCTACCACTTTTCATCAAACTTCCTATCAAATGAAAATGTCGCTAAAGTCGAACTTTCAAGTTGACAGCCTGTCTTATCGACTTTATTATATTGTGACGTACAAAGGAATTTCAACCTTAGGGAGGTTGACCACATTATTTTCTTTTTAAGGACTGGGAATATAAAATACTTACGTACGGTCGCCCAAATAAGTGGTCTACCACTTTTCATCAAACTTCCTATCAAATGAAAATGTCGCTAAAGTCGAACTTTCAAGTTAACAGCCTGTCTTATCGACTTTATTATATTGTGCCGTACAAAGGAATTTCAACCTTAGGGGGGTTGACCACATTATTTGGCTGATGGTACATATAAGTAGTATATATTGACCCCACCTTTACCCATATTGGGTAGACAGAGCCGTAGAGTAACAAGACCTAGAGGGAACGTTTAGCGTGATTGTGATAAAATACTTACCTTTCATAAAAAGAAACAAACATACTACTACTACATACAGCAAAGTCTATTCTTTGTCTGTGTCTGTCAAATTGTTGCGTCTTTGTAAATAAACGGTTAAACAAATTTTCAAGAAGAATCACTCGTGTTTGATAAAAAAGCAAAGTATTTCACTTTCAAAAGAACATGATACATTCCAGAAACAAATAAAATATGATCATTGAGGTACAATTTAAGTTGACATTTTAGGCTGGCAGCACATATATGCAATCCTCTAGTGTTGCGGGTGCCCATGGGTGGTAGTGCTCGCTTACCAACTGGTGACCCACTTGCTCGTTTGCCTTACTTGTCGTATAAAAAAAACATGCAGCAGAAAATATACGAGATGAAATTCTCGATTAGTCCTTACCAAAACAACTTTTACAACTGAAATTCTAATAGTAGTCGCCCTGTAAGTGTGGTATTGTTACTGCATGATCCAATTGTCAATTGATTTCTTTGCGGACCAATCGTGACTCATAAATTTACAAGCAGGAAGTTTAAAAACGTCTTGAAAGAGACTCGCTGACTATTCAAACCCAGCCGTCAATTGAAATAATTGAAGCAATTTAGTTTGAGGCGGATGACTTTCGGATAGTTTTATTACGGTGTTTGATAGTACGCCTTATAATTTAATAGCATTAATGTATCCTCCAGCGACAAGCACAAGAGCGTTGATGTGCAACGAATTTGAATTATTAAGTTTTTTCTATGCATTTATTTCGATACATAATTAAATTTAAGAGGCATTTTGATCTTACGAACAAGGTTCCCTCGGAACACTTTGACTTTTGAGATTGTTTGATGACCTCTACTACACTATTCGGCCCTACTATTAACATAATATTGTTAAAAGCAAAAAAAAAAATATCGCTCTATCTAGGTTTACATTTACTGTGACCTAGGACCCCGTTGTATTTCTCTAACATACAAACAAAGAAAACAAACAAACATAAAACAAAGAAGATTTGGCCTCTGCCTATAACTACACGAGTTTCGAGACGACCGATAAAAACCCAAGCTTACAATGTCATGTCAAATTGAAAAGACCTTTTTGAAAAACAGGTAAATCTTTGAAGCTGGAGGCTACATACCTTGATACCCGGAATTATAATTTGGCATTCAAATATTAAAAGACAAGCGGTATCATTGATATCGGAGGTCAATTTAAAAGTGATCGCTTTACGGCCAGTAATTTAACTTAATGCCAATGTGGCTCGATGTAAGTATTAATCGAATTAATACATTTTCACGGTCTTATTAATCGGTGATTTTATAAATCCGGCCACTTGCTGTTTACGTTTATCTTTTTTAGTACATAAAAAGAACACGACTTTTCTTTTTATGTACTCGTGACTGACTGAGTAACTAACTGATCGACTGAGTATATTATTGACATACTGACAGACTGATAAATTTACGCCCACCCTGAACTGAACACGTGGACCTGTTAAAAAAGCTGAAAGATTGCAGAGATATTCCCTTTATGACCGACAAGTAAAAGATTTCCGTTATGAGGGCGAAACCACGGGCGTCCGCGAGTTTTTATATAAAAGTAAACATTTTCCTTAGAATAGGAAGTTTTCTTCCTAAATGTGAATTCTTTGAAGATTATAAAAAAAGTATAAGTCACTGAGTTCAATCGAAAACAATTGTTTGAGAAGAAGAAAGCGTCTGTACAAGAAGTGTCCATTGTTCTGAGGCAACTTGCCGTGACTGTTAAGTAGGTATCAGAGGGGAGACTAGGGAAAATTTTATATATAAAATTAATTAAAAAACAAAACTATCGATCTATCTATTACTTTCTCACGTTAGGCGTTTAGTGGAGTATAAACAAGTAGGGGATTTTAAGTGTGAACATTTTATTTATATAACATTAAATTATGGGGAAATTATGACGAAGCTTGTGGCAGATAACACTTGTTTATTTTGATGAAGCCTAGTGCGGATATGTTTTTTTTTGTTTTTTTATTTGTAATGGATTTGAAACTGTTGATTGTATATTGTATATTGTGGCTGAATAAATGACTTCTTTATATAACTAAGTCTTATCTCTTAAGATATCGCGTTTGTCTGATTTTGAAAACATTGAGCAAAGGTCGGTCGACACGGTTCTGATTTTTAATAGAAGACATCGTTCTATATCAAAAACAAAGCTATAAACGTTGAAATAATATAGATTTGTGCAACAAATTATAACTTACAGGTTGTAATAGAGTTTTAAAATGTATAATTAAGTGTAGGCAAAGTAATGTGGAGGTGGGCTTTGGATCTGTCGACGCGTAGGCGGTATTCTACGCATCATTCAAAAGTGTGATTTATGACTACTACCACATTGAGTTTTTTTTTCTCATGTATAAATTTTATTAGGACGTTTAATGACTGCTATTGAGGTGTTATTCTAATTTTACTTATACTTACTAATATACGTGAAATCTTTATTTAGAGCTGTATGAAAATATTAGAATTTCTCTGAATTCGCTCCCTATTTGTGTTCGTTTTACACCGTGTTTTTTAGCAAAGAATAAACTATCACTGCCAATCTGTGATATCCCAGATTACATAAAGTTGTCAGCCTTGATTTAGCGTACAAAATAAAGTTTTCCCGGTTATAATATTTGCATAGGCTAGGCAGCCATCAAAAAAATATAGCTTTTTCGCTCCGACCTCTACACTGGAAAGATATATGGTGGTATCTTTGAGACAGTCGGACACGCAAACTATTTAAGCAGACGATTATATATAAAAATGGTATAAGTTTAGAATCTTTTCCGGTTAACTGATGATTTTGAGTGTGGCAGTCTGAACCCAAAATCCTTTTTTCGAGTGTAATGTTTTCCCACACACTAATGTTCCGTGAATAAGCAAATAGTTGTTGAGATTGGTAATGGTTTTTGGAGTGCACAGCTAATATTATTATCTCTCTACTTGGTTGCTTCCCGTGTTTGTGTAAACTTTACCGACTATCTTTACGGTTTTTTTTGTCGTATTTTTTTATTTTTTATGTGTGAAAGTCCATGGGAATAAGTGTCTTGTTGCTTGCATATGCTCATATTGAATGTGTAATTTGTGTGGAAATTAAACCCAATACCTACATTATGTTTTGATAAGTATACCTAAATATAGAAAAAAGAAGAACGGAAATATTACCAAATTATAATTATAATTTTGTCTTCTGATTGACTTCATGAGATAAATGTAAATTAAGAGAATATTGAATTCCAAACACACAGAGCAAAGCTTGTTGCCCCAAAACTTTTATAATAAAAATAATAATAATTTATACTCTCTTTTTTTAGACTCTTCCCTGTCATTACATAGATGTGCTTAACTAGTTATTCCATTTCCCTTAGCTCATCAAATCAAGCCTCTCATTAGCTTGCACAACACAAAACAATTATAAAATTTGCTATGAAAAAATATAAACAGCAGTTTCATTTTTCCATAAACAATAATGTATGCGATGCTTCGGATAGTCACGCTTGCATGACGTGGGAACTTAGCAGCTTTGTTCCTTGGCGAGGTTACACGTACATTTCTTTATGCTTTTCCTATAAAACAAAAGGGGAACGGTAAGCAAAACGCGATTTCAGTTCTTAGTAAAAGAAGGCAAAGATAAGTGTGAGTTGCTCCAAGTTACTCTAACAATAACTTTGACTATTATAAACAACGATAAGACATAAATTTCGTCAGCAATATATATGAACACAACTATAAGTTTATAGGATTTTTTTTGCGGTTTATGCCTCTTCTATAATTATAATTGGTCATCTCATCTATTAAGCATGTTAGTTAAATTGTACTATATTTGTTTCCTGAGGCCCTGTCTACCCCGTAAGGTATAAAGATGTGATTTGTGTATGTATTTATGTATTTATTGTTCCCTTACTGATGGATCAAAATAACAACAAGAAACAGTCAATCCACCCTATTTCTAGTGGCAAGTGAGCATTGGCGAAAATGGCCGCACCTAAGGTCAAAAGCCATTATTAAGATGAAGTTAGTTCGAGTTGAATAGCGGTTACATTAACAGAGACGGTCTTCAGACTATTTCGCATATCACGCCCTTGATTAAAATTCAATCGAACAATCGACTACAAAGGAGATAGCATCAATGAGTTTAATTGGCATTTCGAAACTAAACAATAAGTGGTCGTGGTAATTATTATTATAAGTTGCTTCATAAACTACATTCGAAGTTGATGAATGTTAGTTGCGATAGACGTAGGTGATATCATCATTTTAAAGTGAGTAACCTAATAAAATTTTAGTACTAATACTTTCAATGCGCGGAACCTTGTTTATTTTACAACCTTTTATTATTTGTTTAGTAACGTGCAATTTATGTTTGTTCTGGTTAAAACTTGCAAGTCAAATTACCCATTTACTTCCAGTGATCGGATTAATTTGAAGTTTGATATCAGTACGTGTATCAATTGACTTGACTTCAGTCATGGTATTAAATAAAAATACACGTAGAGGAACATTATTTAATGAAATGAAAATGAAATGAAATAAAATATTTTATCTCGACCAACAATCAATGGATCAATGTGTTAGTAGGCATGATGATAACTTAAAAACTATTGTTATTTCGTTTTGATTGTACAAATCATAAATTACATTATTTGAGTCATAGCACTATTATTACATACCTAACCTTATATTTTTCAAGTCGGTTAAAAACTATCTTCAGCTTGTAAAAATGCAACAATGACAAACCGATCCAAAAATAGCTGCGTACGCGGCTGTAAAGATAGCAACGCAAGGAATTGTCAAGAAAAGAATCCCTTAATGAGGCTAATGCTTCTAAACGACCCGTTCAGCCGCTGAATCGGAAAAGATTAATTTATCACTGCGATGACTATGCTGTCCTTACCAGGAATCTACGTAGAGATTTCTATAGAAGATGCAGGATCTTCTGGTGGCTTTAGATTTGATGATACCGATGGCGATTCCTTAAACAATAAAGGTTGATCATGTAATATGATACATAATTATAGCAATGGCTTCGCTGCGTGTGGCAAGAACAAACGTGAAATATATGGACACCACTGTACGTTTTAGTGCGGGGATGTTTATTGTTGGGATTGTACGGAATGTAAAATAAAAGGACCGGTTCTCAACACTTTTTCAACTTTTCTGAAACTCGGGCATGCGGTCTAGCTCAGCTTCCTATGAGATAGTGCTAAAAAGCTTTCACCGAAGACCGGTAGATACAAAAGCCATACTAACGTAATATTCAGTATGTGAGGCACTATTAGCCCGCATTTTCGTAGGTATCTATGAGTTTATTTGTGTTACGTAAAGACATGGCCGAAATTTCATACAAACTTTTTAAAAATCACGTAAAATGTCGCTTGTATGTAAGCGAATCCGTTGACAAGATTGTATGAAATATCTAAGCTTAGGTTATTTATTACCTGAGTCGGAAAAGACATTTCGCTAGTTCTATATTCCAATGATCTTAGAATATACCTTATGTCAAGTGTAACAGGATTATTTTTCGACTGGACTAGAAATAGAATATAGAACCTTTTTATTGTGCGTCACCGATTTGCGGGCTAGCGGGGTATGAAATAAACATTTTAATATAAAATAAAGGTTTGCTGACCCATTTTTCTAAGTTTTTACGTGCTTAGCATACTTACTAAAAACGGTGTGACGCAATTTTAATTAATACAACTTTTAGCGAAAACAATGGGCATAAACATGAGACAGCGAATTTGCTTAAAAATATTTTGTAAGCAAATAACCAAATTAAGTTGTACAAATAGACATATACTGATAAGTATGTAATAAAGTGCTCTAAGAAACTAATAGACATAGACGTAGTATTTTTATTTATAAAGCAATACAGGTATTGTTAAATCGTTTTTTTTGTTAAAATGATTAATAAAATATTTATCTAATGGAAAGCTACACCTACCCTATAAAGTGAGGTAACTTAGAATGTATCTAATAATAACAACTTTACAGCGTACGAAGAGCTACTCGTAGAGAACTATTATATAATCTGTGCTCGTAGTTGACTGGAATATTTAACACAAGCATCATAATTAAAAGATTCTCTGAATACCTTTGCATTAAGATAAGGCATATAACAATCTTACAGGCTTCATAATGTCAACAGTAACAACTATAAAATATTGCAGTGTCGCTAAATCGCAGTTTTATGCTAAACTAAGATCGACCGGCATGATAACTTAGTTATTTATTAACTCGTTAATCTTTTCATCATGCCAGTTAACTTTGGAATAGATAACGATGGTCTGGCCAGTTTGACACAGTGTCAGGAGTTCATCAAGATAACTCACACATCACTATGCCTATAATGTCACTTATCAGTTCGTAGGAAATTGATCAGAACGTGGCATCTATGATAAAGCCGTTAAGCTATAGCAATATTGATAGAAGCTTGCGACCTAATAGGGAATAAATAATATGCTTTAAAAAATGATCACATTTCGTAAAAAAGACGACAAATAGTAAAATTATAAATATTATCGATTAAGAAATACGGAAAATATAAGAGTTTTAGACTACTAATTAGTCAGTGATTAGAAATAGATACCCGATATGACATGTGACGTCATTTATCACAACGCCTGTAATAAACTCCATATTAAAAGTCCGTTTTTCTAGAAAGGTTATTGTTATATTTATTTGAAAAAAAAATGTTTTTATTGCTTACTACATAAGTGAGTTTTTAATGAAAGCCATGAAAAAAAATGCCAAATGTCAATTCTCAAATGGGGACTAGCACGGAAACCTTTGACCCCACGGCTCTGCATTGCTAAGCGACCCATTAGCGGAGTAAAATGTTGCGGAAAACCAATCCGTACTAAACTAGACGGCTAAGTAGTAGTTTATCAAGAGGGCACGTCCTGTCTCGACGGGCCGAAATAAATAAACATGAAGGTCCGAGAAGTCCAATTAGTTCGATTGTGGTGTTTGAGCGCGTGGTGGATTGTTGCTTGCATAGAAGTATTAACCAATAGAGTTAAAATGTCATACGTGAGACGTACGATGAGAGAACTATGTTGATTAAAGGATAGGAAATTAGAAATATCATCTAAAAACCCAGCCCTCCAGGGCCAGGGGCCTTACCATAACGTCCTAATTCCGACTCAGTTCAAGTTTTAATTGTCACTTTTAGTATGAATCTGACAGCGAGCGAACCTAAACTGAATCGCATTAAGACGTCATAGTAAGGCCCTTGGTCTTCAAATTTAACACTGACAGTGACAATAATGGAAAACAAAATCAATTAGAAAAATATAAAAAAGTATTTCGCAACAATAAGTTTGTTCTTATTGTAAGAAAAAAAAGCACCACTGAGGCTCTCATCAAGCGGCCCAAGTTGGGCAACCAAAAGTTATTAAGCTTTTAGCTTTTTAGTTTTTACTTTTAAATGTTTATTCATTGTGTGTGGATAAAACTCATTTGTTTCAAGTAAATGATTTTGCTCCATGTCGATGGCAGATGTAATGGAAAACCACCACGAAATATTTTTGCTAGCATGATGACATGTAACAGACAAGTCACTAACGTGTTTCAGAATTATATAGCCCATATTAAAGCCTAACGCTAGTGTCGCTACCTACTGTATCTTTTATAATGGTAACACAATAACATAGTCCATACAGAAATAAGTTCCGAAATTTTGCGCAATATGGCGAGCGTATTTCTGGTCAGGCTTTACCTCCCTATTGGATAGTTCCTCTATGGTTGCTTCGCTATAAAGGCGTTTAAGGGTTAAACGTATTTGTGCTTAGACTTTACACGTGAGATCTTGTGAGCTTGTAGTATAAAATAAGCATTTGAAAAAACTAAAATACTAGAATACGATTATGTGAAAGCTTATTAATTTTTAAGAACGAATTGTCCAAATACGTAATCAGTGTTGACGTCGTTGGTTATACTATTAATTCCTATCTACTTTATTAATATTTTTAGGACTTTCCTTTAGGATTTTCCCGGCTGCCTTATCCATACTATGTAATAATATAAATGCGAAAGTGTGACTGTCTGTTACCTTCCACGCTTAAACCGCTGAAATTTTTGAATTGAAATTTTGTAAAAACAGTTTAAATCCCGGGGGCAGAACGTAGGATACTTTTTATCCAGGAAAATGATTTAGTTCCCGCGGGGAACAGCTATTAAAAAATAATAATAAACCTTGCGCGTGTGATTTCCCCCGCTGTCTTATCCTACTAATATTATAAATGCGAAAGTTTGTTGGATGGATGTGACGATGTGAGTGTGTATGTTTGTTCCTTCTTCACACTGAAACGACTGGACGGATTTGGATAAAATTTGGAACGGAGATAGCTGGTACCCTACATTAACACATAGGTTACTTTTTATCCCGAAAAATTGCACAGTTCCCGCGGGATAGTGATAAACATTTCAAAGGTCTGCTACCTAATGTATTAGTCTAATTCTACGCGGACGAAGTCGCGGGCAGAAGCTAGTTCTCTATAAAACAAAAGTGCCCGCACTAATGTCTACCGGTAGGATAAACAACTAAGATGGTGGTAATGAGTGAATGGACCTTACACAAAGACGTGCCACCTGCGACTACACATAGGTACTAATTGTTCGGTTGGATACAATTACTCAAGTATTTCTCCCTAGTATTTTACGCTTCTAGAAACTTGTGCAAGCTTACACGCACGACCGCCACCCTCAATTTATGCGCATGTAATTGCAACTTGGTAGCGGTCTCGCATCGGCGATCTGTGGCACGTTTTCATTAAAGTCTAAATTGTTTTTCAATGCTCCCCTTTAGCTAGATGCTGGAATCCAGTAATTAGTCTACGTAAGCTAGGGGTGTATTCTGTTACGTTTATTTCTGAGTAAATCAGTATGCTTAGTGTAGCTTTTCGGTCACAAAATACGTCTCGAACGCGTTTGCGTTAAAATGTCAAATACTATGAGAACAGTTTGTTGCCATTTAGATCCGATAGTGGCGCTGCCAATTTTTTCATAGTAATTGAGACGTTTACGTGAACGCGTTCGAGACGTTTTTATATGCGAAAACTTACACTAGAGGCTCTGGTTTGATATCATTAAGGCTACGTTAGTGACAGTGAGATAGATGTATGGCGGGTTTCATATAAAATACTCGTTGTTGCCTGCGATTTTGTATGGACAGAAATATAGTCTATGCTATTATTAACTAGTATTTTAAAACTATCCCTAAATGTCTTTGAGTGACGCGACGTCACAAAAGTTGCGTTACTGCGGTGTCGTGACGTCATTGACTCCGAAGACGCTTTGCTCGGTCGGAACTCCATTGTTTCTAATGCATTTTCGATGGTCGATTCTTGATGTCATCCAATCAAATAAATTTTGCGGAATGTCTAACTCCAGGGTATAAAATTTCGGTAAATTTAAAAACGTTTTAATCATAAAATAAACATAAATCACTACATAGTATAAAACAAAGTTGCTTTCCGCTGTCTGTGTATCTGTTTGGTACCCATAGCACAAGCTCTGCTTAGTTTGGGACTGGGTCAGTTGGTCTAATTAAATTTGTCCCACGATGCTTGTAATCTTTAAAACTACGCAACGGATTTTAATGCGGTTTTTTTTAATAAATTAGAGGGAGTCAAGATTCAACTTGTTTGTACAGAAAACTTGACTTTTCCCATCACTTCTAACAATTATTGTTAAATTTTGACAAATTTACACAAATGAATATACACCTAGACCTTTCTAGTGCATCACTCTAGTCTATTTATAGGCGAAAACCCGTGAAAATCAATTCCGTAGTTTTGAGGTTATCGCGAACAGACTGACAGACATATGTGGCGGAGAACTTTGTTTTATAAAATGTAGCGATAAAACATACAACTACGAATATCCATGCAATTACTTCTGATCACAAGAAATACGACAGCTAAAAAGTTTTTAACAATGTGTACGAGTCGACACAATAAAGCATTGAAGCGCGCCATAGTAACTAACACACTATGTTATTATTATAATTATACATTAAAACCACTATGCTGACTTTCTGAGATGGATTACGAGCAAGTTTTCGTCTTATTTTGCACTCATCATAGTCTGAATTACTTGTTCTCGGCACCTGCCGCGAAACTAGCTTCCAGTTAAACTTCTTTCTTTACTGCAAACGAGTTTACTACGAGCTTCAAGCACCAAACACTTATGAAAGGAGGCGGCGCTTTCCTCTCCTAAAATAAATAAGAATAAGAATAAGAATAAGAGAACTTTATTAGCTGATACGGAAACACAAACAGAATATTACACATGGATACTTATTCTAACCAGCCAAATGGTCGCCACTCAGCTATGTGTCACGATAAGATCCAGGATAATGTCGTGACGCTGATTTTCAGTGACGCCAGTTACAGAGGTGGCTGTCACCAGGCACACATCCCAGTACATACTGGTTTACGAAATCACCACTTCCAATACCCATACCTAATACAAGAATTATGTTACAAATACAAGACGATGTTGGTCGTGAAACGTTTTGTTGTTCCGCATTTGGTCATCATAGTGATAATTTTATTTTGGTATGCGTTAGTTATTGTGTGTGTTGAGTTCAAGAAGTTTTTGACGTGACAACGTCTTATAAATTGGTTTGCCGGGTGACACTTCAAGAAACTGCGTTACGCTCCGCTCACGTTATGCGCTCACAATGAGAGCGAGTGAGAGGCACGCGGGCATGGTTAGCCCGCCTAAGAGCGAGAGAGACAGACATAAAAAGTGAAAGGCACGCGTCCCTTCCACTCGAGCACAGTTAGCCCGCCTAAGAGCGAGAGAGACAGAGCGAGAGAGAGAGAGTGAGAGAGATAGGCATACACACCGGTTCATGTCTTGCGCTTCTATTTCGATTTAGATTCTTTGATAAGAGTTTTTAATGATTCACGGTTAAGTTCATTCGAAATATTATAAGAAATATATGAGGATGGGTTTAAATTGTCGAATATCTGGAATCCGGTGATTTCCTTATATAATTCTCGTCCAAAATCAATTTCGGGTGGGCGAAGTGACACTGTGAGTGTAGTGTGTTTGAATCGAGTTTCGAGTGAGAACGGTTCCAGTGGTAACGAGAGTGCACGCAGTCGACGCGCAAGAATGAGGGTAGACAGAGCTCGGTCTACCCAACAATAACATCCACCCGCAATTTCTTCAGTCTACCCGTGATCATGATACATGCAACTGTATCGAAATATCGGGAGCTCAATAAAGGTAATCGCGGTTCACATCCCGTTTATAATATTTAGATTCTTTGTATAAATTAATGTTTTAAATATAATTCTTTGTATAAATAAATGTTTTAAATTGTTACTATTATTTCATCCTTCTTCCTACTATACGAATGAATATTCACATTAAAATTATTTTACCACTCAAAGTCGTTGTCACGTAAAACTTTCGCCCGTATACCGACTTTACAGGCAACCAATTTTTACACTACGTCGGTAGTGTAAAATAGATCAAAACTTACATTAGACAATAGCGACAAATTGTATGGTCAATTTATGAGGCACAACGGAACTATATCGAACCAACAGTTGTGTTATAATTAATTACCGGTGTAACTATATTTCAACTTTTTCCATAATCCACCCTTACACGGTAGCCTCGCTGCCTCCTCGAAAATTGGCAGAAATTGTGTAGACTAAAGAAATGCTTAAGGTATCTCTCGTTGTTAGTGTTCTATAGTTTAGAGCGCGTCTAAGTATTTTTAAAATCTAACGTGAAAACATGGCGGTTAAATGTTTCATGTTTCTATTTGTCTGTATATTATGTATGTATGTATGTTAACTCTTTATCGTAAATATAATACATTATATGTGGGTTTAAAGTTAAAAACGTTTTGAAATGAAATAAATTAGAGGTCTATTAGGTACACTTGTCTTGGCGGGTGGTAGGATCGTTTGCAAAGTCCGTTCGGATCTCTACGCCATGCTAGTCCTACCGTTAAGAGGCTGACAACACCTAATTTTGTTGAAATTGATGTTATTTAAGCACTTTTTTAAGAAAAACTACACACAAAAATATACAGTGTTAATTTCCATCATATTTCAAACACGCTAGACGGACTCGATACTTAATTGAAGAAAATCGGCTCGATAGAAAATAATTGCAAAGATTGGTCTTAAAATCGTCATTAAACGGTTCTATGTCTTTATTTTTTCGACGTATGGGTCAGCAATTAAAAACATGAAGTTAACATATTCATACCTACACGGCTAACGAGTCATATTTCACAAATAATCCATACTTTTTTTTATTTCTTCTTATTTGTGTCTTATTTGCAAGATTTTAGACGCGCGCCAAGCCGCCGGAATGTTTCTTCTCTTTCACTAACAGGGGCCTTACCATGACGCCCTAATTCCGACGCAGTTCAAGTTTTAGCTGTCACTTTTAGTACGAATCTGACAGCAAGCGGATCTAAACTGAAACGCATTAAGACGTCATGGTACCTACGGCCCCAGGCACGCGAACCGTATGTGCGACAAGTGGCGCTGCTCAAGGTCATTTGCTGTTGACAGCACCTTAAACAGCAGTGCATGCGCTGCAAGAGTAAGACAGCTGATGAAATTACTGACACTTCAGGTACTCTTAGACCTCTAAGCTGACAACGCATTTGGAATCCCCTGTTGTCTGCGTACCTTCAGGTAACCCACTTGCTCGTTTGGATTACAAGTCAGTTTTACATTGCAAGCTGTGACGAAAAGTATATAAATTTCTGCTGAACTTTTTGCTCCTACATAATATTATGTGTACCAAATTTCAAGTCAATCAGACCAACTGTTGAAGAGTTCCCTCCTACGGGGGCGATCCTGGCTGGGTCACCAGAACTCCACTACCAGATTACTGTATTGTATACGTACATAACATACATTGCAAGTTAAATAAATGCTTGTGAAAAATAACAATAAATTTTGACAATATCGGGCTAATCTTTTCTTTATTAAATCTTCACACCTCTCTAATGTTCCCATAATTTATAGTTCTTCGTGTACCTACAACTAATTGGGTATCAGTTGTAAATTAGTGAACCCAGGAAACCGAACACGGGGTGTCTCCTCACGTCAGAAAGTCCATCTTACACCACAAAAAGGTGTATTTTATGGTCATGTTAATTGTTTAATAGCGCCCGAAGTTTCAAATCAACTGGTTTGAAATAAGATACTGCTTCAACGTTTAAATATGTTATTCTCACTAATATTCCCAGCTTAAATACCTATTTATTAACATAACGTGAGAACGTAATTTATATTCTAACATGAAAATGGCCTGTGTGATTTAAAAATTTGAAATTTAAATGAATGTCCACCCTTTCGTCCGTATGCGAGGCGTTTATCCCTTTTTGTAATAAGATACTTTTTCACCAGAGCCCCTCCAAGCGAAATTATTTTACATTATATAAATGTATAGGTATGTACACAGATACTTGTATGTTTGTCGTATGTAGGTACATAACCGTACCCAATAAGTACCTTGAGAAATATCTGAACCGAACCTATGTATTTATACAACTTCGTTTTTACATAAAACATAACTTAAAATAATCAAGCCTATGTACGTCCCACTGCTAATGTCTCTTCATAATCATAACACATTTATGTTCTTTCATTAATATATTTAGCGAATTTAAAACAGAATTTATCAAATAAAAATATTTCAAAAGTCGTGCTCTATAAGCTGATGCTAATTCCTAGAACCTAATGGTTTTAGTCTCCAGGGGTTCTGAGAATCTAGTTTAGAAGGCGTTGACCTAAGTTTTTTAATAAAATAAGTGTGGCCAGACGTTGACCGTGTGCTGAATATCAATTTAAGAATGAATAAAGGTAACAAAAGTCGAATAGTACCACAATCAATCACTTTGCATAATAATAACAGATATGGCAACACAAATCACAAATGGACACCGAAAAAGTGACGACACAGCGTGTGCTGCTACGCATAAATGCAGCAACGCTTGTTTTCTGTGGAGTCCGTTTACAACATTTAATGACAAAGTAATGCTTAAGTAGGTATAGGTATATCTTTCACATCTTCTTCTTCTTCAGCCTGTGGTCACCCATACATGGGCAATGTCTTAATCTGTTTTTGTTACGGGTTTCCCGTTACAAATTTCTATTACTTAGAACACAAAGTAAAACTGGGGCTAATGTTCAACCCAGTTTGTCACAAACCTGTGATGTGTGCTTCACCCTATACTTACAACAATAACCCGAGCGATTAGCGTACACGGCGATCAGCGATCACATTGAAGAATTATGCCATTTACATGCACATACGCAATCTTTCCCTAGTCTTTATCCCTTCTTCTTCTTCTTTTTATTTGTGGCGTAAGTCGTTATAGCGACGACAACTTCGCCAATGTCAGGGTAAAATTTTCTTAAAATAAAATCTTGTGACAAAATGTCGGCACCGTACGTTGTACGGTAACACGGTCAAAAACCCCCCTCCCCACCTGTCGGGCTCTTAGCCAACGGTCAATGATATCCCTCAGATACTGCCAGGAAATCATTAGCCGTTGCCCAGGGTGCACCGGATCAAGCACTGCTCTTCCCCCGGACGGATCCAGAAACGAACCGCAGCTCTTGGCCACACGTGGAGGTAACCCGACACGCACCCCCTTTATCTCTTCCTAGGTAGACAAAGCCAATGGTGACAATGACAAGACCTAAAAGCCACGTTTAGCATGATTGTGGGACAGGTGGAAAGAGGATCAAAATACTGAAGGGTTGCTAACTGGTTTACTAATGTTTGACTGAAATGAATTTAAATGTTGATCATTCGGAAAAGTGAGTCATTTTGTAAAATGTCTAATATTGAAATGATCAATTGGCGAAACATTTTTTTGCAAAACGTTTGTTTGTCAAGTGTAATTTTGCCTAATGACTTTCGGTCAAATGGCAGAAAACCGTAGCTAACCGCATCGCCAACAAGATTTTTAGAATCTTCGCCCATTCCTTTTCATGTCCATTCATTTCGTTTAGTTAGTTTGAAATTTAAAAAACTTAATTAATTTGAGACGGAACCCAGTACCTATTGAGAATCATGATGAAAAGACAGCAACATACGTAAAAAGAGCCCCCTAGACATTGATAATACGGTACATTGATGTTGTGATTTTTGACACTGTAATCCCATCCCATGTCTACACTACACTAACCACTAATTATTTCCTAAGTCCAGATTACAGACCATTATTCATTGTTAACGATTCTTAAGCTTTACGTCTATAATGATCTTAATGATGGGTTGTACTTATTCCTTTCTTTTATCATTCATTATTTCCTTCGCTGCGTGATATTGTTTTATTAATGGATTAGTGCTTTGTGGCCTTTGAAAAGACAGCACTGTTTCAAAAAACTTTTTTTTGTAAAAAGGAAAAACACTTTTACATATGAAATGTCTCTGGATGTACATCAAAAATATTTTAAAAGATTTGACGTAAACAAATAAATAAAGAAAATACTTATTAATTTTTCTAGGTTTTATATTTCATAAATAATGTAACTAGCTTTTGCCCGCGACTTCGTCTGCGTAGAATTACACCATATAATAATAAACTTTCTCTTGAATCACTCTATCTATAAAAAAAAACCGCATTAAAATCCGGTGCGTAGTTTTAAAGATCTAAGCATACATAGCGTCAGACAGCGGACGGAAAGCGACTTCGTTTTATAGTTGTAGTGAGAAGTGCACGAGTCCAACTCGCACTTGTCCGGTGGTTTTATGCAAATCAGACGGGTGCAACGCTTTCAAGCAAATAAGTAGACGATTTATCTAAATAGAAAGCTCTGGGACCGCACACGGTTTGAATGAAATGTCACCGTTTTGTCGTGGAGCTCTGAAATTGCATGAATGGAACACGTACTTTTCATTTAACGGTGGAATGAAAATTTGATGACAATTTTAGCTAGCAATTGAATAAACCATAATGCTGAAGAGTAGAGAGGTAGAAAATACAAGTAGGTACCTATACCTATACACTAAATTAGTCTGTGTTTCAAACTATTTTTTTTATTAGATATTGGCCGCAGCATCGGCTGCGTTCCACGGAAACTTTACTAAGATAAAAAGATGCCTATGTTGTGGATTTTGGATGAGATTGTGGATTTTTGTACATACATACATAAATCACCTCTTTATCTCTTACGGGGTGGACAGAGCCTAAGGTAACAAGATCTAAACGCCATGGTTAGCATGATTGTGGGCGTATAGGGGGAAAGGGGAATAAAAATAGTGATGGGTTGCTAGCCACATCGCCTTAACATGATTCCTAAGATTTCGCCTATTCTCTCGATGGGCTTTTACCACGCTTTTACCATCTGCGCGGGAAGAGAAGCAACTGGTACATTCTATGTTTTTTTTGCTCCCAGACGAGCATGGAAACATGGATTTTTATTAGTGATGGAATATCAAAGTTGTCGAGGATAAAATTTATCAGTATTAAGTCATAATCATGTAGGTCATAAAGGCCGTCCCCTCTAAAGATTCCCTACGATTATTCATCATCATCTCCAGCCTATATACGTCCCACTGCTGGGCACAGGCCTCCTCTCAGAATGAGAGGGCTTGGGCTATAGTTCCCACGCGGGCCCAGTGCGGATTGGGAACTTCACACACACCATTGAATTGCTTCGCAGTTGTGTGCAGGTTTCCTCACGATGTTTTTCCTTCACCGAAAAGCTCATGGTAAATTTCAAATGAGATATCGCACATAAATTCCGAAAAACTCAGAGGTGCGAGCCCGGGATTCGAACCCACGACCCTCTGCTTGAGAGGCCACAGATCAAACCACTAGGCTACCACGGCTTTTACGATTATTAGTTACAGGTTAAACAAACAATGTTTGAGTGTTTGTTTTAAATATTGGTAGGTAAAAATGTACGCAAAAATTAACAGATCCTTGAGTAGCATTTATTTAATGTGGTTACGAACATCCTGTGTAAGTAAGTTTAATTCCGCGCAATAACTCAAACCGCGAAATTTTCAAGCGAACGGGTCGCTTTATGGAAAGTATCCGAACACTGTTGAGCGAAATAGCGGAGCTTTTAAAACCGCACCGCCTATTAGTGGCTTTTATAGATGAACTTCCAAAGATGTGGTGGAGATAAAAGTTTTTAAATAAAAGAGATCCGAGCACGGTACAAGTGCTGTGGTTTTGGAACGCCGCGCCTCGGCAATTTCAAGCTCCAAAGATTTGCTTTTTGTCCAGTGAACATTGAGAAAAGGTGAAATTCTCTTTAATAATAGCATCGAGGTAAGGGTCAATGGCTTTATTATAGAGTGTGGTTTCTTATAATGCCTTTTAGGGAATGATATTGATAGCTCGGTTAAATTGACCGTTGAGTTAACTTTGTGCTGCGACTTTCTTAACGTTTCATTCTTTTTTCAATTTTGTTTATGACGCCGTGTACTTTAGTATTCGTTAATTCTTACTTCTGTAAATGTAGGTAAGTATTTTGAAACAATAAAAAGTTATATTTTAACAGTCATGGTGATTCTTAATAGCTCTTTTGTCGTTAAGAGGGTAATTTAAAACAGTTGGAAAATGTGTCGACAATAAAACCTTTAAAACATCTAACTTAACATCTTGCCTATCTAACTTGTGTATAAATAAATAATCATTGTTGCCCAGAATGCACCGGCTTAATACATTTCCTCTTTACATCCTAAGCAGAAGCACATTAGGAGAGGAGGTTATTGAAATCTTGAATTATTAAACACTGTAGACTTGAAACAGCTGTCAAAGCGTACTTGTAAGATAATTTTATAAGCTTCAAGTATAGCAGAGCTACAAGTAGGTAGTGTTCCCGCCTAGCCAATGCCCAGCTCTTACCAAATGCCCACGATGCCCACAACGGCAGCTTAAATTACAATCGAGCCCAACATTAGAATACATGTTTATGTTAATAGCCGCTAAATGGTCGTTTTGTTTTAGAAACGAGTCGTGCTACATTAAACTAATGTGCTTAATAATTTTCCTGGCGCGCGTTGTTCTGGGCCCATTACCATATCGATGGTGGCTTGTAGCGATAGGCTGACCGTGGCCTCTATTCGACAATGTTTAAGTGATACAAATGCAAGTGGAGAACTAGATAACAAAATGTATACTTACTTAGTTCTTTTCTCTACTTTTTGGATCTTTGTTTGATATCGAGCGCGCTGCTTTCTTGGTTCTTGTGCAAGGTTCATCCATCATCGTATTTGCTAATCCTGCCTTTAAACTTTGCACCGTTGTGTTCCGATGTGGCGAGTAAGATATCCAGAGGAATTGCAAAAATAAGAGGCATCTTAGCAATCTAATTGGGTTAGCAACGCATCGGCAATTATACTGGTGATGCGGTTGTCTGACGACAGTCGTACTTAACAAAAGGTAACATACATTGTAAACCTCACAATAAGTACGTCACAACAACATAAAGTAAAAAAGCGTGTAACATAAAACTCGATTTCGTTTCGCGGACTATAGGTATCACTAATTTTTAGGCAAGTGACAAACACACGTGGCACTCCGCGAAAATTTGGTAGTGTCACTATGAGATTCAGATTCTTTGATGTTGTAGTATGTATTTGATAAGCTCTCCAGGGCGATATCACTTCAGCGGTTCCGAATGGAGGCCCGGGTGTCCAATAATTATTATCTCGGAAGGTCAATGTAGGCTTTTGCTGTTAAAGCCAGTCCACATTCACCTGCCTTTGTCGCTGTGGTATTTCTGAACTATTCAATTGTTGGTCAATAGGAAAATATTTGAGTTTTTTATATAAAAATATGAAATTAGTTCTACTATAGGTACATTTTTGTCGGTAAATCAAGAAAATATTTAGTATAGCATGTTCCACGTGCCTAATATTTTCTATTGGAATCTATTCATTTAGAAAGCAAGTCAATGAAAATATTAGAAGATCGGAAAATAAAAAGTTTCGGTCTTGGACAGTACGAGCAAAAATAAATAATAATAACATCCCATACAAAGCTGTATGAACAGTCGCTGTAGCCGAACATGGCCAAGAGAAGATGATGATGAAAAGTGACACATTATTTTTGCTCTTTAGCTTCACGGTTATCACATCGGCGAAGGTCACTCTTAATAACTGAACTGTCGTTGCGTGTAAAATACGAGGATTACATTTTTTTAGTTCGAAAACAAAAACAAATTATTATATACATTATACCCTCCCGTGTATCAACGTTAGTTATGATAGGTCGCGTCGCTTGTCCCTACTTATTTTAATTTCCCGCAGCTGCATGTAATAACATGCAGGAGTAATGGCCTAATGGCAGACAATCTGGACCGGTCCGTCTAGTCTAGCCTTATACCTAGCATAACATTACCGCGGTCTGTGGTCAACTGGAAATTCTGTCTTTGCTGACATGATTGAAGTATCATTTCCAGTTGGACCAGATATTGTTTTTTTTCTGTTTGTACGCATTATAGGCATGCGTTTGATCACAATCACGCCTGATGGTAAGCGCAGATGTGATCTAGGGAGCACGTTTGCCTACTAAATATCACTCTTGGTTTGAAGACGGCTAGATTGTAGCGTTCAGGGGCCCCACGATTCAGTTTAGGTTTGCTCGCTGTCAGATCCATAATCATACCTACTAAAAATTATAGTTAAAACCTAAAATGAGTCGGAATTGATCGCATTAAGACGTCAGGGTAAGGCTCCAGGAAAAATAGGCGATGACAGTGACGTGTAAGTTTTTATTTCGGGTTAAATGGATAGTAACGTACACTATGAAAAAAGCCGTGGTAGCCTAATGGTTTGACCTGTGGCCTCTCAAGCAGAGCGTTGTGGGTTCAAATCCCGGGCTCGCACCTCTGAGTTTTTCGGAATTTATGTGCGAAAATTACATTTGTAATTTGCCATAAGCTTTTCGGTGAAGGAAAACATCCTGAGGAAACCTGCACACATCTGCGAAGAAATTCAATGGTGTGTGTTAAGTTCCCAATCCGCACTGGGCGCGCGTGGGAACTATAGCCCAAACCCTCCAATACACGGAGGAGGCCTATGCCATGAGGCACGCCGAATTTCGCGACAATTTAATAAATAATAATAAAAAAAAAACGACAATAACAACAACAACGTGTACTTACTGAAATTGTAGCGAATTCGGAATAAAAAGGTTTATAAATAAATAAAAATAAATAAACGTACACTATGTTACTTTGTTGTAATCTGGTTTTACAATGTCTTTCCCATTTGCTTAAGGCACTTCTAAATATGCGTCGTCGTGAAGGAAAAAAAGTGGTTATGAATTTCAAACTTTGAATTAAAGCCACATTAAATACATACATACTGTCCACGCTTCTTTCCCATAGGGGTAAGCAGAGACTACTTTGTTCCACTGGCTACGATTACGACATGCCTCTTCCGTTTCATCCACATTCATCAATCTCTTCGATCTACATCGCCCTTGTCTAGAACCTTTCCGGTCATGTGTTCTGGTGGACTTGGCATTACATAAACACACCGCCCTTCTACTTTATCTTAGGTAGTGTTTACTTTGAAATTGTCTCTTATATAGCTGTTCCTTATAAGTTTAAGCCTCTTTACTTTACGCTGCCGATTCACATAATATTATAAATGCGAAAGTATGGATGGATGGATGGATGTTTGTTTGTTACTCAATCACGCCAGAACGGCCCAACGGATCTGGGTGGAATTCGGCGCATAGATAGAGAAAAGTCTGGAATAGCACATAGTCACATTTTATCCCGGAAAATTCCCGCGGGATAGACGAATACTTTGCAGACGAAGTCACTGGCAACAACTAGTGATAATAATAAGTATAAAAAACATAAACGTATTTATGTACCGAAGTAATTAATTCATTTATAAATATACTACATACACATAGGTACTACTCTACAAATGGAATTTCATCCACTCTTAGTTCTCGAATTTTCTTATGTTATGCCCACATATATGACTTAGGTACCGACAACGTAGGTATAGGTACAATCTCTAAAAAGCACAGTCATCAAAAATGATGTAGGTATTCATACATTTTTATTTATTTATTTAAGGAGAACCAACAGCAAATGCTAACACAATTCAGGTAGGTAATGAAAGTAGTAACACAGAGCCAAAAAGCTTTTTGACAAAAGCTTACTCATACTCATACTTAAACATACATAGGTAACTATTTTGCGAACACACGTTTAAATGCTAACGCGAGCTTTAACGTGTTTATTGCACTGGCTCTATTAGTTGGGAATAAATCAAGCCGCTTCAATTTAACGCATCGTAAACGAATTATTGCCTCTGATATTATGCAGATTGCAGTTCTACATTCATCAGATTGGACACAGAATATTAAATTTGATTTACCGGTATCAAGCTTTCAAATTATGATTGTGAGTGATTAAGTAAAAGGTAGGTGGAAATACAAGGTCGTGTTGAGTTTTGTTAATGTAGATGTAGACCAAAAAGCATAATGACTAAACGACGTGGAGGTTATGGAGTGGATCAAATTTCATACTTTTCAGTATGACATTTGATGTAGTTTTTATTCTATCAACGTTTGCTAATGTCAAAAAAGTTAGACAACCTAGCATATATATATATATGGACACCCGCAACACTGGATTGCAGATGAGTTGCCAGCCTAGAGGGCTAGGATAGAATACTTCTTGTGCCAGTAATTTTACCGGCTGTCTTACTCCACGCCGGAACACACCAGTGCCAGCACTGCTGCTTGGCGGCAGGATTGGCAAGTGACACGTGAGACGTAAGACTACCACCAAATATCATATCATCTAAAATGCGAATAATTCTGCAGCTAAATTTAAAAAATGATTGCGCTACGTTATTTTTAAAGTTACCGTCTAAGTATAATTGCGCTATGTCAGGAATGCGGAGTGCACAGTCAAAACGTAATGAAAGTCGTGAGCGAGTGTTCGCGGGATTTGTTTAATTCCGAAAACAACTCATAATGACAGAAAGAACTAAAATTGTGTTCCAAGTCTCAAATTGTTTTAGCAAAGTTTTAATCGGATAATAGCAACGATTAAGGAAGCAGAATAGGTAGTGCAAAAAAATTTAAGGAAATAATACACTCAAATCATAATGCCCCTTGCTGAGAATAACAAGCATTTTGTCAAAATTATTGTCACGTTCTTTAATATAGTTCCACTTAAGGTTGAATAACCACTCAAACCCACCACTGCTATTTCATGCAAAGTCTAGACATCATGGTTATAACTATGTAACTGAGATAACATGACTCTATGATAATAATATTTCAGTCATGAACTAACTTTCTTCATTAGAAATGTGAAAATTAGCATGTTAAGTTTAGTTATTACTGCCTAATGTCTGCCATTCCACAAACTGTAAGTAGTTCATCACAAGGCGGGAGAGTGCGGTCTAAAGTTAAATAAGTACTAACTCCAAGTTAACTGCTAACCCAGAGTTAAATAGTGTCAATTGTGTGTCAATGTCAACCTAACTTCATGTTAGACGATGTCATTGTTTTTAATGATTCACGGTTAAGTTCATTCGAAATATTATAAACGAACTGCAACTGTATCGAAATATCGGGAGCTCAATAAAGGTAATCGCGGTTCACATCCCGTTTATAATATTTCGGATGTCATTGTTTGGTTCTTGACTGCACAATTGCATATTGCACAAGACGCTCTATGGCCGTTGGTCAAGAACTTTACCTATACGAGAAAAACCGGCCAAGTGCGAGTCGGACTCGCGCACCGAGGGTTCCGTATTCTCTATAAATATCTATAAACCAGTGTAAGCAGAGCCCTGCTCCAAAGCAAAATGTACGCAGTGTGGGGTCACTTTATATTGGTCATTGATATATACAGACATACATACATATTTACGGTTTTCGCAATTATTCCTTAATCTGTGCTATAAGACCTACCTTCATACCAAATTTCAAGATTCTACGTTCACGGGAGGTACCCTGTAGGTTTTGATTCCCCTGAGTTGCGGAAATTTGCGGCATAAACGGCTGTATCTTTTGATTGCGTTAGCTTAGAAATTTGATGTTTTTCACAGCTCTAAGGGGCAGTGGACCTGAGTATTTGATATAAATTTCAGCTTGATACCTCCACGTGTTCCTGAGAAAAAGGGTCTTGACAGACGGACGGACGGACGGACGGGCGGACGGACGGACGGACGGACGGACGGACGGACAACAAAGTGATCCTATAAGGGTTCCGTTTTTTCCTTTTGGGGTACGGAACCCTGAAAAGGAAAACTTAAAATATTATTTCACTTCCATTTACCTTGTTTATTATATTAACAGGTAGGTACAACATAACTGAAGCATGTTTCACCTTGATAATAATGGACAGAATAAATTGGATCTGTAAATGGAACAATTTAATTAATCGAACAACTGCGGTACTCATTATACCTGCCACACCCGTAAACCTGAGGTACCGCCGTATTAATTCACGATTTAAATACCTGGGTACGGTGGGCTGACTCCTGATATACGCTCATTTAGACCAAACCCCGATAACGGTAGTTACAGTTTCAAAGCGGTTTGTCCAGTAAATCGTGCGTTTATTGTACAGGGAAGGTGCGCCAAATGACAATCGCGCCAAGGTTGCGGGCACACCTTCGTTTAAATTAGCAGTTACTATGGATTTGCATTGAAATTTGCAAGCATTCGGGTGGATTAATAACAGTATGTATAAATTCTATTGCCCATACGAAAAGTTCTCATACATGTTTATAATAGTTTAAGTTAATAGTTCAATAACGCTTTAACTTCACTGTTAGGTAACACTGTTTGTTTGTTTTAAGTTTTTGTACTGTAAGTATTTAAATAAAATACACGTAGTTTTAATAAATAGAGCAACTTTATAGGAATACAGTTATTTTAACAAGAACATGACAAAGTCAAGATGTAAACAGTAATTGTGTTCGTACCTATAGCAACACATTATAAGGTTTCTTCACAGTTTGACTATAACATTATTAGAGCAACTCTGGAACTGTTATGAATATTTTTTGCCTTTTTATATTCAATCTATGTTAGTAGTTCCTAAGTCTCTGATCCTAACGATTGCATTTTAACAATTTAATTCTTACTCTGGCAGTTCTTTAAAGTACGAATTTGAATTCAAATGCCATGCACTCTTCATTAGTATTCACAAGTGAAGCAGAATATGACCATACGGCTCTCAGTGACTTCGGACGAAATTGCGACATGGTTGTAACTGCAGCACTGCAAATAAAGCACGTATTGTGCAGCGACAAGTTGGTAAGAACTTTGTGCCAGCAAGGCATTTATTGAATCTCATTGCGGCCTTTTATTGGATATGTATTCATAAATGGACGCGTCTGAGTATGTTGCTGGCTGATTCAACTTTTGTGTCGTCGATGCAATGCAATATTATGTTTTGTTTGAAAATTTTCTGCTTTCCGTTACTTAATCTGTTATGAATTTGTTCATTTGTAAATATCTTACGGAACTGTTAAAATTCTCGTGCAGGTTTACTAAAAATGCTACAGAGGTTTTGTCGTGAATAGTTAGCAAACAGACAAAGACAGAGGCTACCTTACTACTGTATCTAATCTATAGATACTTTTTTCCTAAGTTTGTGCAATTCCATTGTTAGGTAGGTATTTACCCCCTTATTCATAACCGCTCTGTGAGAGTGAGCTAACTTAGCAACCGTTTGTCCTTATCTGTCACTTTGACATTTACCTTTCACAGATAAGGCCAACGATTGCTAAATTAGCAGAAGCCTATAGAGCGTTTATGAATAAGGGGGTTAATACGTATCACGCTGTCAACGATAATGTACTTACACACTTTGACAAGTCACCTGTATAATACCTGTCAGTGAATGGGTCACGTTACGATGAAAGAAAGAATGAAAGAAAACATTTATTCATGATAACATTACAAAGACAAAAGAAGAAAAGAAGCAAAAAAAACATAAGAACATGCATCATGAAATGGTCCCATCTCAGCATAATGCTGGCCTTGCAGCCAGCGCTGGTCTTCTCGTCGCAGCGATCACTTCAAAAAACGAGGTTTATATAGGTAGATTCAGCGAATCACATTGCGGATCTACGAATCATCAACAAGAAAGTTATACTTGTAATACAAGATTGAGTTACTTATACAATGTTCAACAGCTGCAACATTCAGTGCTAGTGTGCTCACGACGCAAGCCATTTTATTTCCGAAGCAGATGTGGTCTCAAATTACTGTACCGAAGGAACACGTAAATGATAAATTTTAAAGCAAGACGAATCGAGGACAGCGTTGCGGATACTGGCTACCTAATTTCAAAAGTTTCAGTCCGTGGAGTTACGACACCACATAATAATGCGACAGCCCTTTTGCTAAGAAGTATTTTTACTGGAAATTAGAGACTTTTGCACAACATTGTAAAAATTGGGGTTGTAGATGGGACAACATTTTCATCCTCGTAGTCTCCAACATACAATGCGCCTACAGATGGAACAGGCCTAGTCACTTTGGCTCAATGGGCATTGGAATCTCATTTTGCAGCGGTGAAAACACAATTCCGTCGCCATTTGGTAGTCCTATACATGCAAACTAAAGCCAAGTTTTCCAATACACTCAGCATTAGTATAAAATTGCAGACTTGGTATTCTTATTCTGCGGGTACGTAGTCTTCCGGGAACAAACTTGTAAATATTAAATTTTAAAGCCACAAATTTAGCCACAGCACTGCGGATATTCGACCAATATCGAGCTAAGTTTACAAGAAGTTAAAATAAATGTACGCTACTGTAGAACCATCGGTTGAAAAATGGGAGGAACGTGTGTCAGGACTCAAGACCCGGGCTCTGGGAGGAAAGGTCAGTCTGCAATGGATATAAATTGACTTGACGTTAGCAGTGAAAAAGAAAAATGGCGTCAATATTAAACATCGCTGTTAGAGTTCACTTGTTTCATGAATTTTATTTAAGTTCAAAATTAGTACTCTGATCGTACATATTTACGTAGAGATGGATCATTTTTTTGAAAATATTATAATTCGTAATACAATATCAGCATTTTTCAACGTTTTTTTTAAGTGCTGAGGGTAGTTTCATAATTTCACGTGCTGTCTCCTTTGTCCAGTATTGCAGAACCAGTTTCAAGTTTCCGTGTACAAATGTACAATAGAATCTGTTTATGATTTCACTACAAATTTACGCCCAATTAAATATATACGCTACCATTAAGTAAATCTGTTAACCAAAACATATTTACGACTCATAAATTCCCAACTAATAGCTAATCTAATGGAAGTATTTGTACCTTTCACTTGGCACCGGACAATGCGCGTGCGCAAGGGTGCAGCGTCGTGACCCGCCACGCCCGCTACTACCGGCGCAGATTGCCAATCTGGCCGCCATTTTGTTTAGATATGACGGTTGTGGAACAGGATTTAAAATTTAAGCTTCGAGTAGAAGGGACCCAGTTTGTATTTACATAAGCAGATGTAGCACCCAGGTAATAAACCAATTAAGTACTTAATTATGGTTTAAAGTTAGATTAATGTATACCAATGCAATTCGTAATAAGGACCACCAAATCATTTTAAAAAATCTCTATAATATATACCTACTTAACATTTCGATTCACGAGAGACTGAAAATGACAGTACTAACTTCACTTAACTATACTTACAGCAAATGAAAAAAATCTAACATCGCGGTCGTGATGATCTCTTATGATAAATTATATCAACGTTGTGCACACAGTATTTATTTTGTAAACACAATTGTATTTTAAGTGGATAGTTTCTACAGACGATAATTTTTATTGTTCATTACTTACCTCACTAACTAAAAAAAACGTGCAAGTTTTGATTAACTTGTGTTATATAAATACTCCTTCATATTATGTTTACCTAAAAGCGGCTAACTTGTAAAATAATAACTCAAATGTCTCCATAAATTGTGATGTCATTATCAATGTAACGCTTATTCAAATTTAATGTAAAGTTTAAATTTTAATAAAACGAGACGCAATTATAGATAAAAAATATTAATACTACTGTTCATAAAACATAGAAAAGTTAGCGGGTGTTTGAACTAGGGATCAAGGCACGTGGCCATCAGAAGGTACTCTCGGAATCATGAATTTAAATTACCAAAAGATTAACTTGATTAATGGATAAAAAGTCAAAGTTTGTGTTAATTACGCATCCGTCCTCAATCAATGTAACCTGTTTGAAAAGATAAGTATTCGGAAGATTTTATCAACGTTTGTTTACTTAATAAAGCTGACAGCAAATATGGTATGTTGTTTCGGTTGCGTCGCAGACTTTTTTGGGGATTGTAACCGTTTTCTATCAATTTTATCGACACATCGATTGTTTAAGTTGTTTCTTTATAAAGTAAAACCCTATAGATTACTTATCTCGTATGTACCATTGACAAAAAAATGTTCGTTACAAAAGCTTTATTAAATTACTTACAATTGACAACATTTCATTTTTATAACACCTGAAAATGTATATATGGTTCGAAAGCATTTTGCCTCCTGATCACTGCAATATGTTTATATAATTTTAATATCGCTTATTATAAAAAATAAAAATTAATTAAAAATATGTCCTAATTTTACCAAAACTACCACAGGATAGGTGAAACACCTTTGCCTTTTTCACGAGAAAAAATAAGCGACCATAATTTTGTATATGACAACTTCAAAGTACAAGGGGGGCAACTCCGAAATTCTATTTTTGAAGTTCGTTGCATACCTTCTCTCTCACTCTCAAGGTAATGATAATGACTATATTAGTATGAGCGGAACAGCACGAAGCGAACCTCGAAAATCGAATATCGGAGAATAAGGCCTGACATTGACAATTTGAAATTGACGTCAGATTTTTTTCTATACAGAAAAGACAAAAGGGTAAGTGTCTATTCTGTGATAGTATCGGAGTTACGCCCTTTTAGAATAAGCAAAAATTAATAAATTAATTATAAATTAAATACAAACCCTAGCGAAAAAATAAAACTGTCAGCATGTTCATCTTTTCAAACAGAATTCAGAGAACCATTAAAATGATAGGCTCAGAAATATGAAATGTTGTCAATTACGGAAGCATGTATACATATATAACCCCAGACAATCAACAAACTGTAATGTCACTAAAAGGTACCTACTGAATGTTTCTGTAGAAAATGGTTATCATATTCAAGCATTTTATGTCTAAAAAGAGACAGATACTTTGCAGTTTGCTTCTGCTCTTTAAGTACTGTAGCGGATGGTAGCGGTATACCGAGTCATGAGTATTTAAGTTTATCTTTTCAACTAAGTTCACGGCCGCTAACTAATAGGAGAAAATTAGCATAAAGTTAATTTAAATTTAACAAATTATTCTGGTATCATCCTTCTTTTACAGTAACGCAACTGCATAATTTCGACTCCCAAACAGAGGGCTTAAGCAGGTACCAATTATTCTCTTAAAATAATCACTCGCTCATCACATACTACCATGTCACATGACTGCCTTCGAGCGTGTTTTAATTGACAAAAGACCGGTCTGCACTTTGTGTGGTATAAATCCCGTAAGTAATCTACAAACAAGCCGAACCCGCATTACCCATTCAAGGCTCAAGCGTGCCGCCTGATTTTCCCGCTCTCACAAATGAAAACAAGGCCAAGCAAAATGACAAGTATTACACCTAATTCTACAGGAACTAACTTACTTAGAGGTTCTTTTCAGATCAAGTAAAATAAAAAACGGGCTACAAACGCACACACACGTGAGATCTTCCACAAAAGCAAGCTAAATGAACCGCGTATATTAAGTTAGCTGCATTTGTCCTTACTGTTTACTTAGTCTGAGGTTGCTAACGTTACCGTCACAGACGGTACGCGCTTGCGTATGTTCAATTAGGCTCGACATTTAAAGATTGTTTACTGGGTTTACACTGTGGTTGAAGGTTTTTATGTGGTAGAGATAATTACAAAGCTGTCTGTACAAACGTCTCCATTCGTCTTTGTTGCGAAAACGTAACCAGTGTTGTGTTTTGAAGCTTTTACAATGTTACGCTTTGACTGCCAGTTTGTGCATTGCTTGCGTATTGTATGTGTTATATTCATAATACGCAGTAATTGATCACAGTTAGCATATTAGCATGGTATAATTGGTGTCTACTATGGCATTGAGCTTCTGGGTGGACTTATGTCGTTTTTTTTTGTGCCATTCTAAAATGTATGGATAATGAATCCGTAAAATACATCTTATATTTTACATAATATATGTATTTATCCAAGTAAGTAGGTACGACCGGATAGCCTAGTGGGTAGATAAAATAAATAAATAAAAATAAAAATAATTTATTTTCGGATATGTCAGATCCATAGATTGTTAGTTAGTTAGTTAGATAGATAACCTGGCTATGAAGCTTTAAGTCCCGGGTTCAATACCCGGTCGGGCAGATATTTGTATGAAAAATACGACTGTTTGTTCTCGAGTCTTGGATATAGGTATATGATAGATCCCATTTAGGTTCTAAATATTAAATATAAGTCAATTTATCTGCAAAGGCAATTAACATATGGAATGGAGTTAATATGTGGGTTTGTAGGTAAGTATTGTGTCTTGCTATACCAACTGCAGAATTAGTCAATAGCCAATCTTTGAACTGAGATTGAAGAGCCTCTTTAAAATGAAAATGAGATTGTTGAAGTTAAAGCGTTTGATCACTTCAAGTCAATTAAAACTGATTTAATTAAGACTTTAGTTTATAGATCCTAAATGTTCAGCAGACGCGACGTGGTTGATAAATTCTTGATGTTTTATTTTATTACCCATTTGGTTTATTGACAAGGCAAGGTAAATTGTTTCGTTGGTGGATTAAGCTAAATAACGAGCTTCTGTGAAGATTAAGTACCACGTTTGTTTCAGTTCATTAGCCAAATTAGTAGCTGATTTTCTACAGCAAACCGGTTGATTTAGCTGAGGCTAAATGAGCGTAATTTTTTGAGTTTTAGGTCGCGTATTATGCTGCTTTGGTTTCATACAAAAGTTGTGTTTGTTCCACACGGGACGCAAAATGAGATCGGACAAAATAGTGGCCCGACTTTTTAAAGTACATCACTCTAATGTAAAATAGTAAGCATCTAGGTTGATCATTGTTTAAAACTAAAAAAATATATCATTTAAGGGTTTTTCCTATCGAGCTGCAGACCTCTAAAAGCCATTTATGGCTTCAAACTTCGACGCAATGCAACGTTGTTTTATTGAAATTATTACAAGATATTTTATTATTCGCATCATAAAGATCTTTATTCGAAAGGTTTTTAAGCTGAAGGAAATTTAATTAAACAACAATCATGTCGAGTTGTTAACATTTTTATAACTATTGTAAAAGTTTGTTGGGATTATATGCGCGGGACCACTGAACTATTTCAAATTTTTGCCACACAAAACGTTTGTAACAATAAAATGGAATAATAAAGTATAACATAGACTATTTTTAGTACCTACATAATGTTTAAAATAGCACTCAAGATGAACTTTCGTGCGTCATACCATAAGCATAACAATAAAAGTTCAATCTATTTATTAATTTTGAAAGAATTACAAAAAAACGTGTATTTTTTTCTTGATCACAAAATAAGTGTAGCGATCAGTTTCCATTTAGCAATGATTTTCTTTCCAAATTATTAAAAAAATACTCTGTAGGTAAGAGCAAAAAGATACTGGCTATAATGAGCATACCTTGTTACCGAAGTGAAAACTTAAGACTAGCCCCCGCACTTAATTAACTTACTTATTCTTGAGTAAAAACGAAGACATAAGCGCAAAACAAATGAGGATACAGCGCCATTAATTGAATGTCATTTCTAAACTAATGGGCAAAAGATCGATCGGAGTCTCTTTGAAAGCTTAATTATGTTTATTCGTGCTCATTAATTCTTGGACCAGTTCAATTAATCGATACGTTTATGGTTGACTACATAGAAAACTTTTTAAGCGATAGTGGTCCGGTAAATGTATACTTAAGAGGTTCTGAGTTAATAGGAATAATGACGTCTGTTTATTTTATGACTGTGGTAATGCAGGGAATGTAGGTACGGTACGCAGGGTCTTACCGGTAACAGTCAGAGATAAATACACATTTTTGTAAGGTGACTGTGGATGGCTAGAGAATGCGTAAGTGGAGGTGGAGGAGTGGAGGTTCGTATCTTTAGCGTTAGTAACAAACTTAAAAATATTTCATTATATATTTTGCGTGGCAACAGGCAACAAGATTATCACGCGAGTAGTTTTCCCCTGAGAAATTATTGACAGACCAAATAGGCCAGATAGTTGGAAAAATGGGATATGTCATACATATACACACATACATACATCTTGGTGACGTCGTTGTATATCAGAACTTAGGTTTAAAAAACTTAAAGGCCACGTTTGGCGTGATTTTGCGCGTATTGGTTGAAATCGGAATCAAAATACTTATTGTATTTTGGGTTGCTAACCGCATCGCCTATAACACGGTTCCTGAGATTTTTGTCCATTCCGTCGAAGGTCTACTAAATTCAAATTCAATGCTTGAATACTACTGACGGGATATTACTGCTGTATCTTTGTAGATGCGTCTCGTCTCGACCCACTGAGAATGCATCGAATCTCCAAGTCGCTAAAGTTATTTCACACAACAGTTACTCCAAATTAATCGAAATCGTATGAAATGATTATTCTAAATTGATCGACGAAATTGTACAAAATGATTAGTAAAAAAAAACGCTGTTCATAACAATCGTCCGTATAATGGTCCTAATCGGTAGAGATTCCGCTCGTTGCACCAGGGCCCACTTTGCTTGCCAGAACAAATTTGGACGGGATCCAATTACACGAAGTGACTCTGCAGTAATAATCGATTTGGAAAAACGAAGTTACAAAATGACAGGTGCTTCCGAAGATACCCACCGCCGCGGAACGAATGGCCCATGACAATCGCTTTAATTAATCATTCAAGAACGTAAGGAAATTCGTTTAAAGCTAATTCGGCTAATAAGACGCTTTTGAAAACTTCAGACGTAATAAATTGGACACCGGAAACTTTAGACTACGTACTCGAATATGTAGGGTTCTTTCTAATTAACGACAATCATTGCAAGAAGACCAATCCACATATACAAATCAAGGCACGTAAAAAGAGCTCCTCGCGATATACCTGCGCATGAGCGAAATACGGACCAAATTGGCAGGAGCGGTGGGGGACGCTAAGTATACAAACGATCCCCTCCACTAGCCACCCAGAGCTCTTTTGACGTGCGTTGACTCGAAAGAGCGGAAAGTTCTGAACAAAACTATTATTATTCAACTCATTTTGCATATTTTGTCCCTTACATCAATTGAACCTACACCCGACGATATTTATCTACTTAGTATTTTTTGACTATTTTTGTAAGAATTCCATTTTTCTGAATATACTTGACAGCGATTGTTAAACGAGAACTTTTGTTTTATATATTTCTAATGATTCTGTCAAAAAGTTACTTACCTACTTGACTAATCTTTTACAATGTTGAATTGAGGATCATACTGAAAAGTAGAAATTTAAACTTCAAAACAATACAAAAAAATCTTTTGGGGACACTCGATTCGTGGTCTACTCATCTGGCTTGAATTGAAGGTCTCTCTTATCACCATCGTTGGAGTTAACTATATCTTACCATTGGCTTTCCTTGTACAGAAAGCTTCAAGCTATGCAATAACTTCGATCGTTTAACTACGAGCGACAGGAGAGAAGTCGACGTGAACGCTAGTATTCTGTTACTCGAAGCGTTTAACGTTAGCTAAAAAGGCCGTCATTTCACTAATTAACCTCAGAATATCTTGTAGACATTGGATACGTTTACGTTAGATTACAGAGGAAACTATCAATATGGAAACTTCACGCTTTTATTGACCGTTGAATACGAAATTTGATTCTTCATAACCGTTTAAACGATTGAGTCAACAGACTTTTATCACACTATAAAAGCTGAATAAACATTCCATCGAGACACCTTTAGCCATACACGAATTAGCCAAAAGAGTGGACTTGTCATTCATTTGTTTTGAAAAAAAGACAACAAGTCATTCCAAAGATTTGCTGTACTCTGGTTGGCGGTTAAGCAGGATGTTATAGAGTTGGGCAAGCAGATATTGAGTTTGATACCAATAGTAAATGTTAAGATACGGCGTGGCGTAAAAAGAAATTAGTACATAACCATAATTGTGTAACTTAAAAGGCTTTATTCCATGTAAAGGGACAGAGGAAGAACTATTCCGAAAAACTGGTGCTAATATTTTATTGGTGACAAATCACAAATTTCTTGCAGAACTGAATACTGTTATCTCTATCGGTTAAGTCCTCTATCCCTTTAGCTATTTGTACACATGATATGAATTTAGAGGTATGAGCGATACGATACTGAGTAGGTACTAACGGATGTTTTAAATGGAAGTAGGTGTCAAACAAGTATTTTAATTTGGTATCACCCTCCGGTGGGCAGAGTCTGATAAACTGTAACCTTACCATCCGCCTACTAATTAGTATTTCGATGAATTGAGCAAGCTTCTGACGTTTTCCATAAGCATAAAAGTTTAGTGTTAATAAAATCTTTTCGTTATCTTTTTGTTGCTCTAAAACTTTGCATAACAAACTTGCATCCTACTGTTATGATTAATCACCAGAATAGGGAGATTAGATAGTGCGATTTGAGGTCTATGACATTCAACACTACATTTGATTACGGACATGCCCCGGGATTCCAGAGCTTGTTATTGGAGGATCCTTTTTCATTTAATGGCCTTACGCAAACGTTTCAAATGACAGCTTTCAATATTGGCAAAATTGCATAAGTACCTATAGTGCTCTCGTATTGGTATCTGGTTCCATTTTTATGCTGAAGTGGATCTGTATTTTACCCCATATAACTGAAGTTCTGAATGTATAGTTTGCAGTGGCGTGGCGTCCATAGAACTCGATTCCCACTGGCTTGCCTATTTTAAGGCTGTTGAGCAATTTATTGTGCAGGGATAGAGGAAAAGGCTAGTGAAGTTCCCTTCGGCTTGCCTTCTGATATACTTGACGCCACGCCACTGATAGTTTGACACAATTTTCGTTACCTACCTAGTCATAAAGAGCGTTATTTCTGAAACAGGTAGTGTTATTTATGAATTGATAAAAAAGGAAACTAACATTAACCTACACTGAATTCTGATGACGTTTTCAAAATAATAACAAATAATTACGACCACTGAAATTACGGAACATAAAAAGCCCGATTTGGTAGAGAAAGGCCAAAAAGAGGTTAGAGAGAGTTCGTAATTCAGTTGCCAGTTTTCGCGTCATTCATATAACTTTGACGGTGATCAAAATCTGTCCACTGAATGGTGTTCACCGACAATAATTTAATACCAACCTCAAAATCAATGGCGCTGAAGCGCTGCAACCGTAATCCGCTTACTCCCCGCTTGAACTCGTACCTTTAATCCATAAAAGCTTTGAACACTGCAATAACTCAGCTTTGGTGAACTATTTGAACGTTCATTTTTGTGTCGTCAAATATTCCAAATACTAAACAGACAACAACTTTGGCGTTGTTAAAATTATACTAGATTTTTGTAGATTTTATATTAATTGCTACATTTAAATTTTGTACCTTTTGATCATTAATGAAAGTTTGAAAAAGGTAAATTAACTCTGGTGTGCGCTAGCGCTAAGAAAATTGCAGATAATTATAAGGTGAAATAAATCCGTCGCGACAGACCAGTAAGCATCAGTATGCTTAGTGTAAGTTTTCGGTCACAAAATACGTGTCGAACGCGTTTGTGTTACTATGACAACAGTTTGTTGCCGTTTCGATCCACAAGTGGCGCTGCCAATCTTTCCATAGTAATTGACACGTTTACGTAAACGCGTTCGAGACGTTTTTATATGCGATAATTTACACTAGAGGCTCTGAATTCAACTTTTTCGAGTCAGTCGTTTTGTGCGATTAACTAAAACGAATTCCAATTTTTGAACTTGATCCATAAAATACTAGTTTATGCCCACATCTTTGCATTTTGCACTGGAAGCTAGCATTGCTATGTATATCAATTTAAAGCAAGTCTCTTATTGCATTTTAGAATTCTAAGCAAATATTCAGACGGCGTATAATATTTGCATTGACCCAGATCACGAGTCAATAGAGCCACTAACTTGTTCTGTTGCCCTTTTTAAACTTTAGACTTGCATCCTATTTGAATTTGAATACATAAATCCGAATACGGCTCCTAGATCGTGCCCAATAAATACTTACTCAGTTCGAGGTGTTAAAAGGCGTCTTTTCATGCTCAATGTTCCATTCAAGCGTCCGTCACACCAGCCGACTAAGGATCGGGCTTGTCTTTACTGGCCTTAATTTATAGATGACATTGGTTCAGCTAGAACAGGTTGAAGATTGGAATTTTTCACAATATTCGCATGTTACATTGAGGATGTTATTACCTCTCGTTTACCTCCTATCAAACATAATTGGTTTTTGTGTGCAATTGTTTCTCATTTTCTTTGTTCGACAACATTCCTTGTGCATATTTTATTCATTGTGTATGTGGTTCAGTCGCAGTTAAGTGTTCCCGGTAGTTGCTAGTCGCAATTTATAAGATGGTCAACTATTAGGTATCAGGTACTTACCTACTTGTTAACTTGTGAAGCCTCTTTACCTGTACAGTATAGTACCGCGATTTTTTAGTCTAGATACGCTTAATACTTTTAAACGAGTTATTCAACGATTTAATAATGAGAAATAAAAGTGAAAAAAAAAAATCACTTCAAGTAAGGTAATTTTTTGCTACATTTTATTTCATGTTGTCGGCGTAATGAATTACATGTATACTAAAGAGATTACCGTGCCAATTTACAGCTTTTGGTAGTAAAATACGCTTCTTAGATTAGGAACCCTAAAAACCATACAAATTTTTAGTCAGCTCTTTTTAACCTACCCCATTATTCATAAACGCTCTATAGGTTTCTGCTAACTTAGTAATCGTTTATCCTTATCTGTGAAAGGTAAATGTCAAAGTGACAGATAAGGACAAACGATTGCTAAGTTAGCAGGAGCGTATATGAATAAGGGGGTTTAAAATTAAGGATAACATACATAATTATTAATGAGCAAGCGGTGACCTAAACAACCGTTTCTGCAGACCTTACAAGGCGAAGGCGAATTACTGTCGCCCACGCAACACACGTACCATAAAAGTAGTTATGTACTTTTGTAGCTGTGTTATTATGTTTGAGTACAGTGTGAGCAATCATGTCCGTATACCTAAGTATAAGTCAGTCTAAAGATATTAGTAATAAGGACCTTGTTTGAAATCGATTCTCGTACCTACCTCAGAAATAGAGCAATTTTAGATATGATAAGTACTGAATTTCTGTTGGCGACAGCCAACCTTTTTTATAGTTTTTTATGGTTTTTTATTGTTTTTATATTCTTTTTCGAATTTTGTTTTATATGTCAGTCAGTCTGTATTTTGTAGTCGATGTATATGATGATTAAAAAAAGTGCTAAAAGATAAATTCGATTTTATTTTAATAGTTTAAGCACTTCGGTGCCTAACAATTTCAATTAATGATTCCTTGAAATCATCAAGCCCATAGTATCAAGTTTTGAATTAATCAGTGTTTTTGGTCTAATAATAGTAATATCGAGATAGTTTCTGCGTTAACATCTACGTGTGTATAAGATTAGTTATTTTTTTCTATGAAAATTCTGACTATTTAAGCAGTAAGTAGGTATTTCACCACTTAGCTTTAAGGTGCCACCACACCACCGCGTATACGCAGTGACGTGTCGTATGCGTCACGTTTTCTCACCGTTTCTTCATACATTTTGTTGCGATTCCGTAACGTCACCGTTTTTTAAGCGGCTGTGTGGTCCCACCCTTATTTTACATTTATCTCCCGCTCTTTATCTTGGACCAAATTCGGCTAACCCAAAGACCTAACCTTACGTTACAGTGAGCATTTTGTTTCCATCCCACTCTAGCGTATAACCGCGTCCCTCTAGTTCGTCGGTGTTGGTCGAACTTTCAAAGCGGGTAGACATTCTCGCAGATGTCTCAGTAAACCGGTGTGTTAAAACGGGGACCATAAAAATGCTATAACTTCTTTAAATAAATGCTAATTAAAAACTTAACGCATTTTTTTACTCGGAAAGGAAGTGGCTTATGGATACGCCAAAATGTTTTGCTTAACTGTGAGAACTGGAATACTTATCAGCGTGTGAATGATTCTACTTGAAAATTTAGATAGTGAAATGATAAAAATAGTATTAGGTCAATGACATGATTTTTTATAGTTTGTAAATATTGAAAGTAAGTACGGGTTTCCCGGACGTGGATGCTACCAATGTACGTCCAGGAATGTAACGCCCTGATAGTTCGTGTACCTACTGTATATACAAGTTAACTGGGAGGCATGAATTTCAGATCGCACTTTGTTAGGTCGCGCATTCGGTGGTGCATTTCTAAAGGCGTCGAGTATTTTAAGTTATTGTTGCGTCAAAATTTGGCTTATAGTTGTTTCCAAATTAATTTAAGTTAGGTATAATTTTTTTTTTATTTTTTTTTATTTTTAGGTTTATTTTTAGTTGTTTCCAAATTAATTTAAGTTAGGTATATTTTTATTTTATTGGTAATAAAATACAGTCATATACTGAAATTGTTTATTTTATAAACAAATAATTATATTACAAACAATATCATAACATTGACTCGAGAAAGCTTTTAAATAACATTTTCAATAGCACTTTTTTGCATTTGCTTCACAATAACTTACTAATATCACAGACTCTTCTTAAAGACAAAAGTTATACATCACTTACGTATTTATTTAATAATAATAAATTTACAAAATACAATATTTTCCTGAGTAAATTAAAAAGCCCTGTTACTTAAAGCAGATACGACTGTAAGCAACATTCGTTCGTATGACATTAATCGCTCGTCTGTCTCCAATTGATTCGTCAATGATCAAAATGTGAACCTCTAGTGGAAGTCTCGAATGCTCTGGCGTAAACTTTTTAATTACTACGGAAAAATTGGCAACGTCAGTAGCAGCATGTAACGGCAACAAACTAATCTCATACATAGTATTTGACGGTTCCGACGCGTACACGTTCGAAATGTTTGTTGCAAAAAAAAAAGTTGCATTATGTAGATGTTCAGTAAAAAAAAAACTACTGTCGTTCCGGTTTGTACAGGGCTTTATAATCATTATTTTCTCCTTTTACTTCTCCGATATGGCGCCTTACCATGACGTCTTAATTCGTTTATTTCAGATTCAGTTCAGGTTCGCTCGCTGTCAGATCCACACTAAAAATTACAGCTAAATCCTGAACTGAGTTGGAACTGAATCGCACTAAGACGACATGGTAAGAACCCCAGCTCATTTTTAAGCTATATATTACTGTGTCACAACCTAAAGAGAAATGAGACGCAAAATACAATCATAATTATTCTCCTAACAGTCTGGGCAGTAAATGCTATTCCAGGAAAACATGTAAGAAAACAACAAATTTAATGTCTTCTAAGATTCAACACATTTTAAAGTTTCAAATACCTATTGCACATCCACACACACGAAATTGACTTTCGCTGCACTTTAGCGAGTCTTGATTTTTTTACATCCTGTGTTTTGACAGCTTTCCAATGAAATGTATTTCTCAATGAACGGAGCTATTTAGTCCGCCTAATTAAGTGTGTACAAAAAACACGAAGAACTAAAACATACAGGAAGATCTTGTGACATAGCTAGACTTAAAAATTGTTTTCGCTGTTTCTTTATCACTTGTTTTCAAAATAAAACTCAAAATCCACTTGAACTTAACTTCTGAGTGCAACGGAAACGATAATTCCGTTAATGATCACTCCAAATTGTATTACACAAATGCTCTTTGCGCAGGTGTCCTCGCGTCGGTTATCTCGGGCAGAAAGCAAAGTGCGGGAAAAGAAAACAATGTAGCGACAGGAACCTGAAACAATGGAGGGCACGTCGTAATTCGCTTTTATCTCCCGCGTCAGCGGCAGGCAATACAATTTTCTTAGAAAAGTTGGTCAGGCTAACACTTAAGCTGTACCTATGAGATCATGAGATAGGATCCGATACAATACAAGTGATTGTAGAAGCATTATGAGTTCAGATTTTTTGCTATTGATCGAGAAGCAAATAGGTAGTTCAAAAGTGACTTTAATCATTTAATCATTTGATTATGAATATTAACGAGTAAACAACCTTGATTGCTCGATCGAAAACTTTACATCTGGCTAAGTTAAATCGCCTTTTACTACAGCCACTTATTTTTCAATTAAAAACTGGCAAAAAGTTATCAACTTAATCTAAATTAAATCTTCCGCTTTATACCGATTGTAAAAACATTTTTTAACTATGGGTAAAACAAATGATTGCTCTGAAGAGCAGCTGAGAAATAACCTTTCAGAGTCGTCTTTATAAGATAAATGAATCTCACCTAGTTGGATCATACCGCGTGTCGAACCCAGGCACGTTGATGACATTCCACTCATTCTGGACCTTGGAGTAGCTGAAGGACACCTGGTCTTTGAAGGTGTCTGTGTCCAACAACTTCATCTGTTCCAGGTGGGAATGGAACTCCGGCATCACCGTCAAGTTTTTGTGCATTATGTTTTCTAAACAAAAAAAAACAAGGTTCTGTGAGACACCTGCAGTATGCATAGTGTAAATTTTAGGTAGCAAAATACGTCTCGATTAGGTTTACGTTATATTATCGAAAGTATGAGAACTGTTTGTTGCCGTTTTGTTCCGCTAGTGGCACTGCTAATTTACCCATAGTGTTTAGGATGTTCAAGACGTTTTTCGTGTTTAAAAATTACCTACTTACACTTGAGGCTCAGAAGTCAATTTAAACAAAACGAATTAATGCCGTACTCGTATTACTAGCGAAAGTAGCTTCCGGAAGGCCTCATTTAATTTTAAGTAAAAAATAGTCGTGCAGTAAAACAAACGGTTTTAAGCACAATGAGAAATATTATAATGCGTTTGCTTGACTAACTTTCAAACAATATTGCGACTTTATTAGGCAAGTAATCAGGACATTTTAATTGGAATTCCTTGAAATGGCTTCGCGTCTAGAGATTCTAATTTGCTTACCTACAGTAAGTTATCAAATTTTCATTACGATTTTACGAATGTTTGTCCTCTACTCTTGAATGGTGAATTATGTATTCAAGTGTATATATCTATGTATATAAGTATGTTTATGCGTTGTCCATAGCACAAATTTTGCTTAAGTCAATTTGTATCAGTTGTCCTAGGATAGGTATTTATTTATTAACTAATTGAAATGATAGCTATTAATAACAATACTACTGACATTTCAATATTAGTTACAAACATTCTAACAGTTAGTAAATAATACTCACCTATAATAAATCCCAACGACACGTCGTCTGGAAACCGTACGCGTTCACAAATACTGATGAACCTCCCACCGCTGTGGAAAATATTGAATGTTATTTAACTGCAAGTCGAACGTTAACAAAAAGATTAACGTCCTTAAATGGGGACTATCCTGGTGTAAAGGTACTATAGTTCAGAGGCATCAATAAACAGAAATTTAGAAGGAACTATGACACATTAAATAAGTGTGCCACTTTTTATGTGAACCATTTTGTATAGAAATTTTTAGTTCCTGTTTCATTCGTTATCATCTTAACGGAGATTAATAGTTTTGCTTACCAAACAACCGACCAGATTCTTGATCGGTGAGGTCAACTGAAACTTTTATAATCGAGTACAACTCATTAATAAAACAAAGCAAATATATTATTATGCAACTTCTCATGTCATATTCATACATGAATGATTATTTTGCTCGCAATTTAGTCTGACATTTCTTTAACAACTAAGGATCCTGTATACTATTAGCATAGATTAAGATGAGCGGATGCCCGGTCTTATAATAAGAATATCAAGCTTTCCCATGCGGGTCCTGAACGGAGTGAACTCACAGTAATAAAAAATGCCTAAGTCTAACACGATAATCATAGTGAGTATACCAACCCCCTTATTCATAACCCTCTATAGGCTTCTGCTAAGTTAGCTATCGTTTGTCCTTATCTGTGAAAGGTAAATGTCAAAGTGACAGGTAAGAACAAACGATTGCTAAGTTAGCAGAAACCTACGGAGCGTTTATGAATAAGGGGGATAGAATATTATTATTATCACTACCTATTAATTTGCAGCCATTATTAGAATGGAATGCAAGTGCTGACTAGAAACGTACTTAATGGCCCTGACATATATTTTTTGTTAGGTACCGCGTTTATTAATCATCCGCACTATGTAAACACAGCTTACAGAGGTAGGTAGGTAGTTATAAATATCTTGACAATAGTAATTTTTATTTGCTGTCAATTCCATAAATAATAATAGGTAGGTATTAACAAGCAAGCAGGTTTCAAAGTTATTCAAAGTAGCATGAAACCTTGAGCACACTAATTATAAGTTATCAAAGACTTGTAAGTGCTGTACGATAGAAAACTTCAATTGATGGAAACAATCCGAATTTATGTGCCAAAATATGGCGTAATTCAAAAATTCACAAGTTACATATTTTATTGAATCAGGCGTTACTTTGCGGAGGTCCATTTCAATGAACACAAAATATTTACCTTGCTACTCCGCTACTTACGTGCAAGTTAACCAAGCCTGTGCGAAATATATACGTTTTGCATGCAAGCCCTCACAAACACTGACGCGCGTTTCGATCCCTCTACGGGATCATTCTCAAAGTTAGAGCACAACCGATGCACATGCGAACCAACGTCGTACCCCAACGTCGTCGTGTCGTAGTACATTGTTCATTCACAAGTTACGTTCGTTCATTGTGTTCAAACAATACTTGAAATGATTTGCGAAATGTTTTATGCGCCCGTCGGATTATCACAGTCAGCGTTCTGGTTTACAGTTGTGAATTTAGCGTTAAATTTAGCGTTTGAAGTACCTAAATATTCATTGTTAACTCACCTTGCGATTGGTAACATTTTTAAAGCCAAGCTACGGCTTATGCAGACTCCTGCTCCGCCGGTGCCGAACCAAAACGAAAATTTCAACTGTAACAAAAATACGTCATAAAAAGTGTCACCGACGGTTATGCGTAGGCGAGTTTTCGGTTATTTTATGCTGTCATTTCGATGCCATATTAGCATATCGACGGGTGAAATAAAGAAGTATGAAGCGCCATTAAATTTGTCCGTGCCCTGTATGTATAAGGCTCTGACAGGTTTCCGCTTGCATCGTTTTTCCTGCATTTAAACTTCACTAACAACGTCACTCGCTTGATACAAATAGCCTTTCATACGTCGATATTAACTCCTGTCCACGCATAAATTGTTAGCATTTGAACGCACATTCGCGTTTGTGGGTAAGCTTATCTTGGGTTTTAAATAATAGCTCGCTTTGCATGCTTTTAAAGCAAAGAACAGCAGCAAATATGCCCGATAGTCTTTTGTTTTTTAATTTCTAAACGACACTGAAAATTAGAACACATAGAAAAATCCGAAAAGTAAAGCTATGGCCGGGAATCGAACCCGGGTCCTCGTCATTCCGTGACGCGTTTTGTTTTTTAATTGTTACGTGTCATGTTTTGGAATAATACCTTTTTGGTACCCCTTTTGTAGAATTGAACGGGCTCGTACACTGAAGTCCGGCCGAGATACCAATCTTCTTTGTAGTTATACCTCTGTAGTACAGTCAGCAATCGAGGTACGTTCACGTAGTTATCATCGTCGAAGTGGCAGAACCATCTGGTACAAAGGATATTTAATTTATAAATAAGTTTCTATCGACAAAGTTAAATTAAGGTGACCTTTACTCAGTTGTGGGTGGTTGGACGATAATTTAATTGACTACAACAAAGTTACGGCCGGGATTATAACAAAATGCTTCGAATACTATTTATACGCCGGTTATAAATAGCTTGAATTTGTGGTTTGCAGCGTAACATTTACAAGTTTATTACAAGCCTAATAAAAATTAAGCACAGTAAAAAAAGGAAACAGTAAAGTGTGATTACGATAATATAGTCTACGGGGTACGTAAAACAAAATTGCGTCCAGCGTGTGTAATTAGTGCGGTATAATTTAGTGGCATTACTGCCGACGCAAATAACAGGAGCTGCGCCAACGCAGCCGCAGTGCGCAGATAAACAGTAAGAAACAAAAAGACTTGTTTCATCGTAAACAAGCGTGAACATTGCTAGGACTTGAGACAATTATTATAAGTCTATTTTTAGTTTACAAGTGAACTGTTTAAAACAATTGCCGGCTACATGTCCGTTACAAATTGAAAAAAAAAACGGACAATTTCATTGTGCCCACGCTATTTTTATTGAAATGGATAGTAAATAGTTTAGAGATGTCCTGTTTGGATGAGATATTCATAGTGTTTTTTATGAGGAACATTACAAAAGCCAAACAAAATACACGGTGAAAGCTGGATGTGTAAAATTAAAACAACAAATACTTAAGGTAGGTTGAAGTCACAAACCAAAACAATTTAACTAAATGAAACAAAATCTCATCCGTATAAACGTTTATTATGTCTCCTAAATAATTATTTCCATGATCACCCTGGTTTGCGCATAGCTACGATGTTTCTTGGACGGTAGATAGAGGCTTTGTACCTATTGCCACTTCACGTTCACTTGTATTCCTGTAATAATCTGTGTGCTGTGGCTAAGCGAGACCACAAGATTGCAAGGCGTACGACAAATGGCGTACGCCGCCAACCTTATAATCGTTATCAGGTTTCTTGCATATCGAGTTTGCGAAATTAAACCGATCGAAGAAACCCAAGACAGCTGTTTAATAGTCTCCAGACAGATTATTTAAGATCATTAAATCGGTCTCGGCTATAGTTAATTGAGCCGAGAAGTAACTCGGGCACTTAATTTTGCGATGACGTCTTTACTGCCTATATTTCCACATTTATGACACTTGTTTCCTTCTACTAAACGTTTCATTATAACAATCCTGTAAAGTTATCGTTTTTATTTCTAAATAAAAATGTAGAAATAAAACGAGAGCCATTTTCGGTGTAACCGCCACTTTTTTAACGTAAATAAAATGCTTAAGAACATGGCAGAAATTTTGAAAATATTTAGTTCATCTTTCATCCGTTTGCTGTCAAATTTTCTTACAAGTGTTCAAAACTTTTATTGGAATAATATTTTCGTCGTAACTTTTACTTGGAATAGTACAAATCTCGGAATAATACAAGTCTAACAAGAAACACATTTAGAAAATCGCAAAAGCCGTAGAGGGAAATCGATTCTCGATTATTAACTTCTAACCTATTACATCTCCAAGTACACTAACGCAATTTCTAATAGATAAAGTATATCGAATAGAAGTAAAACGGCAGTTAAAGCCAGGCCGTAAATGCCCGGTGGAGATTAGTGTAGGACAAGCGATCGTACACCCCGACTCCGAACCGACCAACCTAGAGCTCGCTTTAAGTGTTCCGTCAAAGAACTAAAGTGTACGGAAGAGGATGTTTCGTTATTGGGTAACCTTTTTTAAATAAACGGTAGCCTAGGTTTGACCTATGACCTCAAGCGGGTCGTGGACTGGCGTCGTATCTTGTGATTTTTCGACGCTTGAAGTAAGAAATTAAGTTTGAAAACGACAAGTTTTCGGTTACGGAAAACATAGCGTGTGTGAGACTTATCTAATTTATACCATGGCGCGCTGTAATGATTTTTATAGGCTTACATTTAACTTAGTGTAAGTTTAATTTAGATAGTATGCTACTTCCATTTATGCATGTCTATTCCAATTGTGGTAGTAAAATTATATTCTATTCTATTCTATCCATTCCTTTCGTCAATGCTATTGCAAAAAAGTACAGCACAGAATGTATGATTTTATTGTGAGTGAACTTCTTTTCTAATAGTTTTCATTTCGTATTACGTCATTCGATCTACCTAAAACTATGCTTCCAACTCAAACACTATTTTGTGCCATATTAATGTAAACAACAGAAACCGAACCGAATTTCGGATGATTCGAAACTGTCGGACCTTTTCCGACGTAATAAAACGTGAGTAATTCGGTTGTTTACATTAATATGTCTAAGCCTCACGGTAGCTTTATATTAAAAACTATTTGCCCTTCAATATGTATCATCTAGAACAATTTTAGGTCCATGTCTAGGGACCATAATCCTATTAAACCAGCCGGCCACCTGGGTCCGATAAAGAGATCGTTCCGTTCCAACTAGTGGCTATTCTTAAATCTTTGTACAGCCCTGAAACGAGTTCAAATAGCAAAAGGATTTTGAAATTTTCCTAAAACCCCATTTTGGCTCTACGCTCTTGAGTTAACACCATATTTATTTTAAGCTTCTATGGCTTCTATTGACATGTTTATTGTTATATTTTCAGCGTACCTATATACAGTTTTTCTATAACCTAAAAAAACTGTACACTTATGTTTAGGCTTATGAAGTCTTATTAATAACGGTACAAAGAAAACTCGACCGTTAGTTAATCCTGTAATAGGATTAATTAATTAGTAGACGCAACATTAAAAAGACAAAAATATAGATGATAAGAAATAGGCGTCCTTGTTGCTTCAGAGAAATATCTATTAAGAGTGATATTGATTATTTATATGATTATTATACAGGTCAAAACCTAAAGCATGTCAGTTTTGTTTAAATAATATACCTAGTAATACCCTTCTATATTTAAAAAACAAAAATCACTACTTACAGCATAATTGAGCTGACCAACTAGATCACATGTTGTGTGGGAAAACAAAGATGCTCTAACAAAAACATCCGTCAGAGATCTGTGTAAACGCGTGAAAATTATTGTGAGCCCAAAATAATATTAGACTTGCTCTTCAAAAACCATTAACGCTTGTTGTGTGTTTGAACACAGAGGTTCGAGATGAGACCGCAGATTAAAAGCCTTTGAGTAGCCTACCATGCTTAAGCAAAAAGCTTGAGGGGTCGTGAATGGTGGTCCCTAAACAAATTTCGGGAATACCGATGGCGGGATAAATTGCCGTCTATTAAGGGATGTTTGTTTGATGTGGATTATTTTTAAGAAAGAAATCTCGTGAGTAAGATGACGAGACTTATGAGACACGATATTTTCTGAGAATTACCAGTATACATAATATTCTGTCATACATTACCTATACATGCTACTATGTACTAATTACGATACTGTGGTCACCGAGTAGCAATATTTCCATTTGGTTTAAGATCACAATCTTTTTCTATCTATCTATTCGTATCTATATTTATGAAATCAGCATTATAATTATGATTTAGGTAAATAGTCTGTATTTCCGAACAGATACAACCTAGGACTTTTCAATGCTAAAGTTAACAGACTTGTTGCACTAAACCAGTGAGCTACACCCTGGACCACATTTAAACTTTTTATCAGTTGAGATGGGGTCAATTATTACCTATTGGTCAGATCACTCTAAACAAATTGTTGGTTCTGTATGGTTCGTGAAGACTGGTTTCTCGCAGGATAGGCAACTATTGTTGCATTTTATCAGAATTAGGAGCTGCAAGGCCAGCGCCATGCTGATTTGGGATAATTTAAAATCGTCAAATTTAATTCAATGAAACCCCAGCGAATCGCACAAGGCACCGCTTGAACACTTTATACGTGGTTCGTGTGCGCGCATACAACGCGGGACTCATCATATGATCATTAGACTTCTCAAACAAAGCGGAAATCCAATATTTACACGGACAAACTTCTAAAAACAGAAGTTAAGAGCGTCTTGTTTTTATTAAAAACAAAGGCGCATTCAAAATGTGTACCCAATGCGGTATTTGGAACCGTTGGGTAGGTAATCTTAAAAAAACCGGTTAGTTTCAATCCCTTTGCGATAATAGAAATGACTTGGAAATTAATTGAAAACATAATAGCTGTTCTATAAAATTGGATTTGTTGGCGAATGAGATCGGCAAAGGCTATAATTTGTTGCTTTAACCGGGTTCGGAGATTGTGTTCAATTTTAACACTCTCTCGTGATCAATTTGCTACGGTAAATGTCAGATAGTCAGAATTTCTAACCGGATCCCTTTCTCATTGTTCAAAGCAATCTAGGTGCAGTGCAGATTCGACGACATTTTGGAGCATTTTTTTTCACAATTACTAGGTAGGTAAATGCCTATAAAAGTTTCCGACTAAAAAAGTATCCGAAGCACTGTTAAACATTTAGCAATACTTTTGCGAATGTTATAAAAAAACTGAAGTTCTTTGTTCTCATTAAAATGAAATATAATTAGATACGTTTAAAGCTCGATGCCTACAATTCAAGCGGTAAAACCCTTGATTCATACAGTGTTTTATTCTCATTAATCCAGCGACCAGCGCCGCCTTTATAAACAGCCACTAATTTCCTCTTGATCCAGATTGACGTATCACGCAACTCTTTATTTATAAGCTTGTAAACCTAATTGTAGGTTTGTTGTAATTATACAGATTAATAGTATCCGTCAAAAGTAAAAATGTGCTTTGATTGCATTATAATTGCCCGGGATTGTGGGTGTGATAGCGTATCGATGTCTAGCCTCATCTTTCATGATGATTCTTTGTTAACGGTATTTAGTTCTTTAATTAATTAAAGCTCTTTAGAAAGGCATGATTCATTGTCATCATCAATTACAATTTATGAAATATCATATCCTTCACTACACACGATCGTATTTACATTAGTTGTTTTTTATTTATTTTGGATTTCGTAAATGCGGAGCGAAGTTTCTGCTACTTACCCAAGTTTTATGTAAAATCTTATCTATTAGAGATCTGAAATGTGTAATTACCACTTACTTTTTATTTGTTTCTAAGAAGTAATCATATTCGACTGCCATTTTGCAGCAAAGGCTGTTCCTCGCGTGTGATGCTGTGCAGTTGGTATTTATCATGTGACCATCTGTCGACAAAATAACAAACCATGTAGCTTTATCTTTAGGTCACATTTTTGCGGGTGATTCTTTTGAGACTTCTTATAGGGATCGTATGGACTAATAGCAATAAGATGTTTATACTAAAAAGCCAAATGTTGATGTTCGTCTTATTATTTGGTCTTCTTAGATTTAGTTTTGAGTAGAAATTATATAAATTATTGAAAAATCAGGACTTACTTGTTTGATTTTGATGTTGTGGGTTGTCTATGTCTGTGAAGAACCATATCTGCAACAATAGTGATAAAGTTAGTAAATTTTATAATACATAATTATGTACTCGTATACAATTGGATTTTCTTAAATGAAACTTTCTTCATGTCTTTTTATTGTAAATTTCGTTGTAAAGACTGAATGCAATACAAGCAAGCAAACGCTCATAATCATAATAAACGGTCCTTACAAAACTCCTTGCTATGGCTGTCTGAGTCTATAATAAGACAATAGGCAGTAACAATCGTGCATATATTACGAACAGCCAAGACAATATTCAAGGTGAGTGAGATAAAAAATGTTCTTTGCCAAAAGTTATTAATTACAATCAATTTTTCTATCGCATATCATACGACAATAATTAATAGTTAACACGCATTAAACAAATCAATAGTCTCGAAATTGAAGGTCTCACTTCGTTAGTTTTGAACAGAATATGAGTAGCTACACAAACACTGTGTCCGTTTAACAACAACTGAACCAAATTGTGATAACATTTATGATTTTTGCATGTTTTGACAGTTACTTTCAGTCGGTTATTTTTTATACCACGAAAGTGCAAAGTTCCCGAAGGATGCAGGTAAATTTGCGATCAGCAAATTGTAAATGAACGTGCTGCGAATTTGTCACTTAAGGCTTAAAATTAGTTGTACACAAACTGTTTAATATTCAATGAGACGTATTTCATAACTTAACTTTGAAATTTATTGAGCCACTATTTCGGATAAATTACCGAGTCTAAGCTACAAGTAATATCGCCACATTAGCATTTGGGGCGGAACAGCCACAATCTTGTTGCGCGTTGACAGAACACCGGCGAGCAATATCTTGCCTTCGGAAATAGGTACGTTGAAGTAACGATGCTAAATAAGCCTTAAAGATTTATTAGCATGTTTGTATAGAAGTCGTTTATGCTCGACTAAATTGTTTTGAACTTCAGAATAATGCTTCGGGATTAAAGACTGGGATATTGTAGTAAAATAATGTTGCAAAAGGAATAAGACTTTATAATTCAGATTAAGTATAACAGAGCATATTTGAGACAGGACGCAAAGGAATTTTACTTATCAGATTTAGGTTCTTCGATTTCGACAAAATGATCTGTTCTGTTTTCTGACCTGATGACCCATTTGTACATTTCAGAGTCAAGCTTTAATCATACATCTAGAGTAGAGTCAATAAAACTGACATTACCCACTTTATGTATTTCATCATTTCCAAACTTTGTTTAATATTAGCAAATTGTAACCAACTCAATACGAGCTTAAGCTTTGTTTCAAAATTCACATTTTGTTAGGTACGAGTTTGAAACTTTGAATGAATAGGAAAGGAGTTAATCAAACTATGTACCTACATACACCACTATAATTAAAACAACGGCAACAGTGCGTGAAAGCAGATTTTTAGGCCTTAAAAAAATTATTATCGTGACAGTTGTTTGATGCACGTTTTATAGAAGAGTTCAATCAAATTTATTGTGTTAGGTAACATTTCTTTCAGAAAAATGGCTTATCAACTGGCTAGTTTTGTTTAAGAAACATATTAATGTTTCTTAAACAAAACTCATTAGACATTAAACACAATCACTCACAATCATTAGATTGATGCTTGTAGGCAATTAAGGAAGACAATGTAGTAGATAAGATAAATCTGCTTATATATAGCAGGAAGTTTGGATTCTACTAAGACCTACAAGAATTTTTGACTTCATCTTTCGTGCATTTTCGGCCCTTTTCTGTCTTTAGCACCAATTAATCTGACTTGCCATTGCCCTTAACAATGTACATATCTTTTAAAAGTATGTAGTTTTTTAAATGTTAGCTCTTCCAGATAAAATCAGTCTCGGATGTCCGCAAATAGCATTAGACACTCCCTGGCTTGCACACGACATGTTTGCATAAGGTGAGGTGCAAGATAAAGAAAGCTCAAAAGACTAAGTTTTACGGTTTTGTCCTTTGTTACGGAAAACAATGCCTCGGTAATGACTTTAGCAGACTCGTGTTGTCGGCTAGTTTCATCTGCTTTGTAAACTAATTACTTTTTGATGAATGCTAGCTTATTCCACTTTTTAAGAAATTCTTCAAAGAAAAGCTCGGGCCGCTAAATTTCATTTGTTTTCACATAATTTCTATAGAACAATCAAGAACTACGCAATTGCGTAGGTATTTAAAGATAAACAACTCATCAATACAGCAAACCGTAATTGTTTTACTTTTTTCTTTGCTTCCCTTACACCTAGTTAAGCGAGGCATAGTTGTGTAAGAGCATAATCCTACCAAATATCAGTTTAAATTCACATTTTGACCTGTCATTGGCCGATTTTTTTGCGTTCCGACTTTATTTCTATAGAAGCGCACTCTAACACCAACTGTCACCCACGACTTCGTCCACGCAGAAATAAAATTAGTACCTATCCGAAGCACATTGACTATTCCCGACTTTACTTCCAACCAAAAATGTTTTAACGATATTTTAACTAATTTACGCAAAACCTTGTCAAACATACCAAATACCTAAACTTTCCTCGTGAATCATTGTTGAAAACCGCATGAAAATCCATTCTGTAATTTTTGAATATATTACGAGCAGACAGACACTCGCGGCGGATGACTTTGTTCTATAATATAGTAGTGATTAGTAACTTTAGAATATACCTATGCAGCAACTATACGAGTTCTGTTATCAAACGTCATAGAGCCGAGAGGGCGGGTCAGTTACCTCTGTCCCATTAGGGCCTTGTTAACAAAATATATCACGAGTAGGTAGGTTATACATAACATACGATAAGGATCAGAGTTCCCAGAACTTTGCTTAGGTGCGTGCCACAATTTCAAAACAACGGAGATAAGCTAACCAAAGAAACGCGACAGCCGGAAACATTTCGACGTCCGTCAACAACGGTGTCGCTTAGTTGTCGTAGCTTTTGCTGTTACAGAGATAGATATAAATAACTATGACTTTGAAAGTTAAAGAATCTAATCTTAAAAAAGATATGACATATTGTTGGCTTAATTGTCAGCTGTTCCTGCGGTATTTTCTTGGTTGTATACAAAGTGGTGTATCATCCTGTAGGCTTATTGTCTAACTCGCTCGCAATCGCCATCGTGTTCATTTTGACAGTTCATGTATGGGCTGATAATTAGCATCAGAATCAGCTAGCTGTCACATTCATACAGGAATTGTCAAAATGAACACGATGGTGATTGCGAGCGAGTTAGACAATAAGCCTACTGATTTTCTAGTCGATTGCCGCAAAAATACTTAAAAAGATTCAATTGGTGTTAAAGATGTGATGGTGCGCGCTCAGTACTAAACAACAAATTGTTTGAAAGACACGACAACAATAGCTTGATTGAAAGCAAGTCGAAAACGGTACAGTTAACTACACGGACAATGTATAGCAGTTTCTAAATAAGAGCACGATTCGAAATCCGATCGACCACGAGCTTTCGATACAAAAGGGCTAATGCAACATCACAATCGGGTCACGTGGCCGGCGCGCGCCTTCGTGCCACGCGCGGCGCGAGCGCAGGGTCCGCGCTCAATATATTTATGTTGGTCCTTCGAGCCGGATTAACGGTCAATTATGCACGTACCATACAGGAAATGCAAGTTAAACGAGCGCACGACTGAATCGGGACCGTTCTCTATTGTTGACGATTTAACGCTCCATGTTGACGATCGACTTTCGACGACATTTTTATTCTGGTAAAAAATCTTTGTTAAACAACCGAAATCACACATGATACTCCGGCTGAGTGATAAATAGAATCACCAACATTTTTTGCATAATAATGTTGTGTCGGTCCTGTCCCGTATGCTCTTGGAATAATAACGTGTTGGAAATTCAAATGACGGCTCAAACGAGTTTATTAAAGGAACTTGTACATTTTCAGCTTGTTTAAGATTTGTTCGGTATACAGTGAGGAGAAAATTAAGTCGTTGTTTTATAAGTAATTCCGAAGCTAATGGCAATATTGACCCGGGACAGATACTGCCCGCTGCGATCATTTCTAGTGCATTTATCACCCTGGTATTGAATCTTAACTCTGCGGGCCGTCTTTTTATCACAGTTTGGTTTACTATTATTATTGGACTCAAAGTGAACCACATAAAAATAATGACGTATAGTAAAACGTGAAAGCAGATTTCATTGACCCTAAAGCATCTTTACTTCCTGCGCGACTGTTTACAACTGATATACTTTCGGTTCGAAATCTTTGTCGTATTTGCACGACTCGTTAATAACATTGACTAAAAAACACGAGTTCTTTATCTTCACCTTTGTTACGAAGTCATTAAGATGCTGGTTCATGATAGCTCTTGTAGGAATAAATTTTGTTGACCACTAACAAGGTATCTGATTTATCTTATTTGAATAATCTTGTTGTTTAACGCGTTTCACTATATAAATTTAGTTTGCGCATGACAAATGTCAGTTTTTTCAACGTTAAAGTGCCTGTATTTATCATTGCCATGTTTATATTTGTAAACTCACATAAAATTTAGAAAAATAAGTATCTTCTCAGCTATTTCTTACCTGTTCTTTTGCCAATTGGAACCATGTCTTCAAAATGATGGGTAGTCTCGTATATTGATAATGTTTTGTGGTTTTAACACTAATAAACAAATCCTCTAATGTTATATTTCTCGTTATCTCACTTTCATGAATACTAGCTTTAGTCACTGGTTCGATCGTAAGATCTGACACTTGCACTCTGGGTTCCTGGTAACTGAAGGATACCCCTCCCTGATAAACTAGGAGGCTGCAGTACCCAACAGTGATCAGTACAGCAGCCCCTTTAATCAGTTTTCGGCCCGCCATGCCACAGCAGGCTGGCGCCAAAGCGCTCATGAGCTACCGAAGACTGCACCACCTTTTCACTCATCTGTTGAACTTTATTTATCGGAATGTTATTGGTAAACACGAAGAGCAGGGGGAGACACAGTGCTGCTCTGTCAGAGAACGGTTACAAACTAATAAAAATGTAGCACAGGGCTTCAAACACGCCCGCGCCTCCTCGCCGCGGCCGCCCCACCACGTGGTGCGAGCGAGAGGCCGGATGGCGCCGCGCCGCTCGTCGCTGCGACTACCTGCGCGTGCGCCGGTCGCCTGCACCGCCGGCAGCTACTCCCGTGTCAATGGCTGGAGTAATTGACGCCTACAGTATCGAGAACTTTTGAACCTTGCTCATAACGTTGCATTCACGATATAAACAACCGACAGTTCCTTCGTCGTTAGAGTCGTATCTTTAGTAAAGAAAGTCGTAGAGATTGACTTGAATTGTATAATCCAAACAAAAATTACAATGTTTTGAATTGTTATGAAAACAGGTTTTACACAACTGATCTCTCTGTGTATGTTTATTCCAATTCATTTGGTGGAAGAAATAGTAATAACAGCAATAACCCGGCATTGCACATCTTTTTTTTGGCTTGTTTTCTACAACTACATAAGTACCTACTTCACAAAGTTTGCGAGTACCTATAAGCGATTGGGTGCTTACGTTTATTCACGATAGCCATTGTGACGAAATGGTGTCATCCATAAAATTGCGGTTTCACGGTCGATTACGGGCTATCAGCAACGTCGGCCAAATCGTCCCGTTTCGTTCATGATACAATTTCTATCATATTCACGGGCACGTTTCACTTCATCACTGCATTAATTTGTTTCCATTGGTGGACAATGTGCTATTGTCCACGCCGAGGCAGTGCGTACCTAGGGTTACCAACTTTACAAAATGTAAGGATTATGATTTCAAATAGAGCAAGTAAGAAGGTCATCAAGATGAGTGTATTTCGATTGTGTGTCAAGAATGGTATTATTGAAATTTGTGGCAAAAAACTTAGAAGTTTCGTAAGAGAGTACACTAATGAAAAGATAAGTGTAGTAAATGCTACAAATCGCACAGATGATGACCATGAAATAGAGCATGGCAAGAATTTAAGACTACTTACAAGAGTAAATAGTTGGCAGCCCTAGCACAATGATACCCTCGCAACCGTGGGTGGTAATGAAATTAAGAGCCAGTCATTGTTGCGTTAAATTCCTCTCAAATGAGATAATAAAAGATGAAATTGCCTACTGAGATTAACAGCATGATTTTCGAAAGTTACGAAGTCCAGTCTCAAGTGAGAGAAGAATATTGATTCCCGTAGTTAATTTTCAATTGTCTCGTTTTAATTAAAGACTGTTCTAATAATTCCTATTGTAGGCATCGTGAAAGTTTCTTTGTTACGAACGTGGTTGGTCTCTACGGTTAATTAAATTTTAATCTCAGCTTGTCGATCTGCTTCTAGTTTCCATGTCAGTATCTAAACAATGAACACACTTCCTCATGAGCACTTGCTGGAATGAAATACTCTAGATTTGGTGTTAAAATCAATTTAGTAGAGTCAAAATGTATGCATTAGTCAAGTTCAAACCAAGTTTAACGTCTAAATCTAGTTTTTTTTTTCAGCAAGTGGCCAGAAGTGAAATGGTTAAACTAAGAACTGATAAAGTATGAAAAGGTGTTGAGCTCTTTGGATTCCTCACAATCTTTAATGATTAAAAAATAACTTTTTGGCCAACTTTAAAACAAGCGCACAAATAACATACATTATGACACATATCTAATTACAATGTTATGTTAGGTACTTTTATAAATGCAAAAATGATGTTATAAAACAACCAAAGAGACCCTCCAAACACTAAACTTATTTTAATGAACGACTTATTAAGAGTTAAAACTTCTGGCCAGAGTGCAATTACTTTTAGTGAGCTGCTTTTAATTACCTGTTTTATAGACTAGCCCGAAGTTATATTTAATTGGATGCAGGTGCTTCGGCACCATAAATACGTGTGTGTGTGTGTGCATTTGCATTTTGCGGGTGGTAGGACTTTGTGAAACGTCCATCCGGATTGCTACTACTACTATTTTAGTCGCTAATTCTGTTGATAAGCTTAGGGCTGTTCTCAGGCGTGGAGAATAACTCCTTATTCATAAGCGCTCTGCTCTATAGGCTTCTACTAACTTAGCAATCGTTTGTCCTTATCTGTCACTTTGACATTTGCCTTTCACAGATAAGGACAAACGATTACTAAGTTAATCTTAAGCCTCTAGAGCGTTTATGAATAAGGGGGTAAGTCACGTACATTTCGACATTCGATCTTAGCCCTCTAAGCTGGCAACGCATCTACAATCCTTTGATGTTACTGGTATCTATGAGTGGTGATGCCATCTTACCATCATACCTTTTATTGACTTTACTTGCAGCTTCTATGGGTGGTGTAGCGGTATAGCACGCATCACGGAACGATGAGGACCCGGGTTCGATTCCCGGCCATGGCTTTACTTTCCGGATTTTTCTATGTGTTCTAATTTGCAGTGTCGTTTAGATTTATTTTTTACTTGCAGAGTCGTCCATATTCATTATAATGTATCAATTTTCAAGACAATTCGATCACTAGAAGTAAGCCAAATTTGACTTGCAGTCAAATAAAAAATAAGTAACAAACAAACAAACAAACAGGTTTACTTAATAAAAAGCTGGTAAAGAGGACTTGTTAGGTACCTATTGTATAATTTTAATTGTATGTACCTTTGACAAGGAACTATGATTTTATGGTAAAAAAAGCTCAAATGATGCACGTTTTAGGGGAACAATTCATTTGGCCTAACATTGTAGCAAGCCGGAAGTCGCGGAAGTTTAGAGTAGGCCTTTGCCCGGGAAAAAATAAAACTAATAAACATAAAGCATTTATCATTCCCGTTCCCACGGGGTATTGGCGTGTGCTGTGCTCATTACCGGGCTTAGCTCCCGCAATTAGTGATGGGATACGGTTCGGCTTTCTCGATAATGCCGCGATTACATCCCGTTATTACGCTATTGTGCCTGCATTATAATGCTCGGATTTGAAAGGGAATTTTAGACGATAGGTATCTATGACCTTTGAGTAACCGATTAATCCTCTTTTCTTCGCTGTGTATTATATTATAATATACATAGTTTAGAAAAAGGTTTAGTTACCCTTCTGGGTTGGAAGGTCAGATGGCAGTCGCTTATGTAAAACTAGTACATATTATAATCTTGGGATTAGGTTGTCAAAGTGGACACCAGGCTCACTGAGCCGTGGAAAATGCCAGGAAAAATGCTAAGGAAATGATGATACATAGTTTACAATAGGTAGTCTTTTTTTTAGGTTACAATAGCGGTTTATAAGAATCTAATGAAGATTGAATTGCCTACGCTAGTTCCGACTTGTGAAGAAAAGGGTTAAAACATGAAAAGAAATAAATAAAATAAATTTGTTGCGCGTTGTTACCCAGGGTGCATCGGCTAGTCTTCACCCCGCCCTCCTCGAGGAGGAGGGAAACCGTAATGCTTGAGCACGCAAAGAGGGTATTCGACGAGTGTCCTTTTACCTTAACCTAACAAAAAAAAACTCTGTGTCAATTTGACATTAAAATTTGCCTGTGCCGGACACAACAAACCATTAAACTTTTTGTAAACAAAGAAGTAAATTAGTATTCTCACAGGCAGATAAAGCAAACAAATACACTAAGACTCAGATAATAAATTACTTTGTAAAGAAAATAGTAAAGCAACTAAAATACAAAGTTAAGAATTACGAACAACTTTGAAATAATAAGCTTCGAATTCAAATATGATAGGTAGGTAGGTAAGGTACCATAAAATTATGAAATTTCATTTCTTATATTCTTTTATTGTTTTACAATTTATTTTGATTGATGACCAAATTGGACTGTTAAAAATAATATTTTCTGAGCTAAATGCATATCTTCATCAAAGTAATTCATAATTGTATTTATACCAAAATTCTGTGAAAGAAAACATCGTGAGGAAACCGGACCAATCCCAATAAGGCTTTATTTACTCTTCTGGGTTGGAAGGTCAGATGGCAGTCGCTTCTGTAAAAACTAGTGCCTATGCCAAGTTTTGGGATTAGGTAGGTTGTCAAAGCGGACCCCAGGCTCACTGAGCCGTGGCAAATGCCGGGAAAAATGCTAGGAATTTGATTGGTGCACTAATTACTGTTACTTAATCGGTTTTATTACTTTCACCGTATAGCCAAATCATTTGGTGGATTCGACCAAACCTTTTCCCATTATAATTTTACAACGACTCCCAACAGTGTAAGTATTTTACTGAATCTTTTTATTGTGAAATGGTTGCATGACTAGGTACATTACAGTTCTAATGGTTGTATCGTACAAACGAATGCGGCATGTGTCAAAACTTAACATAACAAACGCCAGCGATGCAAATCAAGAGCCAACCATGCGTTATTATTCGACCACCAACTATACGTAGGTACCTACTCTCGTCATCAGATATCATACAGGAATTAACAAATAGAGTGATAATAAAATAATAACCATGCCAATTCTGATACTTACTAGAAATTTTTACTAACACCGTAAAAAGTACCTACTTTACAAATTTTTTTCGCGATTGTGTTTTTACTAAATTAAGTGTAGGACTTGTCAAAGGCGCAAACACCTCGATTTTGTAAATTTTCTAGCTTTATATTGGCGAATATCACTACCTATTAATTTGTTACTTAAGCTAACAAGTGCTACTTCGAATGGACTTTTCTCGAATTCAGATCGAACGCTCGCTGTGCAGAACCGTAGTGTAGGTATAGACTTTGAAATTATGAGTTTTTTTTAAAGTACCTACCTACCTAATGAAGATTACCTTGCTAAGGGGTATGTCAAAGCATAATGAAACTCCTCCGTAAGTTTCCGAGAATAGCGAGAACATAATAATAATAGGGTCAGTCAATTCTTAAAAACGCTGTTATGTCCGTACAGATTTTTCCTCTTTTGTTATTTTATGTACAAATTATGTACATACATTAAATACTGTGTTGTATTGTATTTGCGCATTCAGCACAACATTAATTTATACAATGTATTAATATTCATGGCGGTGGCATAAATTAGCCTTGTTTATTAATTAGTGCGACTGCCCTGATCATAAACTCCGTAATTTTTGTATTTCCATGTATGCTGTCTATCTTGAAATTAGCAATGTGGAATTAAACAATCTGTAAGTACTTAATTATAAAAAGTTGGGAGTAAAAATTTCCAGGAATTATGTGTATTATGCAAATTGCCTTTAATTTTTCTATTGTTTGATTATATAATGACTACGCATAGGTACCTAATATTTAGCGAGCAATATTAGTATAATACTGTTCTGAGTTTACAAAACGGTTCTAAGGATTAAGTATGAAGCACAAAACAATACAAGAGCAAAAAAACATCTAGCTAGGTCTCAGCACTCTCAGCTCTGTCAGAAAACAATGAAATTGGTATTTTAATTATAACGTGTGGCGCCATCACTTGACGAATGGTTCGGTTATTTTTCTAAATTTGTACCCTGTCACATTTTTTACCGCTTTTGTGACGTATCAGACAGATTGCGCCAAATATGGATATTCACCCCGGTTCTTCAGTTCGTGCTTTGTCTAATTTACACACTACAAAGCAGAAACAAATTGTGACGCGTGAATTAGACGCAGCAAACAAATCTGGAGAAAGACCGGACTGAACTGTTTTGAATAAACCGGGTTCGCTATTCTTTTACGTGTATGACAAAATCACATCATTTTTTTGCCGTTGGGAACTTTTGGATGCTCAATATTGCTTCTTGCTTTCTCTGCAAAAACAGAATAAAGTATTAATCCGATAAACGCCGTATTTATTACAGTTTCGGTAGCAACACATGACACTGTAAGTGCACAGATTGGTGACGTCCGGGCCTCGACCGGCTCTCCGTCATTATCCAATTTAAATTCGTTTAATATACGCTGATGCGTTCTGGGCTCGTAATGCGGACCAAGTGATACAGCAGCGGTAAGTGTAACAAATAAATATCACAAATTTGAGAGTAGTTCAGTGCGACCAGGGAATGTGGAATAACACGAGTTATTTCATTGATTTTTATTTCACAATTGGATTTAACTCGTCAAATTAGGTACACACGATTTTTAAAAGGGCATAAGTTAAGTGCGTCTAAAGGTATAAGTTTAGTTACGTTATCCAGTAATTCAGTCGCCTGCGAAGGAACAAGTGGTCTCAAGTTGAAATTACTCACAAATCTGAAGACATACCTGATCAAAAATTATAATTTTATTTTTAATGAACACAAAATATTTACCTTGCTACTCCGCTACTTACGTGCAAGATAACCAAGCTTGTGCGAAATATATACGTTTTGCATGCAAGGCCTCCCACCACTCTGCCACACAAAACCGGCCGCCGCGCCGCGGTCGGTTGTGCTCTGACTTTGAGAATGATCGCGTAGAGGGATCGAAACGCGCGTCAGTGTCAGTGTTTGTGTGGTGATAGGATTAATTAAGTTTGTGGGATTTGTGTGCGTTTTGTGTGGCAGTAGTGGTGGGAGGGCTTGCATGCAAAACGTATATATTTCGCACAAGCTTGGTTATCTTGCCCGTAAGTAGCGGAGTAGCAAGGTAAATATTTTGTGTTCATTGAAATGGACCTCCGCAAAGTAACGCCTGATTCAATAAAAAAAATTATTTTTGTAACAAAGATTTAGTTCATTTGGTTCCAATAATTCTCAAAAGTATTGATTTAATCACAAACTAAGCAAAGTTTGTACTATTAGCTGGGGTCCCTACTAGATGACGGATAAGCATACCTTTCACGTAAGCATCTCAATTAATACCTACGGAAAAATTTTCAGTGTCACTAGCGGTTCGTAACGATGATTAACTTAAAAACCGCCAAACCACTGTGGCAATAATTATACACTCTGATTTGCAAGCGGCGACCCAAGCTAAATGATGATATTAGAGTTGGGCAAGCACATTAAATACTTTTATCGATATCGGTAGTAATTAATGAAATGAAATGAAATGCTATGGGTGGTGTAGGGGTATAGCACGCGTCACGGAATGACGAGGACCCGGGTTCGATTCCCGGCCATAGCTTTACTTTTCGGATTTTTCTATGTGTTCTAATTTTCAGTGTCGTTTAGAAATGAAATGAAATGTTTTATGCAATGTGTGGTTAGCACAATGGATGAAAAATTGATAACAGTTACTAATTAAATGGAAAAAAAACTTATATCTAATAGTAAGCTAGGTAACTCACTAGGTTTTCACATGGGAAATAAATTTAAAAAGCCGTGGTAGCCAAGTGGGTTGACCTGTGGCCTCTCAAGCAGAGGGTCGTGGGTTCGAATCCCGGGCTCGCACCTCTGAGTTTTTCGGAATTCATGTGCGATATCTCATTTGAAATTTACCATGAGCTTTTCGGTGAAGGAAAACATCGTGAGGAAACCTGCACACAACTGCGAAGCAATTCAATGGTGTGTGTGAAGTTCCCAATCCGCACTGGGCCCGCGTGGGAACTATAGCCCAAGCCCTCTCATTCTGAGAGGAGGCCTGTGCCCAGCAGTGGGACGTGTATAGGCTGGAGAGATCTAATAGTAAGCTAGGTAACTCACTAGGTTTTCACATGGGAAATAAATTTAAAATTATAGCAAAAGTCAGTTAAGTTAGACCGTTACTCACGATAAAACACTTACTAATGTGTTTCGGAATTAAATTGACAACTTTACCACTCTATAGCTTGTACACGTATATTTTGTAACTGAGTACCAAACTTAAACTTACGAGTCAAAGAACTTACAAAAAATCAGGCGGTATGACAGCTTAGTACAGTACAGATAGCAACTCTAAATACCTCGATTGTTCCTATGGTGCAAGGAATAAAGTCGAAATTATGACCGTTGCTGGTTGTAAGCGGATAATAGATAAATACGACATAAGCCGACATGTGCTGTGACACCCTATCATTGGAATTAAACCGAGTGTTCTTAATACGTTTATTTCGATACACGCTGTTATTAGGCGGGATCGGAATTAACGGATAATAAATTTTACAAGTTTTTTTTTTAAGTTTGAGTATAGGTCTGGTATGAATATTTTGTCCTTTATAATGTATTAGGTTTCAATAATCGTGTTACATATATAGTAGCTAGTGCGTTTTTATATTATACGGCCCATTGAATTCCAGAGATTCTTAGTGATTTTTTTACTAATGAACTGGTTTTTGCGATAGTTTTAGCTCAAACTACGTGCCTATATAGAATCAATCTATTTTAAGTTATTAATTTTCATGATTGTTTTTCTTTTTATAAAAAACAGGTGGGCCACGCAATCGCTATAAATTACTATATTCGTAGATATCGATATAAATCCGGCCAATCGGAGTGCAGCAATACTGCAGAGGTTTGGCGGATAGTTTCAAACAACATTTCCTCTTATTTGGGATATTCTCGATGTATTGTTATTATAGCTTCATTGCCGCCGTTATAGTCTATCAATCGTTTTAAAAAGTTATCAGTAAAAAAGCTTATTTTCCCAACACAGTATTTCCCGCTGCTCATTAAAAATTAGGACAAACTGCGTCGATAACTTTTCAAATTTAAAGGTAAGCAGATTAACGTAACGCCCGTTCCCGCCGAACTTTCATTCTGTACCGAAAACCCTTTTAATCACCCAACATTTCAATCCGGTGATAGATTAATGACCTTTATCAAAAACTCTTAAATTAGCCATTAATTCCCTTTGTCTCGGCCAATTCTCGTTTAAAATAATAGAGGGTAGGTAAGTTGATCGGCTTATTGGTAATCTGGAGTGAGCGCGGATGGCACTCGGCATTCCTTAACATGACACGTCACCCTAGGGCGTAAATCTCCTGTGAAAGGAGATGGTAACATGAGCTTTGCCTGTCTTTGGACGGGTGTTTTTATTGGATAGCTCGCCTTTGCACTATGTAAAGTAGTAGAAAAATATGCCAACGATAGAGCAAAATTAACCCATGGCAACTCCATGGCGAAGTTTAATTGGTTACCACAAAGATCTGCGGCCTTACCATAACATCTTAATGCGATTCAGTTTGGGTTTGCTTGCTGTAAAAGTCATACTAAAAGTGACAACAAAACTTGAACTAAGTCTGAATTAGAACGTCATGGTAAAGCCTGTAGTTACTAATTAACGTTACAAATGAACCTAGGTACCTACAATCTTTTAAGACAATAATGACATGATGTGTAAGAATGGCAATTTTTGGTTGAGTTTTTATTTATTGAAAATTATTTTTTAGTTAAAAAACAACAGCAAATATATGAGCAGATTAGGAAAAGCTAAGCCTCATTGATTAGGCTTTGGGACTTTAATCTGATAGTTCTAATCACATTAAAATTTCGAATTAAGTTATTAGATACCTACCCGACAGTTTTACGTTACATTTGCGAGATTAGGGGTGGCAGAGATTAGTCGAGCAGCCATAATTTAGTAATCCAATCAGGTGACCACTAATTCTGATTTGGGTTTATCGTATCTTGGTCATTATTACCTATGTTTGTTTTGATTCATGCAGACTATAGCGTTCATAAACTATATAGTTCATAGTTATTTATTCATAATAATTCACATTACATGTCATAATTGTGTTATTTAGCTCATTATATGTCTTAGACGGTATTGAGCGCTGCGAGTGCCAAGCAATTTTTAAACTAACGAAGTCCCCACGGCCTCAGAAATAAGGTCCTAAACCATTTCTTAAATTACTTGTAGCCAATTCAATAACCATAACGCCCAAAGAACGATTGGCCTAAAGCAAAGCGATAGCGATAAAAGCTCTGCGGCCGCTTTTGACGCATTCCACTTCCAATAGAATACCGTTCATGAAACTAGTTTCCGTTGACTCATAACAACAGCACGAGATTTAATAGCTTTAAAATAATAGAATTAATTGTATGTAACCTGAACACAGGCGGATAAAACAGCCAACAACAACAGAGATCCCACTGTGAACACGTCTAATTGATTTGCGTTAGGAAACTTCATCTCTGTGGGTAGTCCAACTTTAATGTCGGTTCCCAGTGCAGCAGCTATTAATATTTCGGGTATCACCATTTGTTTTACTGTCTACAACCCACAATGCGGTATTGTTGGTGATGCTTAATAGCCTTAAATGGTGTGTTTATATCTATTTTTTTTTATAATATTTTACTCCTTGTTTCGACAACGCGTGTTTTGGTGTAAATCTTTCGCTCCCGATACTGCACGTCTATAGATTACCCGTCTCTTTCTAGAACGAACAGTAAGAAAAGGACGGGCAATCAATTTCGCGCGCGACGCGACTCTTGTGCGCTGTCGTGCTAGACGTGCAGGCTAGCTTTCATCTCGCTTGCACTCGTCTATTAGCTATTACTGCTAATAAGAAGATATTTGCTGAACTCAAAGATAAAGTTCACTTTGTACTGTTTCTCTAACATACAATGCCCATTATACACCTACTTCCTAACGTATTTTCATCTCTAACTAACCTAAAAAGATCTACCTATCTCGTTTCTAACTAAACGAAATGAACGCAACGATTAGTCTCTATTAAAAGTATTAGTTTTTTCTGGACGTTCTCAGATTTATAGCATCCTGTTAGAACCCACTGGACGCCCACGGCCAGTAGTCCTGTTATTATCCTTAAACATTTCACCGCACATCGTCTATGCCCGTAAGGTAGATAGGTAAGTAAGTACTTTATTTTAGCATTATTATATGTACCTATAGATTTAGAGCATAAATGCACGATATTTCTTGATAATTTCTTGTCTATAAAATATAAATATAGCAAGATTTTATAACTTCGGAAGGAACATTATTATTATTATTTATAACTGAGGGTGTGCTTCAATATAATAAACCGCGCTTGTTACTTGTATTAGGCCATACTTAATTTTGCAATAGATTGACTGATCCATAATTATTACTAGACTAGATGCCTAACCGAAATAAACTAAGTATTACGCCAGAATTCCCTTTTAGTCCTGCTAAGTAGCACGTAAAAAAAAAAGGAAAAAAATCTTAAATGGAAAAAATCTTGGGAATCATGTTATATTAGGTAGGCGATGCGGCTAGCAACCCATCACTATTTTGATTTCCCTTTCCATCTATACGCCCACAATCAAGCTAAACGTGGCCCTTCTTTTTTACTTTGGGCTCTATCTACCCCGTAAGGGATAAAGACGTGATTTATGTTTGTTTGTTTTGTTTGTTTACTAGCACGTACATTTTCAACGCCTATTAAAATATAATAGCAACTTTTACAATGGTGTGCTGTTGCTATTAGTTTAATCAAATGCAAGTAGGCAGCGATTTTGTAATAATTTAATTTAGTAGTTTTTGAGGTTAAAGATATTATTCTGAATTATTTACCTATTTATACAATTATGTATTATCCGAATGATGTAGGATTCCCAAGGCTATAATGTTTTAAGACGCAATACAACACCTGAAATAATCACAGTGGTACCTAAGTATAGCCAAATTAACATTGACAAATTAATAAAAACAAAACGTAACAATATTTCAATAGTTTATGCTCGAATTTGTCAATTCAATGGCAATATTCAGATTGTATGGAACGCTTTGTGCGTCATTTACTGTAAGGTCGACTGGCACTTGGCCCGTTTTTAGCGATCTAAGCCGAAACAATTAAGTCATTCCAAATCTATCTTCGACCACAACTTCTAGAATCTGGAAGTTCAAAACTCATCGATTTTACTTAAGGTAATAAAATTTAATTAGCGATTCCGGAATCCTCTTAGACGTGTCAGCTAATCTCTTATTTAATGGCGGCCGAGGGACCGGCCTCGAGGCGTGGGAGGCATAAACCTATCAGTTTTAGAATATATTGAGCGCTGTTTTGATCGAAGCCCTAGGCATTTAAAAAATGGGTTGCCTATTTATCTACAATAGTAAATAGAACATCATCTTTGGACCGATGCTTAAAGATTTTATGTACAAAATAATTGTATTAAGTGCATTAAAAAACCGCCCAAATGCGAGTCAGTCTCGCGCACCGAGGGTTCCGTACACATTCGGCAAGTGAATATAAAATGCAGTGTTAGCAGAGCCCCAGTTTTAAGCAAATTGGTTAGTATTTATCTGTATAACCCACCCCAGGCATAAAAAAGTAACATTTTTAGTAGGTATTTGTTGTTATGGCAGCAACAGAAATAACATCATCTGTGAAAATTGTAACTGTCTAGCTGTCACGGCTTATGAGATACAGCCTGATGACAGACAGACAGAGAAAAACAGTGGAGTCAAAGTAATACGGTTCCGTTTTTACCCTTTGGGTAGGATCCTAAAAAGCAGTAGTCTTCATATTATGAATTTAAAACTATGACGTAGCACGCAGAACTTGATTGAGTGTTAATTCAATGTTACCTACGACTATGTGTCATACGAATTCTCCTACTACAGTCTGGCAAACGAAAGCGTGACCTGAGAAAATGCGGCAAATTCAAAAAATTATATGTGGTATTACTACCTAACTGTTTTTCATTTCGCAGATTCCTTGATTATCTGTAAACATAAGCAACGGTATCATCATCATCATCATAATTATGGTGTATATTAAAATTACGTAGTCATAGGTAGGGGGGGCTCCGGAGTTGCGGGTGTCTATGGGCAGTGGGGATCACTTACCATCAGGTGACCCGCTTGCTCGTTTGCCTTCCTATTCAGAATATATATAAAAAACTAACCTAAAAAATCCGACATCGCATGTAAACATTGTTGTTTCTCTTAGAAAACAACTTCTTTCTCCTCTTGTTTTTGCTTGAACTTACTGATCATGGTATGTAGCAGCTTTCGCACATTACTTTTTATTGTTTTACGGCCATTGTAAATGAAAAATAATTGAGTTCACAAAATACTGACAAATCAAACCAGTCTTTGACTTGCCTTTGACAGAGTAATAATGTTGCCATATTAAAACTTTAAAAAAATCCACGTCACGCTTTCGTTTGCCAAACTCTGTATCTCTATAGGTAAGCAAGGTAAGTAAGTAAGCAAGTAAGGTAGCTTTTAATTTAATTCAGAAAGATTACTTACCTCTACAGTATCTAACCGCAATAAATTCGATCCAACCTTGTTCGAAATTCAGAACCGAGTCCCGAGTCCTGAGGCTCACTAACAGAATAAAAACAAATACTTACTTACAGTTTTTTCGACAAGTAAACGTAAATCTATTTCCCTGAAACAGCACTACGTACTTACTTCTGATAGATATGTATAAGTAGATAGTGCCTGCATCCCGTAAGTCATAAAACCCCGAATCGACGATAGAAACATGTTTTTGTCAGGGGCATATTTATGCTGGTGTTTATTTGAGTTCTAATACAACGGGTAAACAGCGAAGCGTAGGTATAAAATTATTTTCTTTCTCCCTCTTCCAGCACAAATGGAGTAAACAGGTCAGTTAAACTCTTTGTTTACCAACTTTAAATATTATACATGGTGGGCTTCGTGAGGTTATGAACATTATGTAGGATTTCCGTATGTATTTACATATATTACGTTTATTTTTTAAAATATTTTTACTATTACAAACTAATTAAAAGGGAGGTAATAACTTTCAACTAGGTACTTCCAATGTTCGGATTGATAGATTTAATAATTAATGGATAGTGGATAGACAACAACAACATGTACTTTGTTGAATTTGTAGCGAATTCGGATTAAAAAGGCTATATATGCGAGATAAGTAGGTAACCAAAAAAGCCCTTTGTTCTTCGTACCTATATAACCAAGTTACATGACTAGGACATTATTCTAAGGTAAAATAAATAGTATTTCTAAGTAAAACAAAAAAATTAAATCATGATTTAAAATATTTTCATAATTAAATCATTCAATATTACTTTCCTATGTGAAAATAAACTCATTAAAATTTAAATAAATCGTTGATTATGTAATTTATTGATAAGCCCGCCAACTCCGGTCACTTTAAACTATTTTTTTTTAATTAATGGTAGACGCCTACTACTGAAACAAAATGAAATTAAAATGAACATAAAAAGGACTCTATGTCTGTTTAGTAAATAAATTGAGACGACAACATAGACACTTAACTTAAGAAAACCAGAAAATCAAAAACCCATTAACACCAGAGAATTGCAGATGTCAGTCTAGAGCAGCGGTCGTCACACTTTACTGGCCAAGGGCCACACATGACAGTGTTGAGTTCCAGGGCCGGGCCGCAGAGTATGTGAAGGCGCTCCAAGAGCCTTTGCCCACTTACAATTATATATTCAGCTTATTTCGTTATTTGAAACAATTTACTTTGCCGCGGACCGCACAATTAACGGCCACGGGCCGCAATTTGACGACCACGGCTCTAAGGGTGCCTCTATGCCGGAACTCAGAAGCGCATGCACTGCTAGGTACTTGGCGGTAGTATTAGCGAGTGTAGTAGCAATCCTGATGGACCTTGCAAGAGGTCCTACCCGCAAATAGATAAATTTAACAGAGAGTGTGGAGGAAAATGCCGTTAAGAATGCTCTAATACTGCCGTTATTGACATAAATACAAAACTTTAAGTAGGTAGGTAGGTACCTATCAATGGCACCGGAATACATAACAGTGCTAATCAATACATTGATATGAAATTAATGAATGAATTAATGAATTGGTTTGATATGAATCCATATAAAAGTCGCATGTTTTTACTGACTTGTCGCATTTGGTGGCGGCGTGAAGATGATTTTGAAAACGTTACTTTTTTTTGGTGCTATTTTCACTGTCTGTGGAAAACATGGTAAGAATACTTCATTTCGTGTCTAAAGGGAACCAACCGTCTGTCATAGGGGACCTTTTGTACCGTAATTGGTCGGTTATAACAAAGTTTAATGGAGTTTCGATCCCGTAGCCGAAACTATCGGACATCTGGTATAAAAACCGTAATTGAATAAAATATGATTCTTTTTATCAGTTCAGATAGGTAGTGATAACTGGATTCGGTCGGTGTGCTTTCATTTTAAATTTCCTAAAAAAATCTTATTCCTATTCGCAACCAAAATTAATAAAAGTACATACATACATACATACATATCGTCACGCCTCTTTCCCACAGGGGTAGGCAGAGACTACTTTGTTCCACTTGCTACGATCCTGATATACCTCTTTCGCTTCATCCACATTCATCAATCTCTTCATACATGCTCGTCGGTTTCGGGTACTCTTGACCTGGCCTTTTTCCAAAACGTCCCTAATTTGATCATGGAACGTCCGCCTAGGCCTTCCCCTCCCAACGCACCCATTCACACTCGCCGTATAAATCTGTTTAGTTAATCTTCTTTCATCCATCCTCTCTACGTGACCAAACCAACCAAGCACACTTTTTTCTATCCTAGTCACTATATCTTCTTTCACACCAGCACGTTCCCTTATCACACTATTCCTTATTCTATCTTTCAGTGATACACCTTCCATACTTCTTAACGCTCTCATTTCTACCGCATTTATTCTACTTTCATGCTTCTTTTGCCATACCCAACTTTCGCTACCGTACATTAGTGTTGGAACGAGCACCCCTCTGTGAACAGCCAGACGCGCCTTCTTTGACACCTTCTCACTGCTCACAAAGGCGCGCAGCGCTCCATTGACCATGTTTCCTGCATTCACTCTTCTTTCAATATCTCTTTCACACTTTCCATCTGTCGTAAAAGCCGAGCCCAGATACACAAACTCTTTTACCTGTTCTACTTTCTCACCTCCAATCATAATCTCACATTCTGTCATGCTGTCGTCTTTTTCGAATACCATAACTTTCGTCTTGCTTACATTAACTTTCATGCCTTTCCTTTCCAATGCCCCACATAAAATGTTAGCCATTCTTTGCAACTCCTCCTCCGACGATGCTAACAACACTTGGTCGTCGGCGTATAGGAGGCATTTGATGGTTAACTCGTTCATCCTTAGTCCACAGTCATTCTCTTTTAAATCATTCAGGCACGTATCCATGAATAGGTTGAACAGCCACGGCGACGCAACACATCCTTGTCTAACACCTTTTTCGATGCTAAACCATTCAGTGTACGCCCCGTTTATCCTTACACAAGCACTAGAATCCTCATAGAGAGATTTTAGTGCTTGTATCAGATTACTGTTCACCCCATGCATGGCTAACGCTGACCACAACTCATTCCTCATCACCCTGTCATAAGCCTTCTCCAAGTCAACGAATAAGCAGTATATTTTCTGGCCTTTGGCCATATACTTTTCAGTTATACGCCGCAAGGAGAAGACTTGATCCGTGCATCCCATTCCCTTTCTAAAACCCGCTTGTACATCCCATATTTTCTCATCCGTCTCTTTTATAACCCTTTCAATCAGTACCTTTGCATACAGTTTGCCGACGACGCTGAGAAGGCTTATTCCGCGGTAATTTTTGCAGTCTAGTTGTGACCCCTTTCCTTTGTACAGCGGCACAATCACGGCCTTGCACCAATCCTCCGGTACCCGACCGTTCGTCCAACACAAGTTGAAAAGGTGGCACAACTGACTGACCACCACGCCTTCACCGGCTCTCAGCATTTCGACCGACACCCTATCATACCCCGCAGACTTTCCTAACTTCATTCTTTTCATGGCGTTCACAATTTCATCCATACCTATCTCATTTCCCTGACTACTTTCACTCATCTCTCCGGCATGAGCCGGTACTTGCGCTGCTTCTTCTGCTCTTTCAAACAAACTTTCAAAATATTCCTTCCATCTTTTTAGCACACACTCTTCTTCTTTTATAACACTCCCATCCTGGCTTCTGATTTCACTCAGCTCCGAGGCTGTGTTTTTGCCACGGGCTGTCTTTATAGACTTCCAGAACATCTTAATATTTGTCCGGAAGTCATCAGAAAGCCTCCTATCAAAACTATCCTTATATTCTTCCCTCTTTCTGTCACAAGTCGTCTTTACTAATCCTTTCACTCTTTTGTATAAGTCTTTCGCTTTACATACTTCTTCATCCGTCACCTTTTGCATTCTTTGATTAGCCTTTTTCGCTAACCAATCCAACCATGCTTTCTTCTTTTCTCGCACCACCTGTTGTACTTCAGCATCCATCCATACGTTCCTTTTCTTTCTTCCTTTTCCCCTTTTGCACACCCCGCACACCTCAGTAGCAACATTTACAACTCCTTCCTTAAATGCCGTCCACACCTTTTCTATCTCACATACCTCATCTACATCACAAAATCGACCATTTAATTCATCCTTGTATTTTTCTCTTACATTCTCGTCTTGCAGATTCTCTACTTTTATTCGCTCTAGGACACTAGTGGGTTCTTTGACCCGGTGCCGCCATCGCTTAAACAGACCACTAATTCGGCATATCACCAGGTGGTGGTCTGTATGGATGCCGACTCCGCGGTATGCACGAGTGTCCCTGACTTTAACTCTCAATCTTTCATCCACGATCACAAAATCAATCATACTCTTCGCACTTCCTTCTTCCCTGGTGTACATATGGATCTTTTTATGGGCAAACATTGTGTTTGTCACACAAAGATTCCACTCTAGACACACTTCAAGCATACTTTTCCCGTTTTCATTCACTCGTTCATCACCAAACGCACCAAGCACTCTTTCATATCCATCACGCTTTTTACCTACCCATCCATTAAAATCACCTAGCATGATAATCCTCTCGTTCTCCTTGCATTTACTCAAAATATCTCTCACACTATCCCAAAACTTGTCTCTTTCCGCTTTGTCTTTTATAGACCCACTCGATCCCACATCCGTTGGTGCATACACACCGAGAATGAAGATACGAGTGAGTCCAACTTTCAGCCTCACCCAGACAAGCCTGGGACTCACACACTCAAACTCAATCACACACTCAGCCACTCTTGCGGAAAGTATGACACCAACTTCCTGACAGCCACGATTAGCACCGGACCAATATGCCCTGTAGGGTCCATGTTCGGTGGTGTCACAACCTTTCCGCTTGGTCTCATTCACACACAAAACATCAATATGTCTATCATCCATCATCTGACACACTTCGTCTATTTTATCCTGCATTCCTCCTCTAACATTCAAAGTAGCGAAGCGGCTCTCCGTAGCCCACTTCTCGCCCCCGTGGTGAACGGGACGTGACGGGTTGCGAACCTCGTCGCCGCCATCCTGGACATTATTTAAAATTTTAAATTGAGCCATTTCGATCCCACGGGTAGCTAGGGAATGGATGTCCATCCTGGCAGAGCCCCGCATGCCAGGATAAGGCAAGCCTTTGACTGGGGGTCGCCTGGTCCCCAAGGCAATTTGGCACGCTTACGACTAGGCACGCCCCTAGTCACGCATCTCTCGGCACGGCAGACCTTAGATTGGCGGATAAGACAAGGAAAGGGAAGAGGTAGGATAGAAGGTTGGAGAGGGACGTAGAATTGGGGCAGGACAGGGTTTGAAAGGATACTACAGCCACGGAAGACTAATGGAGCGACTATAGTAGCTAGGGGAGGCCGGGGTCGCATACCCGTATACTAAACTCCAAATGCCGGACAGGCACTTGAGATGAGTACCCCCTGACCCTAATAAAAGTAGGTATCTGATAATCCAAAATATATTCGCACCGATCTGACATAACCGAAATTTCATACCGAAAAACACTAGAAATAAAAAAAGTTATAAAGTAAACGGAATCCTCATCAAGAATATACTTTAGTTGATTTTAACAATGACAATTTGAGTTAAATTATTCAATATTGATTACTACTAATACCTAATGTTTGTTTATTATAGTGAATCTCAATGAAGACTATCCTCCTCTAGAATGGCCTGAAAAATATACTGTTGAGGCAGTAAAACTTTACCTGTCTGCAGGCTGGGCAGAAAATTATAAATATTGGTGAGTTTTTTTACTATCTTATTATTTGTGCTGTCGTTCGCAACTTCGCTTGCGTTCCGTGTGAATATTGCACGTTCCCGGTATAAAAGGTAATTAATCAGGAGTAGTGTAACTTTCTACCACATATTGTTTTCTTAGAATCGATTCAGAAGTTCTAGGGATTATCCCGGATACACAAACGAATTGGAAACAAAGTTTACCAAAGAGCGCTTCGTTTTGACTGTATAATTGTTACATACTCAGTACGTACTTATAGTTAAATAGTTTACGAGGCGGTTAAAAGTATACAAAATAGGACCGACGATAAAGTTTATATCGTACATTAAAGTTTAGGCTTTTAAACTGCAAAGTTGTAAATGCTCATTAAATTATCTCCAAAATTAGTTACTTTTATAATTTGTTGCCACACATTATTGTCTCCCACAAAATGCTTTCTCATGTTTATGAAAAGTTATAGATCATTTTAGTACCTACGGTTCATAAATAACACGTTTTATAGGAGGACAAGTAAATCATCGCGACTCGATGCCAACGATGGAGCAGTTACTAAAATCGCAAGATCCCGGAGGTCTTTCGGGTCTTTCGGGACACAATACGAGGTAAAGATTCCTAATATCATCACTCTTTTTAAAAAAGCTCGTATACCTACCTGTATTCAATTATGCAAACTAAATAAACCGAATTATGAAGCACATTGAACACAGTCCTATTTAGTAGTGACAGTGGCTCGATCGCGAGTGGCTGGATCGTAGCAAGTGGAACAAAGTAGTCTCTGCCTACCCCTGTGGGAAAGAGGCGTGACGATATGTATGTATGTAGTGGCTCGATATTTTGAAAGCACATTTCTGAATAATACCACTCGAAAGTAGTGAAAAATTGTTTGGGATTTGGGAGAAAATTTTAGCTCTAGCTCTAACTCTTATCGACTCTACGTTAGTTAAATTACCTATGTACCAAAATACGGATTTTGACTACTTTTGAGTGTCACGTTCGCAAATATAACTTTATGCGCTAGGGAGAGGTCGCGAACCGAAGGTAACCAAAGAACAAAAACAGTTGGCCCGTTCTATAGCCACCCGTAATGCACTCGCATTTTTCACATGCGTTCTAGTCAACTAGTCATAACAGTTGAGTGAATCACCCTACAGATCCATCCTGAAACGACAGAGGAAGAGTTGAACAAGTTGGTGTGCTACAAGTCGTATGGAACGAAATACAACCGTATTAAACCGAAGGTCTTTCTTCCTCCAGCTTATTCATTTGACGACCCTGAAGGTATTGTTTAATATTAGTGTAGGTACCTAAAAATTTGATAATATAAGGTGTTTTAAGTCAGAATTATTCTTTAAAATTTCAGCAGGAGGTTGGTTTAGTTTTATTGAACAGTTGAATACATAATTCATAATAGTCATCTCTTTGACGCTGTACCTCCACCGTATAATTTGAACGTCGACCGTATGGAAAATATTTACCAACCATAATTAAGAAAACCTGAACGGCATTTTAGAGGAGTTACCTATTCAGTCAAATTAGTGTAATCACCTGCTGAAGCATTTTGGATTTAGGACAAGACAGTGTATACGAGTAAGTATAAGGTTTGCGGAAGCGTTACTTATAAAAAAAATGTTACAGGCGAAGACAACGTGAAAGGCATTGATTGTGTTAAGTTCACGAACGCTGGAGACACAGAAGCTGAAGTCAAGCAGACATTATGGGCCGTTTATGAAAACCAAACTGAAACTTGGAAGCCTATTCGGTATAATTAAATAGATAAAATAAAATCATACAATAATCAAATTTTTTAGAACTTTAATTTGGAGATAAAGGAATAACTCTGGCGAAAAACTAATGCAATCACTACATAGTTTAAAACAAAATCGCTTTCCACTATCTGTCTGTCCCTATGAATGCTTATTATATCTTTAAAACTACGCAACGGAAATTGATGCGTTTTTTTAATAGATAGAGTGATTCAAGTAGAAGGTTTATTATGTATACTTCTACGCAGATGAAGTCACGGGCAGAAGCTAGTATAGTATAAAATGACTAAATCACTAATGGTTAAGCACGTGTTAGCAATCTGTTGGTAGGTAATTGTATTTCACGCGATTAGCAAAGACAAAAAAAAATTAGTGTTTCATTGTATTGATGTACTTTTTTAGATACGAAGAAGAGGCTGTTGACAAGTGGCACGGATATTTCAAGAACCACGTTATCTGGGACTTTTTCAATTTTGAACCAGATGTAGATACCGATGTTTTCAAAATGTATACAGACTGTAAGTACTGCACTTCTTTAGCACTGCACCATGCCGTGTCCGATTTTAAATTAGGGCAGACCCATCTTTTATGGAAGACTGTCATGAAAGTCAACTGAGTGATCTGAGAGTGAGCAGCTGCGCTAACTATTGCCTAGTATGAACCCCGGATTCTAGAACTGCGGTAGGTATCGAAGGCATTGAGAAACCTTCACACTATTTTCCCAAGAAATTCATAATAATGGTTCAGATGCTCAACCAACGGCCACGACCTCAATCAAGAGTGTAAAGACTTTCAAGAAATTTCTAAAGGACTTGTTTTATCGGAGCATGATACAGTGTATTGAGTATAATTGGGTAGTTTAATTTATTTAGACATTTTTTTTCAGTCGACTGTAAATTGAAACCAAAAGAAGACGACGAAATAATAAAATCAGCTGTTGAAGGTCTCGAGTCTTTGAAGCCGGAAGAAAAAAAACACTTGAATCACGTATTCAAAACGTAATGATTGTCGATCAGCAATAAAGTATTGATAATGTATTGAAAATGTTTACCATCTATTTCATTCTAATTATATTTATTTCAGATACAAGAAGCGCTTTAACAAACATTATGCCCACAAGAATGAACATGAAATGCGAAAAAGCATATTCCACAAGAAATGGAGGTAGGTATTGATTGTGCTTATTTCGAAGCTGTTTTTTTTTAAACCATTATTGTCAGACATCGCTGAGGCAAATGTCAAAGCGACCGATAAACGCATCACCATAAGTGCATCACGCGTTTGTTAATAAAGAGGGGTTGTCTAACTAACCCCAAAATTGACTTAAAGTAGTCTAAAACAGTGCCTTTTCTTTGGATATTTCTTCAAGATGTATAATGCTCAATTATGCTCATGAGTAATCCTCTTAGCCGTTATGATAGTTTTCGGGAGCCCTAAACCATTACATGCAGCACTTTGCAGAACGTGAACATCCTGCTGAACCTCATTTCCGCCACTAATATACTTAGGTACTAAAAAAATTTCAGGCTAGTAGTAGATACGAACCGTAAAAATATGGGCTACACGTTAGCTTTGAACAAACTCTCCGATCGAACGGACGAAGAAATGAAAAGGTACAGGGGATTGCGCAGAACCAAACCTCGGTCACCTGGGAACGTAGCCTTCCCTTATACACAGGACAAAATTAAGAAGATTGCTGAAACTTTGCCATTGGAGTACGACTTGCGACTTGAAGGAATAGTTGGGCCGGTTTTAAGTAAGTGTTTGAAATAATATACAATATGTGGCACTAAGCTCAATATTATAGCCATTGACACAAGTATGTTTAAATGGTGAAGCGGTCTTAAAATCGTATGTATAAAATTTCTAAACGACACTAAAAATTAGAACACATAGAAAAATCCGAAAAGTAAAGCTATGGCCGGGAATCGAACCCGGGTCCTCGTCATTCCGTGACGCGTGCTATACCCCTACACCACCCATAGCAGGTGAGTAAGCGTTCGAATTTTTCTATCTATTACCAACTGTCACGTGACCTTGTTGACGCTTCGCGACAAATAATCGCATAGTAACAAGGTCACGTGACAGTTGGTAATAGATAGAAAAATTCGAACGCTTACTCACCTGCTATGGGTGGTGTAGGGGTATAGCACGCGTCACGGAATGACGAGGACCCGGGTTCGATTCCCGGCCATAGCTTTACTTTTCGGATTTTTCTATGTGTTCTAATTTTCAGTGTCGTTTAGAAATTAAATTTCTAACGGTAAAACCGTAAAAGTAAACATAAAAATTAAGAAATAAAAATTTCTTGATTCATTTGATATTTCGTATGTATAATTTTTATTCTATTAAACTGCACAAAATCGTCGAAATAAAGAGACGGTGAATTGTAGTTGTGATGATTTGTGTGTTGGATGCCACCTGTCTAAAAAGATTTACCGTTATTGCTGCTTTTTATATGGATCACAATTCAAACAGTCTCAAAATACGTAATTTAGCATAAACCAGTGAAATTAATAATATTTGAGTAGAACATTACTTAGATACATAAAAGTTTGTGCAGTTTTAGTGTCATCTTATCATCAGCACAATTTAAATAAACACTTTACTTTTAGACCAAGAAGATTGTGGATCTTGCTGGACTTTTGGCAGCACTGCAGCCGTAGAAGGAGCCCTGGCCCGATCCAACGGCGGAAACCTGATCAAGCTCAGTAACCAGGCCCTACTGGACTGTTCTTGGGGGTAAGAATAGTCTTGACTTATGTTTTTATTTTACACTGCAGATAATGTTAACAATGAGATTTAGTAGAAGAAGTCAATTCACACATCGTTCAGCAAGTTGCATACTTTAACTGGATGTGGGTGTGGCATGCACGCAAAGCAGGTTAACATGCATTTTCTACATAAATTATAAATGTAGAAAATGTTATGAATTATGTTATGGTTTTATTTAGCATGTTTTCATCTTTACCAGATTCGACAATAAAGGTTGCGATGGTGGCACCGACGACGATTCTTATAAATGGATAATGAAGTATGGTCTCCCCACAGAACAAGAATATGGTCCATACGTCATGCAGGTACGTAAAACTCTGTTTTTACTACTTCTTATTGAATTATTTAGTTCAAGTTTAGTTTATTTGTCTTTAGCAGATGTTTAGTAGTTTTCTGCGAGAAGTAGCGTCTCCGAGTAGCAAGAATGTTCCCGGTGTCCTCAATCCGAGACAATTTTTTGCCCACATCTTGATGGCTTTCTTTCACAGGCAAGAAAGATCGAGTTCACAAAAAGACTACTCGCATTTTCTCACAGAGTCTTCTCGACGTGGTTCTGTAGGGGTAACACCAGGGCGTCATGTTCTATGGATACAAAATGGCCTAAAATTTAATTATTTCAAAAATAATTAATGTAAAATTAATAACTTAACGTAATTGGCAAGAAAAATATGTAACAGAATAGGTTTCACAACTAATTTCAGCAAAACGAAATTTCAACAAATCTGAAACTAAGCCATTTTATTACTCTGCATGTTGACGAAGAAGTTTTGTTTTTATTGCAGGAAGGGTACTGTGACATCGATAACATGACGACTTCCTATAAAATCCGCGGGTACAGTGATGTCACTCCATTCAGTGTTGAGGCTTTAAAGGTAACAATCAGTATAAAGATTTTAAATTATAAAGCTGGTTAGTATTAGAAATTAGATCTAACGCGCTCTCACTTTCTCCATCCCCTTCTATCCTCACTTCATACGGCATGGTAGAAAGAAATGACGAACAAGTGATTCCAAGCGCGTTAGGTGTGCTCAAAGGTACACCCCTCTACGTTTTACGAACTGCACAGTGTGTGCAATCATAAGCGGGCCTTATTAAGAGTCATTATTAGATGTAATACCTACCCCAAGTCACACATTACTAACTAAGACTTGTATATTGTTTTGATTAATATTTTGTTAAATAGGTTGCCCTAGTAAATCATGGTCCAGTGTCGGTTACCATAGAGTCCTCCGATGCTCTGGATATGTATGAAGGAGGCATCTTCTACGATCCTGCTTGGTAAGTACATAGAAGTTTAAATTATTATTTAAGGCTATACATATCAATCAAATTATGGGGGAGGCTTACGTCCAACAGTGGACGTCCTTTGTCCTTTGATGATGATGATTATGCTTACACGACTAAACATAATCATCTTTGTTCATAAAACTTGACAAACCTGTAATAATTCTACTTTGTTATTGTTTGATTCCTAAATGCACAAGTTAAAATTATCACCCCATACAAAAGACAAATGAATGCGTTAAGTTCACATAAAGTTGAGCTGCTCAACTTACTGCAAGTATTATGACAGAGAGGTTTGACATCCTAAAATAGTCTACTTTTAACGCTTATTATCCTCACACTTTACTATACCCATTTCAGTTCGTCGTCACCGGACAAATCGAACCACTTAGTGACATTAGTCGGATATGGAACCAAGGATGGCGACACGTTTTGGATCGTCAAGAACTCCTGGGGTCCGTACTGGGGTCTCGACGGTTACATCCACATCTCGGCTAGAGACAACAACTGCGGCGTGGCTACGGAGCCCAGATATGTCGTCGTTTAGATGAATTTGAGAATTGCTTGACTAAAATCGCTACTCAATTGTTTTTTATCTTGGTTACAATGAGTTAGTTGGAGAATGTTAAGGAGGCTCCTGTCATGGCTTTGTCATTGTGCGCGACAGATGTAGTGGCGAGTGAATCTTCTTTTCATTGCGTAAAGCTGCAGCGGAAAGTCGACTAGAGGTGCTTGGAAAATCGCTCGCCACGCCGCTCGACAGTAGCGCATATTCGTTGCTGGGCCCTCAAATTGGCCAATAGCTGCACAAAGGACCTTTCTTAAATTTTCCTGCGAAAGCTAAACTCTAAAAAATTAAAAAATAATAGTGTACTTAGTTCAAGCATTCTTTCAAGACAAGGAAACGGTTTACGGAATACTGATACTCTTTATTATTTTATAAGATAGCATCATAAGTTTGCACGTGGAACTGCTTAGATTAAGGTATATGATTAAAGAATACTATAATTCAGACTTAGGTTTTTATTTGGCCTCAAACTGAAGGATTTAACTTTCATACTGTTACTGCTACTGTGTACTGTGTAGCCTTGATTGGGTGGGTTAGGTTAACATATATTTATAAGTACCTATAGGTGAAACTATCACTTTCTTCTTATTTACATTTCACTAGAATCCGCTTGCAGTTACAGCGAAACATTTAAGAGCCAAAAGCCCTGGTTTGTGATATGCGCCTCCTTTCTGCTACAGTATACTGTGTATAAGGACACATACTAACAAAACGCGTAAACCACGTAACCACGTCGCACCCATAACGGCGACAAAGGGGATTACACGCATAACTCATATTTAAACCGTTGCATGAAACAAATGCCTAACCTCAAAGCCGGGGTAATCAAGTGTAAAGCACTGGTAGAATAAATGGTTTCTAATAGGTCGGGGATATGAGATTCCGAATATGGATGTGAATGTGAAATCATTTTGCATTTTCCGTATTTTCGCATACGATTTCCACATTATAAACATTCCACAGGGGCTCCCCAGGGAGTATGAGAGACCTCCCGTCGCAATAAAAGGGAGTATCCCATACGCATACACACAAATATAAAAAAAGATAAACTATGTCTGTGAGTTGAGTAATCTCAGGACCTACGGAACAGATTATTTAAGATTTTCGCTCAAAGAAAACTACTATACCCGATTAACAAAGGTGAGTTTGCTTGCAAGGGGCTTTTGTATATAGAAAGCTATATAATTATATTTGCACTTTAGCTCGAGTAGCAAAAGACGCTAAGAGCCCAGTTGAAACTGGTAAAACTGTATAGTTATCAAAACAACTGGCCAAGTAAAAAAAGTTGACTAGTTGACAAGTTTATGAGTTGTATCATTTTTCTACTCTGAATTTTTCACCACTTTACAATGGTACTTCCTCTAGTGATGTGCTTTCAAAATCGGGTTCCTTTCCCTGTTGCTTGCCTCACGCCTCGTATTGCCCAATCGTGACTCTCTCATCGTTCTTAATTCATATGGATCTGAGCAAGTTTTGAAGCCCGCATGTTTTTATATTTATGCGTTATTTAATGCAGGTTTTTCGCCCAAACTGCTTAGGAATAGGGTATTCCAAAGATGTAGGACGCTTTTTCTTCATAACTGCTTTTCTTAACGTCAACAATGTTAACGAGTGCTACGGTTTGAGCAAGATTATCGTTAAGGAACCAAAACCCCCGTGAAATAACGCAAGATTAATTTCAACAGGAGCGGTCATTAGCAAAGAAAGTGGTCTTAAAAGTTGCAGTGAAATTCACAAAGAACGAGCCCATTGGGCGGCGAAAGACGGTTAAGGCCGAATATTCAAAACAATACGCGCCGGGATTAAGGAAAGGCATTTGTTTTTTTCCAGAATAATGGAGGCCAGGAAGAATGATAAGGGTGAGAGGGAAAGCAATAACTTACCTTTAGGAGAAAGAAGTGGATCTTTTTTGTCGGCTTCCTTTTTCGTGAACTACTACTACACTAACTTTTACTAGCAAGTTTGCTGGCGTGTAATCTAAACATTACAAAAAGATAGTCGTGGTGGGTTAGTAATGACTTGATTCAGTGGTTTATTTGACGGTTTTTTTTCCGGGCGGAATCTTGCGACTCAATTTTGAAGCAGAATATTATTAGATAGACTACCGATTGCGCTGAAATTTTGTATATATAAGTCGTATGACAATACAATAATCTGGTTGTAGACTTCTGATGACCCAGTCAGGATCGTCTCCGCAGGAGCGAACTCTTCGATAGTTGGTCCGATTGAATTGAAATTTGATACATATATGTGGAAGGACGGGTGACAATGCAAGTACAGTTAGCATAAAGTAAAGTCAGCAAAAATAGCTTGTATCAAAAACGAAAATTTTGACATAAACTTATTGCAATCGATGTCTAAAAGACAACAAACGACCGACCCTTTTGGTTCGTTACGCTTATCAGTGTTCAAAAATTATATCGCAAATTAACATTTAGTCCCTCAGTAGGTTACATCATTATGTCCTATCCTAATATGCCTATTTCTTATCGCAAGATGAAACATAGTAATAGTATTTTTTTAAGATTATTCTGGCACGACATAACTTGATTACCTGACTGTCTTAGTTAATGTGTTAAGTGAGTTCAGTCCTATCGTCCCGGCAGTAAAGTTTACGGATTGTTTTGGTCCGATTAACCTACATTTATTTATGAACGAGTGTTTGACGTCACGTTTCTCGGTTTCCTATCAAGTCAGGGACGCGGGAGGGTTGCCATGTTTTGTGGAGAAAATACTAGAAAAGATTATCCGAAAAAGTGAGATGAAAACCATTTTGAAAATGAAATCGTGTTTAGATCAAGTTCTCAGATGATACTTTTGAATGTTATATATGTAGTGTAAAACGATGTTGTTGAAATTATTTTAATGGTAACTGACAGAAATTAGAACAGACTATGATTTAAAGTAGTATCCGTAGCATAAATGGGTTTTAAGAACTGACTTATTTCACAATTTATGAAAACATAAACGGGTTTTGAGAACTGTGAAGTAAAAGAAATGGGATCTAACAAGGATTTTCGACAGAAGTGCCTTGGGACGTGCCTCGGGACTATTCGCGAGATATGACATTGTCAGAGTAAAAGAGGTCCGCTGGCAACCCAGTCGGGGCAGCTCGGGTCCCGCCGGTTCGCAAGTGCAACGCGCATGCGTCGAAATTGCGCCAATTTCGCGGGCAGCGGCCTCTGACGGCAGTTCCAGTCCACTGGCAGCGCAGCTAAGGGGCGGTGCGTCGCGTCGGCCCGTTGCAACTTGCACGGAATGGCACTAATTTTGAAAATGTCATAGTTCGAAAATGGTTCGACGTGAGCTGTCGCACCCGTCGCCCGGTCAGCTGCGTTCGCGGCTGAGTTAACGTTTAGTGTATTGAGTGTTGTGTTTAGGTTAAGTTTTCGGTGTTTAAGAAGATTAGTTGCAATAGTTTGCAATGTCGCTTTTAGCGTAGTCGGTACGTATGTGAGTGGAGCCAGGGTCGCAGTGCTGTCGCGTCCAGTCGAGTGCGAACATAACCTTGACACGTTTTCCCGCGCTAGCCTCATTGGTGAAGTTGGCTCTTGTTTTCAGTTGCACTCTCCTGCTCAGCTTTACTGTGAAAAGCGAGAGGCTACTAATTAGAGCCGAGATTACGCATTCAAAAGATCCATATAAACTGTTTGAAATTTTCTGAAAGTTAAGTTAAGCGAGGTTAGCTTACCAGATATGTGTGACTTAGCGTTTCATAGAAATAAAACTTCAAAGTAGATGCATTAAAATCTAAATTGTTCAGAGAAATGACACTGTTGTGACCTATTCAAAGAAGAGTGTGGTGCGGCGCTGTAAAAATGAAAAATTCAAAAGGTGAGATTTTTTAATTATCATTTTCCTTTTATACCTCACAAAAACAGTACATTGACTGTCTAGCTGATTAAATTGCTGACACGCAGTCTAGTAGAGACTAGACCATTGCCAAACATAGATAAAGGTAGGTAGGTACACTGAATAGAGAGTTTTTAATGATTCACGGTTAAGTTCATTCGAAATATTATAAACGGGATGTGAACCGCGATTACCTTTATTGAGCTCCCGATATTTCGATACAGTTGCATGTATCATGATCACGGGTAGACTGAAGAAATTGCGGGTGGATGTTATTGTTGGGTACTGAATAGAGATCATAGAGATGTACTAACATGATTCTTAGAAATCTTAGGAGATAATGAACTATCCTATAATATTTTTTTAATGAAAATAATCTGTTTTATTTTATAATAAAGGAAATCTTTACAGCACTTGATAATACATTATTATAGGTACGTATTAACTATTACTCAAACAACTATCCATCACTTGGCTTCATACGTTACCATGAGCATGAAAGTAATTAGTAATTACCAACGGGGAGATTAACAACGCCAGTCGTCGTCGTTGATGTATTTTCTTACACAAATTTAATGATTTACTCATAATAACAGCTTAATATTATGCCATTCCATTTCTGGACGAAGACGACTAGAGCCTGTGTTAAACTGTAGTTAGGTATGTCAACAATCTAGTGTCAAAGTGGAAGCGACTGGCCTTTTACTTCACAATTATTCAACTAAGGGTCTTTTGAAAATATCGGAAGTTCCCTACTGCTGCCAATATTGGTATGCCTACCCAAAATCAACATCAATAAAAATGCTCATAGAATCCTCAATAAAAGTCGATGACTCGTCATTGTATTAAAGCGATTTTTTCACATAATATGGCAACACCAGGCATGTCAAATGGGCGTTCAGCCAACATACCTAAATCTTTTGGAACCCTTTTGGAAATATTCTATACCTTGTATATACCTAAGTCTAAATACTTATACAAGCCTATAATGACGTCTGAAGGTTTCAAGTTTGGCGACGTGAAGGTCAGAAACCTGATTCGCTCGAACTGTGAACCCGTCTGGAACCTTTCAGTAACCTTTGCAAACCGAATTCATAAGTATGAGTACCTACCTATGTCGTTGTGTATTGTGAGGTTGTACAATTAATATTTTTCTTTTAATACCTACTTTTCTTTAAAAATCCTAAGGTAAGTACCTATATTTTCTACTTTTTTGATTATGCTTCCATAATAAGCAAAATTTAAGAGAGTGGAGAATTTCAATAGATCCGAATAAGTTCAATCTTAATGCTGTGTTTTTCCATGCTGGTCCGGGAGTAAAGAAAAAACATAGAATGTACCAGATGTTCCTCTTTCTGCGCAGATGGTAAAAGCCCATCGATGGAATGGGCGAAATCTTAGGAGTCATGTTATAGGCGTTGCGGCTAGCAACCCATCACTATTTTGATACCCCTTTCCACCTATACGCCCACAGTCATGCTAAACGTGGCTTTTAGGTCGTTACCTCAGGCTCTGTCTACCCCGTAAGGAATAGAAACGTGATATATGTATGTATGTATTGCTAAAGAAAACACTTTTTTTAATGATTCACGGTTAAGTTCATTCGAAATATTATAAACGGGATGTGAGCCGCGTGCGTGTGTCTACCCGTGATCATGATACATGCAACTGTATCGAAATATCGGGAGCTCAATAAAGGTAATCGCGGTTCACATCCCGTTTATAATATTTCGAAAAACACTTTTTTTTTTCTCTATTTTAATTGCTTTTGGACATTTCTCAACTATTAGCACTACATACTGGTTCAGAAACTTAGAATGACTGAACTTTAAATATGAGGTGTACCTATTCGTTTCACATTAGGTACAGGGGTGCGTCCCACGAGATATAACTACAAAATATCTAATTTCATGATAATAACGTTCATAAGATATAATGAACGTTAGCTATAACAGCAAAAAGTATAATTTTTAAACGTAAAAGGCTTAAATTATATAACGTTATTTTTATATAACTTCAATTTGTATAAGATTTATATAAACTAATTTCTTTTGACATAACAATCATAACGTATAACAATCATTAGGTATATCAACCATAATACATAATATCTTTAAGTATAAAGATTATAAGATATAATTATAGTTTAGGTTAGAACTGCGAACCCAAAACAAACTGCTGCATTGACATTGTTGCTGCACAACACTTAATTTTCGGCGAGCGAGCGAAGCGAGCGAGCAAGACGGTACGGAGCGGAAACGACTCGGATAGGTTAGGTTCAAAGGCTAATGCGCATTAGCCTTTGGTGTTAGTTATTTTTGACGTGACAACTTCTTATAAATTGGTTTGCCGGGTGACACTTCAAGAAACTGCGTTACGCTCCGCTCACGTTATGCGCTCACAATGAGAGCGAGTGAGAGGCACGCGGGCATGGTTAGCCCGCCTAAGAGCGAGAGAGACAGACATAAAAAGTGAAAGGCACGCGTCCCTTCCACTCGAGCACAGTTAGCCCGCCTAAGAGCGAGAGAGACAGAGCGAGAGAGAGAGAGTGAGAGAGATAGGCATACACACCGGTTCATGTCTTGCGCTTCTATTTCGATTTAGATTCTTTGTATAAATTAATGTTTTAAATATAATTCTTTGTATAAATAAATGTTTTAAATTGTTACTATTATTTCATCCTTCTTCCTACTATACGAATGAATATTCACATTAAAATTATTTTACCACTCAAAGTCGTTGTCACGTAAAACTTTCGCCCGTATACCGACTTTACAGGCAACCAATTTTTTTTTTATAACCACCTAAACCTTACCTACCTTAGCTGTGATGAACATTATTATGCTTTGATTGATTGAAAGCGTTCCTTCATAAGCCATTGCTATTAAAATAATTGTAGGCGTTTATACTATTCGAGCATTATGCTTTTTGATGTTAGATTAATTGATCAATATATGTTATAAATCTTAGCTGTTATGAACATTATATGCTTTGATCGTTATTTAAATTGATATTATATACAAACAACGTTATACCTTTCAAAATTAGATATTTTATGACTATACTTTTCGTTCATTATATCCAGTAAACGTTATACTAAACGAGTTTATATAAAGTGAGCGTATATATTGTGAATATTAGATAATAAGTTGTTATATCTTGTATTACTTACCCTAGGTACAGGCATTAAAAATCTAAATGAAAATTACGTACCTAATATCAAGACTCTTAATTTTGATCCCTATAAATTTCACGTCTGCTTTATCTTCTATATTATAGCAACATATTTACCTACACCTCAGTAATTAGCTCCTCCATATTAAGACACTATTTACATCATTAAGTTGTGGGTTTGAATTTGATCTGTTGTATCGTTCCACCGTACTTGTCTCCGGAGTGTAATACGAAGTCGGTTAGAACGTAATTCACCGTAAACGCTCAGAACGCCGTGAGTTATGACATGCCACTGAAACTGAATTATACATCCAAGTAAACGCAACGTCGGGTTTACTTTTCCACGGTCTTTCATGTTAAATATCATTAGGAAATGCCGCTGTGAAATGTTTTAAAAGTCATTTAAGACGCTATCGACAGAAATTCGAATTATTCTCATTAATTTTGGTATCGGTATTGGGGTCGAGTATGATTAATTAATTCTGAGCTACATCAGCTCATACGTTTTGTTGGAGTAAATTATCATTTTCATATCAAAGAGATTTAAACTCGTTGGTTGTCTACTAAAAATGATGAAATTAGTGTGACGAAGGTAACTTTATGGACGGCCCCTAATCTGTTACGTTAAAGTGTGTAATAATTATAATGTAAAATTGTACTCGAATAAATTATTTAATAATAATTTAATTATTAACGTCCATTGCTATAATTAACAAAATAAATCATCTAATCTAACTAATATTATAAATGCGAAAGTATGTATGGATGGATGGATGGATGGATGGATGTTTGTTTGTTACTCAATCACGCCAGAACGGCCCAACGGATCTGGATGAAATTTGGCACATGCATAGAGAAAAGTCTGGAATAGCACATAGGCTACTTTTTATGCCGGAAAATTGCGTAGTTCCCGCGGGATAGCGATAAACGAATTCTTTGCAGACGAAGTCGTTGGCAACAGCTAGTTAGGTCATAAGGTATCCACTTTTTCTGACCAGTGGCACATTTTATTCGTAACATGAAAACTATCGTGTTTTATTTCACTGAAACTCATACATTTAACGCAAAATTATTCGACGGAATTTGTATAATTATGTACTTTGGTGCTTTTGTGTTTCTTCGTTTATTAACTCTTGGAAATCTAGCTCGTTTTCTAGTTCAGTTCGTGTTTAACCGAGTTAAACAGTTGGCTAACTTTATAAAATAAAATAACCAAGACTTTGAACAATTTTCATTATTCTTAATCATACAGTTCTTTTGATTTGCCTTTGCGCTACGAAAATGAAAAATTGTTCGAAACTTTCTGTTTGAAAGAATTTTGATTTTATTTTATCTTCTAAGTAACTTTGAGCAAATTAATTGGACGTGACTAAAATACTGAATTCACGCCAATTTGAAAAAACTATATTGATCACACACTACGGGTCAACTGAAAGTGATTCATTTGCGAATTTGTTATCCTCTAAAGTTATCTCTTTTCTTCGCCAATGTCAGGGTTAAAATGTTATTATAAAATTTTGTGACAAAATGTCGGCAACGTTGTACGGTAAAATATGGTCAAAGACCCCCTCCCCCCCTGTCGGGCTCTTAGCCAACGGTCAATGATATCCCTCAGATACTGCCAGGAAATTATTAGCCGTTGCCCAGGGTGCACCGGACCAAGCACTGCTCTTCCCCCCGGACGGATCCAGAAACGAACCGCAGCTCCTGGCCACACGTGGAGGTAACCCGACATGCACCCCTGTTTTTAATTTTTCAAATTAGATCTCTTTTATATACGATTCTACTAACTCGAATTGGTAGGATCATAACCATCATTGGTAGGACATTAGACACGTGTCTAACTACTCCCGTAGTCGAAGCATAGGCTAACTAAAGACAACTCCAGTTATGAATGGTTTGTCGGTCAATACGACAAAACATTTTTTAGATTACAGTCCCAATTTCTGGAAGCCGAGTATTATGATGATTGTATCGGCCTAACTGAAAATAGAATCCCAATTTTGCAGAACCTTGCCAAGCGACCTTTGAAAATCTTGCAGGTTCATTGTTACGTCATAGACCCTTGATAAATATATGTCGGTAAATGTGTTTTTTTCTGACCTGATGTAGGTATGGGTGCTCAAAAATATATTAGGACACAATACGATGGATGAAACGGTTTTGTTGAGTATTTTTTATCTATTGTAAACTTTCCATCACAATATACATTTTGAACGACGATATGGTAATTAATTTAATACTAATACAAGCTAATATCATCAAAGTTGAATTTACATAAGCGTGTGCTACATTTGAAATAGCAATCATATACCAAAACACTCCGTTGTTACATAAACCTACGAACCTGAATTAAACATCCAACGAGGTCAAACTAAGGGACGAAATTACCGGGTGGGTTATTTTCGCAATATATTTCGGGGTTTAAAATGCAATAATAACGGTTGACGGTTTTATTTGCGCATAAAAATCGTTAACAATCCACTCCCTGCCGCTTAGGTTTTTATTTACAACAACGCCATTTAAATATGGTGTTTAATTCAAAAGTCTGTGTTATATCTGACTCATTCAAATTTTCAGTACCTATTTAACTGTATTTACAGATAGATTTTACATCAAATTTATATTTAACTACTACGGACAGGACTTTTTGATAAAATGTGGATTGATGCAGGTACTGGGTGCCAATTTTCATTCTGTCAAAGTTTTGACACCAAAAAAAAAATGAACTTAACATAATATATCGGGCCTCAATTCCCGACTCGGACATCGATCAAAAAGTAAAGTTGGTAACAAGAGTTTTTTAAAGGAATAATATTAAAAAAGCGTGGTATTCGGTTTAGCAGCTATCAGGCAATCTTTGGTTAGCTATTTTTAGCATATCAAATGCATAGGAACCTTCAGTGTTCAATGTTCCGGAAAAGTCATTAATTGGTAGAAAAAAATGTCAAAGGGCCTGGCTTGGCTATTCCGAATTGGAATGGCTGACTTCGAGAGCCCCTGGGATCACTTGAGAGCAGGAAACGGAGGGCGATTTGAGGGCCTTAAAGATTTAGAGAGCGATTTTTGTAGATATTTTATTCACTAACGTGGAGATGTGATGATTTTCGATTTTCGAGGTAAAAAGCTAATACAGAAAATGTATTACTGCAAGGTTTTAGGAGTTAATGTTGGGCGTTTGTCCACTACAAGGAATTTTACTGTCCGGAGTCTGATTTTTTACGGAATAAGTACAAATTAATTTATATGGCAGTTTGTACTTATTACCTATACGGACTCCGGACAATAAAATTCCTTGTAGTGCACAAAAGCCCGTTGTGTATAATCTTACTTTGCTGCTGCGCGAAATAGTTATGTATTGTTTATTGTAGTGGTGGTTTGATTGTGTTTGCTTTGGTTAGTTCATGTTCTTAAGCTGTTTGAAATTGAGACTGTCTTCAAGAGAGGATGCCAAATCACCTCTTGGAATAAGAGGCAAAACAATAAAAATGAGCCACGGCTAATAAAACTGTAAAGGTAAAACAGTAAAATATATAGGTAACTGCTACTGCGTATCTGGGCCATACAACCAATTATTTGCTTAGTTTTAGTGCCATATTAGAACTGCTCACAATTGGACGTAGCCGCTTGCTACGTAACTGCTGCTTGAATATGCCAAAAATTTTATTTGAAAATATCCTTTTTTTTTTTCATTTGTATTCAACTATTTAAGTGGCAGTCGAGCTCGTGATTGCTTACAAGCATGTAGCTAACAAATGAGATTGTGGCAACGAGTTGCCAGAGGTAACAGACAAGGGAATATAATTACCTATTTCAATGTGGTCTGTAAGTGTTGTCTAGTACCCGTTAGTACTAAATAAGACTTATATTTTTCCTTGCGGGGAACGCAATTTTCATTCCTTGCTTCAACCTTACTTAAAGAGTGCAACAAATAAGTTATAAAATCTGGAGCAAAAATGAAAACGATTTGTGTTATTTTCCAAACAAAAGATTTTCACCGCACGATTCTGTTGTTGATGCCACCGGCCCGCGCAGGCTTTGTTAATCGGACCGCAATGGATTGTTTCCCAAAATATCTGCCGGCTTAATATCGGGCTGTTTAAAAAATACAACCTTCGTCAAGATATTTATATCATTCTGACAATTGAGGTTCGTATTTTTCTGTCGTTGATTGCTCAAGAATTTGTTATGTTATTATGGGACGGCCGATTTTTGTTGAAGCAACTTTTAGCAGCGTATTTGGTGATTTTCCGTTGATATACTTAGGTATTACTGCCTCATATTACTAAAAATTACTGTTTTCATCCTGTTGTGAAGGTTGAGCTTAATCAGATTCTTGCGTCCCATTTATGATTATTATGACATTTGTTATTCTTTGTTTAGAAGAGAACCAGAATAAACTTTGACAAACTCAATACAACAAAGTAACAAACAAACAAACTCACATGGCTCCACGGCAGAAAAACAGAATATCCTAAAAATGTTTTCAAAATACTCGTAATATCGCAAACAGATATTCCTTCAAAGTATTCTAATCTAAATAATGCTCTCGAGACTCCATCTCTTCAGATAACGTTATCTTAAGAACATTATACAAGACGAATGGTAATTTGGACACTTCTGTTCACACACGGCTCCAACATACTGATGATCCTTTTTGATGGATTGCACAAATTTTATATAGGCAATATCTTCACAATGTCTCCCCATTGGTAGGTATTTTGTGTTTTCATTTGATTTAACATCTGCTTCGCCAACGTTTACCTACTTAACCTAAAGTTTGTGACCATATTTGAAATTATTGGAAATGTTTAATGAATACTTTATTTTAACTACCTACTATATTTAACGATGGTTTCGGTTTGTCCATGGGTTATTATTTCTTGGAAACTGAATTTCATTATCTTGTACTGTACGCTATTATTGATCAACTAAGTATATCAAACTTTAGTTTATTTGCGCGCAGGTAGGTATAATAATTGTAACTTTGACTTCATGGATAAGTGAACCTTAAGTAATTACTCATTTAATTACTCGAAATTATCGAATAAAATAATAATAACCTCCTAGGATTCTTTACTAGTTATCGTATCGTATAATATCACGTTCCATGGACACCCTTTAATTTTTGACTTGATTTTACTGTTTTATGTTGTATTATTACTAACCCCATTACACTCAATGTATCACTTATCATTATATATTTCATTATCATTATAATAACACTCATTCAAATTTTCAAATTCAGTTCAGTTCAAAATATACAGCGTTGTGACAGACAGACGAACAGACAAACAGCGAAAGCTTAGTAATAGGGTCCAGAAGGGGTACAAAACACTATAAAACACCAGGGCAGAAATATTTTCTTAAATTACAATAACGGTCTGAAGTTTTTACGCTTTACAAACAAAATTCCGAATTCTTTAAAATCTAATCAACGGATCCGAGCAACGGCGAAAGCTGTCAAAAAATACGTCCTAAAAACACGCGTGATCCAAACACGAATGATATTAATGGGCTGAGCCTCGCATTTCCCTGCGGTACTCGAGGCTTTCCAACCGAATACACAGTGATACACCGTGCACCCATCACCCAGGTCAGTCAACATTACATCAGCGTTATACGAGATATTACGCGATCTGTGTCAGTGGAAACACTGGTGTGTTACTGCCTGTGTTTTGTGTTGTGCGTCAAAGACCGCCTTTCAGACAAACTTTGCACGAGTATTTCTTTGTCCAAAAATATACGTAGGTAAATATGTATAAGTATTATGAACTTTTGAAGATTTTTAATATATGTACGCAGAATTCACGACTAAATACATAGGTATTTAACCTAACAAAGCAACATAGTCAGAACAGAGTGAGCTAAAATGGAAAAATGACTGATATGAGAATTAACTTAACAATTTGTTTCCCGTCAAAACATTAATGTTAAATTTTATACTCCATTTATATTCCCTTATTATCTACTGGCTCTCCAAAATCTTTAGGCACATTATATTAAATAGATACACAAAGAATCTGTAATAACGAAACAAAAGCACTTATTACCGCATATCATAAACAAGTGACAACACTGAACTCATAACACCCTGTGTTATCTCGTTCATTATACATTCGGGTGTGTATGAGCAAAAGTTCACCTCAAAAAGATCCACAAAAGCAAGGAGGATGATTACGCGAAAACTCATTGTGGAATTATGCGTAATTCCGAGTTTGGAACCCTTCAAGTCGTGACGTCATGAATACAGAGATGGGAGACACGCTAATCTAAATAAGCCCAAGATTGCGGCGGAGAAATGCTTTGGATTAGACTCTTGAATTACTTTCACCTTCTTTGGCCAACGGCAATATTCCTGATACTAATGTCCCTGAGGATTGATTGAAATAATCAGTGGCAGAAATACACTTAGTTGGCGGCAGTTCTGCGGGGGTGGTATTTATTATTGGATTCTGTGGACCGATTTCTAATTATAAATATATTTTAATAATGTTCAATACCTACGAGTATTTATGGAACTCTGAATATTTCTGCTTAAAACCAATCTAATAAAGAGTCGGATCAAAACCCGTTTGATCCCGTGTGTAACATTTAATAGTGTGTTTACTTTCAATTGTTTGTTGTTAAAGCTAAGTGAAGATCAATATCCATGAACGCAAACCAATTATCTGTGGTCACAAGGCTATGTGTTCAATTTATGAAATAAATTTTGACGTGACAACGTCTTATAAATTGGTTTGCCGGGTGACACTTCAAGAAACTGCGTTACGCTCCGCTCACGTTATGCGCTCACAATGAGAGCGAGTGAGAGGCACGCGGGCATGGTTAGCCCGCCTAAGAGCGAGAGAGACAGACATAAAAAGTGAAAGGCACGCGTCCCTTCCACTCGAGCACAGTTAGCCCGCCTAAGAGCGAGAGAGACAGAGCGAGAGAGAGAGAGTGAGAGAGATAGGCATACACACCGGTTCATGTCTTGCGCTTCTATTTCGCTTAGGCGCCTGCATACAAGTTTACACGTCCTTCTTCCTACTATACGAATGAATATTCACATTAAAATTATTTTACCACTCAAAGTCGTTGTCACGTAAAACTTTCGCCCGTATACCGACTTTACAGGCAACCAATTTTTTTAGATAATTATGAAGTTAGCCAGTTCGGGTCTTTTAGGTGCCACTGGGACTTTTCAGAAGGATACATACACCTGCAGGATACAGTGAAAACTGAAATGAAGTTAAAACACCAAATATGTAGGTAGACGTATATATTCGCCATATTATACGTTCGGTTGTACTGCTAGGACCCCTAAACGCACAAGAAAAAATATCATGCTACAAAATAAAAACAGGAGAAAAAAAGGGGAACAATTTTTTAAATTAAAATTGAGGAAACAAAAATGCGACCGCAGTATTAAAAACACACATAATGCTGCGAGGATATTAAAACAATGTGAAGCACGAGGAAAATATCATGAAATTTGAATAACGCGTACCTAAGGCAAGGCAAACATTACATTGGAAATAAAATACCATGAGACATGCAGGGTGGGCACGTTAGGTTAACAAATGGATCTGCGCAGAATAGAAATATATTGCACTCCGTTCTTTGTATTTTTAGTCTGTTGAACAAATAACAGCAAGTGATTGCGAACGCAATGCAAGTGTGGATTTTTTTACACATCTCCGAAGTAATCCATAATGAAATTATAATTGCTGAAGGAAAATTAAAAAAAATCTTACGTAAGCTTAAGCTTAGGTACCCTAAGTAATAAATTTCAGGCAGTTATTTTTTAAATATTTATTTTATACTAGCTGTTACCTGCGACTTCGTCTGCAAAGAATTCGTTTATCGCTATCCCTAAATTTTCCGGGATAAAAAGTAGACTATGTGCTAATCCACACTTTTGTCCATCTATGTGCCGAATTTCATTCAGATTCGTTTGGCCGTTTTGGCGTCACTGAGTAACAAACAAACATCCATCCATCCAGACTTTCGCATTTATAATATTAGTTAGATTAGATGGAATTATTCCTTGCCAGTCTCAGTCACCTTAATCAGTGCCTGAACTCGTTCTTACCCGTCGACCCCAGCCGTGGACGCATATAGGCGTGATATAACGTCAGTGTGCTCCTGAGGGTTTAATTTACGAGGGACCCTTAACGTTTCCTTCCCGAACTTTAGGCCTAAATACCAATAATCGCCAAGTACACTTCAGGGATATTGGGATTTTGGACCTTTCGAGTTTAACATAAGCTAAGCGCCTCCACCTTGTACTGGTGAAAATCGTTATAGTTATTTTGATTCATCACAGGGGGATAAGGAGGGGAAGAATATAAAAATAGGTACTCATGTGTAACAACTTTGTTAAATCTGGCAACGCATCTGCAATTCTCTAGTGTTGCATGTCCATGGGTGGTGGTGCTCGCTTACCATCAGGTGACCCACTTGTTAATTAATTTTCCTTCCTAGTCGTATAAAAATAAACAAAAACAGCATTCCAGAAAAGTGATAATTTTAAAAATATTAAGTTATTTTGCTCAAAGACCACAAAATCTAATTTACAGAGGTTAATAATAATACCGTATCTATTAAGTGATAAAATGACACATACCTTCAAGTAAAATACATCCTTTGTAAGTGTAAGGTATCGGCTTTGGCTTGCTAAGAGGTTTTATCAAAGAAACGAATCCCAATTTAATTCCCATCTCGGGTTTCAATGATCTTTTGGGTTACCCGTTGCCTTTAATGCCGGGATCGAGTTTATCGGCTTCCTTAAAATTAGGTCAGTCTTACAAGTTGAGAATAAGTTGAGCGTCAGCGGACTTATCTGTAAAGATACTGTCGCTTAATCAACTTCAATGAGCCGTAACTTCTATTGAATGCATTTGCGACGAGTTCAGTTTCAAGGTACTACTCGTAACGTGCCGTACGTGTCGTACTCGTGTCGTTTTGTGTCAATTTATTTATCTGAATGTACGAGTATAATGTGCTTATTTATTTAATATGTGATTGTCATAAATAAACTTTTTTTTTTCTTTTGTAACTTGTTTAAATTGTTTGACTGGAGCATTTCAGAATTGGTTATCGACTTCAAAAAAAGGCTTTACGTTTATTTTGTACTTCTGCCCGCGACTTCGTCTGCGTAGAATTAGCATTGACATGTTTATGGCTATCCCCCGGGAACTTTGCAATTTTCCGGGATAAAAAGTAGCCTATGTTTTAATCTAGGTTAACAGCTATTTTCGTTCCAAATTTTATCCAAATCCTTCCAGTCGTTTTAGTGTGAAGAAGGAACAAACATACACACTCACTCACTCACTCACATCGTCACATCGTCACAAACTTTGGCATTTATAATATTAGTAGCAGTAGAATTTTGTCCATGCATGATAGAAATACACCTGGGGCCTTACCATGACGTCTTGATGCTATTATTCCGATGCTTTAGTTGTCATTTTTGACATTTCTAGTATGGATCTGACAGTGATGGATCCAACTTTGGTTTGGAATTGAATTGCACTAAGACGTCATGGTAAAGCCCCTGAACGCCTCGAAATACGGCAAGTGACTCTCGGTTGTTTAGGTTAATTTAAATAGAACTCATGAAAACAACGCCCGAGTTTAGACGTTCGTGACATCCTTGGCCTGCAAATGCATGCTACAGCTACATTCCTGCATTTCCAGTTCATGGACATAGCTGAGCAAGCTTACGTCACCGGAGCATAGCTGTGTTAGGTGTTATTACTGCTCGAAATCTTGTTAATAATTTTTGTGTTGTCTGAAACAACCTTCATGTTACTTCTTTTGAAGAGGACGAAATTGCTCTTAACTGGCCGAGCAAGAGCAAAGCCTTTTGATCAGTAACAATTATATTTCAGCTTGAACAAAAATACTTTCGTAGGTCTGTCAGGCTGTCTAATTGTCTGATTTCTAAACTGATTCCAACTGGTGATATTTTGTGAGCAGGATCCATAATTAAGTGGAAATCTGTTCAGTGCCTGGAAAAAATCCAAAATGGCGGAGCTATGCCTGGTCGAGAATGTAAAGAATATCATATTTCAGCCATTTCGAAAAATGTTCCGGTGAAATTACTGGCACAAGAGGTACGACTATTCTATCCTAGCCCTCTAGGCTGACAACGCATCTGCAATCCTCTAGTGTTGCGGTTGTCCATGGGTAGTGGTGCTCGCTTACCATCAAGTATAAAAAATGTTCAAAAGGCAGGTTCGTTTATTGGATACCTACTACAAATAGTTTCATCAGGCATTCTTGGCAGTAGATCACTCGGGATAAGCATTTTGATTGTTGCTCCATATTTCAAACTGATTATTATTCTCAAATCAAAACAAAAACGTCTGATTTTCAATTTTATCAAATTTAAAATTGCTTATTCCTTTACAGAGCAAAATTGTTTTGTGTTGGCCGACCCCGTGTTTAAATTTACAACGTTTATCGCGCCTATGGGGCCTTTCTAAAGTGGGTCCTATTGTTTCTAATCTTAACAATCCATCCGAAATGAAAAGACAGAAGTCAACTTGTTTATTATGTATATGAAATCGGAATTAACTGGCCTGTATATTTCTGTTTTCATACGAGTTGTTTCGGAACGTGCAGAACACTGAGCTTAGGATTTCTGAAAAAAATCTAATTCAGTCACAGGTTATGATAGCCAAGAGAGGTGTAATTTTTGATGTTTCAAAATATTAAAATCACAAAAAAGTTTCTTCTACGATTGTAGTATGATTAGGTGAAGTAACATTTTCACTTTCATGAAACAAGCAACAAAAAAAAATATGTGCGCGCAAGTGAAAAAAAAAAGATTTTCCTTCAGTATTGTTTTTCTCCAAATGAGATGACAATAATTGTGCACTAGCTAGTGGCATATATACCTATAATTATTATGTTTTGATTTTATTTTTGTTTTTCTTAACCTGTATATTAAGTAAACGGTAAAAGTGAAAGCATTTCACGAGTTTTTCAAGTACAAAATTCTACAAAACTATTTTTTTATCTTAAAAACTGTCTAAAAAGCAATTTCCAAATCAACACGTTGTCCGCATAGCTTCGCCCTTAGCGAACTCCCTGAGGAAATTATAGAAAATCTCCACAATAGACGAGATTGTCTGCCCCTCGAAACTCATTTACATATTTTTACCTTCCTTCACATTTCAATTCACGGATAAAATTGCCAGTGGCACAGATGAAGTTGAATAATCAAACGTCTGAAGAAATTATCAAGGACATGGAACTGCCGAGTACCAATTCATTTGGAGTGGCATCGTAAATAACCTTTAAGAATGCTTTAGGAGATCAAGATATACGTATGTATGTATGTATGTATCTTATAACTCTTTATTGTACATAAAACACATGAAAAAGGTAAATACAGGACAACACAAATGTACAAAGGCGAACTTATTTGTATATGTTGACCTTAGAACGATTGACAGGACACAGGTATTAAGCAAGAGTAGACACACAGAAAAAGTAAAAGAACTGATCGAATCCTAAAATAATCCTAAATGCCTAAATTTTAAATAATGTAAGATTTAGTAAACTACACATACCATATTAAAAATAATACGATTTCGTTATCCTGATGATTTTTGAAGATTTCACGTTCGTGAAAATACCAGTCAACTACAAGATAACTGTTTATTTTTTTAATGGTTGAAATAATGATTGAGACCTGTTATTTTCGGCTACTTTATTCGTCTTCCAAAGTGATTATAAATTTTTACTACTTTTGAGCTGAATTTTCTCAGATGTTGATATCACAATCGGCCCTTGAATTTTAGGACTACAAAGCACTAAATCTATTTATCTTTTATTTGAGCTGAACAAATTATTTTTTAATTATTTACTACCTTACTCACTGCCTGCTAGCTAAATTGCCCTTATTTAATGTGAACTATGTACTATGTTAAAAAAACCGCCGTGAGTTCAGATCGATTTATACTTAAAACCTTAAAACATACTCGTACTACTACAATAATGTCATTTGGTACCAAGTTCTTCGATTGGCTCGATTATCAAAGTTTGATTCCCATTTCTCCAATTTTCAGTAGATAAAATCGTCGAAACCTAACTTATACGAGACAAGAACGAAGTTCCTTATTGGAAACTTGTCGGCGGCGTGTCGAGGCCAACTGTCAGCCGTAGTGACATCTGCCAATGAATGGCCCACATTTTCACGTCATATTTGCAGAAGTAATAGGCAAGAATTTATGTCATCGTTACCCAGCCTTGCGGGTAGTTTTTGAACATTACATTTTTACTGGTTTATATTTATTCTTAGATCAATTTTGCAAGTAAATTTTTATATTGACTTGAAATTAAGTAAATAAATTCAAACAAGTATAGCAAAAAAATTATAAGTAATGAGAAAAGATAACATTATTAAAAAATATTTTTAAGAAGATGCATTTTTTTAAATACAATTCAAATTAATCTACATAACTAATATACATATTATATAATCTGAATCTCAGAAATGGCTTTTCAGAAACGATTTTCATGAATTTTAGGATGCAGAGGGTTTCGGGGGCGATAAATCGATCTAGCTAGGTTTCAATTTCAGAAAACGTGCCAAAAAGATTTCATTAAACCTCTATGCACAAGCCATGCTTGATAGTTCCATGCATAACCGTACTAAACCCTAAGATCCCTTATATGGGCATAAACCAATAATTGTCGAAATGCGCCGTGTGATGTTATCACAGCCCTTTACATTTTCTTTAACAGCGCCGTTTCTGCAAATCGCCCGAAGTAGTGGCACTCACGGTCTCCCATTTATTCCCACGTATGCCGGTGTAATTTCCATCAGGTAGTCTGGCGTCGAATTAGCATCCAATTTGCTTAAATGCCGTTAATGCGAGCCCAACGTGTAAAGTCAACTCGTTACGCCACTCTACACTTTACATTTTATTTACGGAAGCTGTTTTGGAGCAGTCGATGTTGTGTGCGTTTTTAAACTCCAAAAAAAAAAGAGTTTGTTTCTTGGAGTTACAAAAGAAACAATGTCTTTTTTTTTGGATGTCGACTTGAGGATATCCTTTATTTAATAAAGGATATCCTCAAGTCGACATGTTTGTTATACGACTTCAATCGTATCAGTACTTTTGTAGCGCACACCGAAAATACATTTTGACGTGTAATTTCTATGGTAGCGCTATTTAAATCTACGGGTGTCAGTTATTTTTCAATATTATTGAAGGTTTTCGTATTAGGCAAATTGAAATTAATTTAATTAAATAAATTAATTTAATTTAATTTTAAACGCACACACAATCGCGACTCAAGTGAATATCAGAGTTCTCTTTCATGAAACCCATTTTATGTACTTGTATCTACTATGTTCATTGCAATTCACGAATTTCCCAACTGCGTGCCGCTTTGACCTGCGGCGCTTAAGTGAATTTACAAGCGCGCTCCATACTTCTAAATTCTCTTCTATTAGGTACTGTTTTTGCAACAGTTTATTTTGCTTGAGTAAGACTCATGACCGTAAAGTGCACTTCGAGCTAAATACTGTAATTTCGTAGTCTCAATATTGAAGCATCTTTTTTAAAACTAACTGTATCATACCACATTATTAATAAATAAATAAATATCTTGGGACAATTGACACAAATTGACATAGCTCCAAACTAAGCAAAGCTTGTAATATGGGCACTAGACAACGGATAAACATACTTATATAGATAAATACATACTTATACATATTAAACATCCAAGACTTGAGAACAAACATTCGTATTTTCATACAAATATCTGCCCCGACCGGGGATCGAACACGGGACCTCAAGCTTCATAGTCAGGTTCTCTAACCACTAGACCATTAGTTCCCAAAGTGGTCCAGGTGGACCCCCAGGGGTCCACGGAAGACTCGACGGGGGTCTACGTTGGGCGTGACCAAAAATGGGGGTCCACAATCGCAAGCGGGGGTGCATGAAAATTGAATAAAATTTGTGAGAATTGATTGGTTCTTGTGCTTTGAGTCATTGTAGATTTCAAGAAAGTAAAGTAGGATGGAGTCACTCGCAGCACAAAAATATAATTTAATTGAAAATTTGTTTAGTCGATTTTATTTTCAAATAATTAACCCTATGAAGCAATCAATTCTAACCAATTTTTTCGAAAACTGTTAATTTATCGTTGAAACTCAGCAACGACGCAAGTTTCCATATTATAGAGCTGATCTTAATTTTTTTTTCGAGATTTAGTTTAGAAATTAGTGGTAATGTAGCTGCAGGGGGTCCACCGGATCCAGCAAAATTTTTAAAGTGGTCTATGGAACAAAAGAGTTTGGGAACCTCTGCACTAGACCAATCGGTCGCCACACACATTTTTTTTTTTATTTATTTTTTTTATTTATTTGACTCAAATAGAATATAAAAGAAGTACAAAATACTTATATCTATATACCTCTGCCAAACTGCATAGCAGTTTGTTGGCAGAAAGTGGAGAGCTCTCAATCGCTATTTTTAATACACACTATGCTGTTCTATATTGATAAGTACCATCAGCCAAATATGTGGTCCACCACCCTAAGGTTAAAATTCCTTTGCACGTCACAATATATAACGTCGATAAGACAGGCTGTCAACTTGAAAGTTCGACTAGCGACATTTTCATTTGATAGGAAGTTGGAAGAAAAGTGTTAGACCACTTACTTGGGCGACCGTACATGCAAAATATACCCTCAACCCACAGTAGGAAAAAAATAGAAGAAAACATTTTACTACCGGGCAATTCCAGTCACGAATTGTGACCAAGTCCGTCTAACAGTGCTCCTCTCACTCTTTTTTTATAAACAAACTTCGACACATCGCGACATGACCTTACATCATCTGGTAACCTGTTCAAGAGTGTAGGTATTAGGTACTCCCTCGTGCGCTTTCCATAATAGTTACATACTTTTGGTACAATTAGTTTACGTTTCGATAACTCCTTAGCAGTACTTCTAGTTTTATACAAATGATTAACTGGTTTCTTATAATCATAACACTGGTATTGTTCTAATGCCAAGAGTAGATTGGTTTTTTCATGAACAGGTAACAATTTAGATATTGAAAACAGTTTCTCATACCTCTGGTAACAATTCTTTTTTATATTATTATTCACTAGTGACTTTAAGAATCTAATTTGCAAGTATTTAATTTGATCAAGGTAAGTACGAAAGGTACGTCCGTAACTGCTAAGACCATATGATATTAAGGAGTCTACAAAAATATAAAAAAAAATATGTTTACAATTTCTATATTAACAGAAACATTTTAAACTGTTGTTCTACTTAGTACAGATAGGTACCAAGGTTTAGACGACCCTCGTGCAATTTAAATATTATTGATGAAACCTTTGTAAATTTTGCACCAGTTGCTTCTTCCCTGGCAGCTAGTTAAAAGCCCGCATCGAGGGAATAGGCGAAAATCTTAGGAATCATGATAAAGGCGATGCGGCTAGCAACCCATCAATATTTTGATTCCCATTTCTATCAATACGCCCAAAATCATGCTAAACGTGGCCTTGAGGTCGTGACCTTAGGCTCTGTATACCCCGTAAAGGATAAAGACGTGATTTATGTACACACAGCAAAACTATTCGGTATGCACCCTAGTTGTCCATGTGTGTCATTCTATACACACATCCGCACCTATCCGCTGCCTTAATTACACACACAACAAAATGGTTTTGTATCCACACGAGTATTCACACTAACATGGCCTATGTGTGCTGATTGTGTTCTCTGACTACCTTCACATATCTCTTATTGTATAGGTTATTGTTATTCAAACGATTTTGCTCAATGGAACAATAATTTCGTCATGAATAATATGAGCGCGGCGGCTCAGTCGTACTGATTAGGACTATGAATGTTAAAGACCTCGGTTCGAATCTTGCTCAAATGTGTCTATTTTGTATTTTTTTTTCATTTATAACTATCTCAAAACCAAATCATGACTACTTTAAACAAGAAAAAAAGAAAGTAAAAGAACAAAATAAGAAAATAAAATCATTGTTTCAAATTGTTTATTACAACATTTAAGTAATTATTATTACCATAAGACTATAACTAATTAAATTAGCAAAATAAAACTGCATGCTATTCCTTATAATATAACAGAAGAAGGACAACATTTATTCGTAAAACAACACACACTATAGTGACCAGTATGATTTTAGGTTAATTAAAAATTTCTGTTACAAACATAATTTAAAATTACAATACAAATGGTAAATTGAATGCACACCACAAAAGGGCTATTTTTAAGATGTAATTTATTCGAATTAACAAGGGTTTTGAAAAGAGTATCATTTATAAGAATTTCCGATTTATTAAGTTTACTTAAGTCTGAGAAAGATGAACGAAACGTTTTATTTGTCGAGAAATAAAGTCAGTGGTGAAATGAATCGACATGTTAAATGACAGCCATTAACAATAACATCATTGCACACTGGATTAAATCTCCACTTTCAAGTGACTAAGCTACCTAAATTTGCTTTGGATTTTATATCAGATGGATCCCAGTTAATAACAGTTAAGGAATCTTGTTGGGTGCTCAGCCAGTCTTTGACTATGACACAATAACATTGTTATGCACGAAATAGGTCACACATCACTTTTTTTTAGCACTGTTATTACGACCCCCAACCCACTAACTCACAAATCCCATGGATGACATCCAAGCACTTTTCGCCACAAAATTTTTCGTCCATCTTTTTCAGACGTAAATGGTTTTTCATCACTAAAAATCACTACATTATTACCTATTCGAATCAAAATTATAAATATTCACGATCAAAGTTCATTCTGTTTCTTCTATGCTGGCTGATCCGTTGAAGTATTTTTTTTTGCTGGTTTACGAGTTACGACAATGCTATCCTGCAACATGCAGATGAAGTCGCACACAACGTAGGTAACATTGTCTCTCGTTGATGTGAAATAGGTCTCTTTAGCGTGTGCGGCAACTACTTATGTCAAATGGCGTGAAGATGAGACTTCTTGTTTTGACACAGAAGGAATATTCTTATCGTGCCCAAAGTCTGCATAACGGTGAATCCATAATTGAAGTCTTCCGCTGCAAAATAAATGAAGTTTAATAAAAAACATTCTTCGTCAAAGAAAGTTATTTGAATACATTACGGATACAATAATAAATCATTGTTTTTAACACCATGAAGAAATTTGATGTAAAATAAGAAGTAATTATTTTATCAGACATTTTGTCTACTTACCGATATCAATAAACGAGTTGCGATTCCTTATAGAAATATTTTGTTCGTAAAGAACAATAATTTCTGCTCTTTTCAAAAAAGATGATGACTATCCATATTTTGCAAATCACAAGGTATTTCAAAGGCAAAATTAAACAGTTCGTTGTTGTAAAACCACTTGTAAAACAAGGCGTAACGAATGGCGGCTAGCGTTGACAAATTCATATTACTAATAATTTGAGGGTAGAATATACTTTATATTGTTAGACGGCAATTAATAAAATGTGCATCGTCTAGCAAATTTCAACCTTATTTCAAAGCTCTTTAAACAACTATTTACACATTGCAAATGCAGTAGTCACAGTTTGGACGTAGTAATTCATAAATTCACCAACTATATTAAATGTCTCGGTGGCTCAGTGGTCACAAAGGCAAGTCGGATACTTGATTTGTGCACTCGCTCTCTAGTAAACCGAGTTCGAATCCTAGAAGAAATGACATTTTTGGATGTTATTTAAATGGCGATGCTGGTTGTAAGGAATATTGGTTGGAAATGTTGGAATTGAATCTCAGACCAGACTTGATGAGAAATAAAAATATAACAAGTTGAATCAGTGGGATGGTAGCTACTACGCTGGTAATAATAGTTCAATGCGTCAGATTGCATAAATTTAAAGATTCAAGGTCAAAGTAAGACTCGATCCAGGGTGCCTTCTCTTGCCTTACACTTGCGATGACAATATCCAATGTAAGATAATAATGTAAAATGTTTTTAGGAAAATGCAAAAATAAAACAATACTTTTACATTATTTCTGTAGAATTAACTTAAACCGGAGATATTGAATTTTTAAACCTTTGAGCCAGGCACGATACCAAGGGGATTTTTTAGTTTAATTTGTAATTATTTTTAACTTAGTTTATTATAAACTACCTAACTAAAATAATTGCAACTTTCTTCATTGTTATTTTATAGTTATTGTTGTTGTTTATATAATAAATAGGTAATTTACAGCGACATTACTTATTTATCTTATTACTAAAAAAAACTGTACTGAGAGGGTAGATATACGATTGAACTCACTCACACATTCACATGTGGATTCTACGAAATGTTCATGTCGGTACTCAACACATAGACGACGTTTGTGTGCGTGCCTATGCATACCGAATTATTTTGCCGTGTGTACGTAGTGCCGGCGATTACCAGCCTCATCAGAGTTACAAATGCGGCTGGTCGATATAACTGAAAACCAAATGGCCGGCAGCTATCTCTCTGAACTAGTATCGCTATTCAACGAGAACACCGCTGCTGGCTTGCGGGTACGACGTCATAAAGCGTTTTTGGTCACTAAATCTGGATTAAAGCTTGGCAGTTCCGTTCATTTTGACACTACTGAAACGAAATTGAACTTTTTCCAGCCACACCTACGAAAACTGATTTATGTTGCTTTAAAATATAATCTAACTAATATTATAAATGCGAAAGTATGGATGGGTGGATGGATGGATGTTTGTTTGTTACTCAAGCACGCCAGAACGGCCCAACGGATCTGGATGAAATTCGGCACATAGAGAAAAGTCTGGAATAGCACATAGGCTACTTTTTATCCCGGAAAATTGCGTGGTTCCCGCGGGATAGCGATAAACGAATTCTTTGCAGACGAAGTCGCTGGCAACAGCTAGTAATGAAATAAGTATCACGGGATTTACACCTATTGACCTAATCCAATGGGAAAGCTTGTACTATGTGATAGACAAAGGATAAACATAATTCAATAGACATAATAATAATTATACATAATACCTACTTACATACCTAAATACAATACAAACATTCAAATTCATCATACATGTGCCTGCCCCTACCGATTTGAACCTAGCTTTATAATTAGGGTCACTCACCACTAGGCTATCTGGGGCCTTAGCATGATGTCTTAGTGCGATTCAGTTTAGGTTCGCTCGCTGTCAGATTCATACTAAAAGTGACAGCTAAAACTTGAACTGAGTCGGAATTAGGACGTCACGGTAAGGCCCCTGCTAGCTTATTACGTAACTCGCTCGCAATCGCCATCGTGTTCATTTTGACAGTTCATGTATGAATGTGACAGCTAGCTGATTCCGATGCCAATCGTCAGCCCATACATGAACTGTCAAAATGAAGACGGTGGTGATCGCGAGCGAGTTACGTAATAAGCCTGCTGGTCTCCTTCCAAAAAAAAACCGTTAAGTCCATTAGGCATCACCATTAAAAACCGATATTTTGAAAACAAGCGTTCCGAATACCTCTCTGAATATTCCCGTATATTCAAAGTGTCGTAACACGTTCGTAGTGAGTGCTCTGCATTGCAGCACGGGTCGGTGTGCTCACAAAGGAAGCGGCTCCAGTCCGAAATGCTCGGACATAATTCTGATTAAGAGAGCGCCTCGTCAAACACTGTGCTTTTCAATGGTGCTGCCATTAAATCAAAGGATTTGCAGAATTCTTTGTCTGCTGTGCTCCTACGACCCTTACTCTATAAGCTGTGTAGTTAGTTAGCCACAGCAGTGTACTAATTTTACATTAAATAATTTGGCATTTATCCCCTCGTATGCTTTGAGATTTTTGCCAAATTAAAGCCTATTTTTTGAATGTATATTTAAATCAGCAGAATTTGTGCGTATTAAAACAGATGAGACTAGAATGCAGTACCTTTTTTAGCGCTCGGATACGAACCAAGGGTGAAGCACCTTGATAGTAAATTAGCATTACACTAAAAAGAAAGAAAAGAAAAAGATCATTCGTAACAACAACACAAGTTAAAATGGGGAAATGAATATTAATGGGGAAAAATTGTAACAAAATGGTCCCAACTCAGCGTTATCCAGGACGCCGGTAACACCAGAGCATTGCAGAATGCGTTACCTCCCTACCCTAGAGAGCTAATATACTTTTTAAAGCTCTCTTCTTCTAAAGGTAGAAACACATTATTAACACGCGACGCGACCCGATGCAACGAATGTATGCGCATGGTGTCGCGTCGGATGTTCATAGTGTGGTTCTGGTCATAGAAAATAATACAATTTGATTCGACTCAACATGCGTCGCGTGGCGTCGGGTCGCGTCGCGTGTTAATAATGTGTTTCCACCTTTAGTCGCTATGCTCGTGACAGAGTGGTCGTGCTTTTCATTGAGAATCAGAACCTTGATGGTTTACTTGGAAATAGTGTTTTCTCTTTCCTTACACACCGCACTGCTAGAGTCTGAAGTTCGTAGTTTGCAAAGAGATAGAGAATGCTGTTCCCTTAGGCGCATATTCAGTTACTTATATTCATAAAAGTTTTCACAGACAGATAATCAATTTTTTTAAAACAAATACTTAAACTTTCTTCCTTCCCAAGACGATCATCTCCCCAACTTAACTGAGAGCCTTCTCAATACATTATCCTATCAAGTATAAACACTCCCAAAGTAGGTAAACATATTTCTAAAAGCAAATACATTTCAGATTCTATACACACATAATCGCTTATCAGTCTACCTAGTACCTTGTGGCACAGTAAACAGATTATAAATAGCAAAGATTAAAATACCTAAGCAAATTTGTGGATTTGGTATATAACCTAGTATACATAATTATACATTTGTGTTTTGAACCAAAATTAAAAAACATAACATTGTTATGTTTTGATTTTCGTTCAGGAAGTTAAGTGAATTTAAGTGAAATTTTGAAGGGCAATACAAAACTTATTTTAGTACTAGGCTATTGCCCGCGACTTCGTCGGGTGCGTCCCACGAGATATAACTACAAAATATCTAATTTCATAATAATAACGTTCACAAGATATAATGAACGTTAGCTATAACAGCAAAAAGTATAATGTTTTAACGTATAAGGGTTAAATTATATAACGTTATTTTTATATAACTTCAATTTGTTATATCTCGTATTACTTACCCGACTTCGTCTGCGTAGAATTCGTTTATCGCTGACCCGCGAGTACTATAAAAAAATCCGGATTAAAACTATTCTATGTCCATCCCCGGGACTGCATCTATCTCTGTACCTTTCATAAAAAAACGTTCATTGGTTTAGGCGTGAAAGCGTAACAGACAGACCGACAGACAAACAGACAGACAGAGCTACTTTCTCATTTATAATAATATAATACCTATACACGCAAGTAAGGGTCAGAGTTCAAGTGGCCACTCTCCAGTGACACAAGCTTGTGTCACACTGGAGAGCTAAGGTTTCCTAATGTATGCCATAAATGTACCTACCTATTGTTTGCCATAACGATCAATTGCCATAACTATTTTTCCTCTTACTGTTAATTGATCAGGATTGTTATTAAACTAACCAAACCTACAGAATTCTACAGTAAAAATTAGGGTTTCAGAGAAATAAAGTTTTGTGATTTATGACAAACGATCATTATGGGCAAATGAAAGGATTCGGAGTGCTAGAGCTTTTTGTTAAATCACATGTATGGGGTATCGGTAGTGGTGATTTCGTAAACCACGTACTATGTGTGCCTGGTGACAGCCACTTCTGTAACTCTGTAACTGGCGTCACTGAAAATCAGCGTCACGACATTATCCTGGATCTTGTGACACATAGCTACGGCGTCCATTTGGCTGGTTAGAATAAGTAGAATATGTATAATATTCTGTTTGTATTTCTGTATCAGCTAATAAAGTTCTCTTATTCTTATTCTTTCTTAAACATCCAAAACTTCTTCAACTGTGTACTGGAAGGGCGTAGACTCAGATGACATGTAAAATGACGTGTCTATTTATAGTCCCCTGTCAAACGATCGTAAGGGTGATAAGTCAGGCGGACCGATCTCACGTATTATGCTAGTTGAAAGCAAAACGTCAGGTTGTGGTTCCATTCATAAGACGGCGAAGGAAGTTGTATTGTGTTATTTTAGTCAACCTTGTATTATCTCGGTCTTATTTGATGTTTGACAATTGTATGAACTGCGAGTGAAGGTTTGAATCACGATTGAATAGGAGGAAGTTACCCCTTTTCTACAGTTGTGGAAATAGTGCCCATATTACAAGCTTTGCTTAGTTTGGGACTAGGTCAATTGGTGTCAATTGTCCCCAGATATTATATTTTTTATAGTAGGAATGTAGGTTATGTTTGTAGTTGTTTAAACACTAAAGTCGTCGCAAAATAAAAGGCCCGTTTTGACATTTGTCTTCCCGACGTAACAAGTGATGTAACCATATGACTCGGTACTCGATACTCACGATAAATCGATTCAAGTTTGCATGAGTATTTGATCGATTTGAATATGTATTGTAAAGTGCATTGGATTAAAGTTCTGATTAGAAAATTTAACTTAAATTGATATTATAGGTATTTTGAAATGATACAATGTTACGAAAAGTCAATTTTCTTTCATTTAAAATTTGATTACAATAACATTCACTCAATCACAAAAAAAAAACGAGAAAAAGTGAATCATCAGTCAATCATTTTCTCCAGATGATGAAGACGAGCCATTCTATAGAAATCAGTGCTGCCATTATTTACGGCTTTGAGCTCCAAGGTCATAATTTTCAGTAAATATCACTACACAGCTGGTGAAATTCAGTAATTAATAGGTCTAAATAAAATAAATAAAACGGGCCAAGTGCGAGTCGGGCTTAAAAAAAAATATCTTGATCGATTTACTTTTTCCTTAACCGATTATTAATAGTCTGTGGACAATATGAAAAAATCGTTATGCACAGCACTTCGCTGAGTGAGCGATACCCATCAATGAAAAATGCAATTACCTTCAGAACATTTCGATTGGTAAAAAATTTAGAACTTCATGGGCGTGAACTGTCAAAACGGGCCTTTTAAATTGCAACGACTTTAATAATTATATTTCGTTAGAGATTAGCTACAAATTAGTGACTATGTTGGGGATGTTAGTTCTCATAGGTACACGGTAATTGCTTACCATCAGGTTTCTCCCAAAAGTCGTCTTTTCGAAATTTATTTTGTTCACGTCACACGTATTTGGGTCACAAATTGTACCAGGCTTTATGTCTATGTTATTCATCCTTAATTTTCCATGAACAACAAATTCTAATACATTAATACCCTAATTTAACTAATAGGATCGCACTCCAGTGAGTTACATTACTAACTAATCTGTATAAGCTATCTGGCCGAGTATAATTATGCGTTGCGTAGTTTAGGTAGGTACTGACATCTACATAGGCATATGCCCCATTCAATACCGATTGGATTTAGTAATTGGTATCCTTAAAAACTCACACACAGGCAAACAGTTACGTGACAGTTTCCAAGATTTCACTTCAGTGATGATATGACAGTTTCAATCATGGATCGTTTATATACGTCATGATCGTGGACGACCTGCCTAGTGCACCTGGGTGGACCACGGGCACTTTTCCTTCCGATGGTCCACCTCGGTACACCTAGGTGAACCACTTTTGCAGATCCGTTACAAGCCTAAAAGGCTAGAATATCTCGTGTGCCATTAATTTCATCAGCTGTCTTACTCTCCACGCTGGAATGCAGCAACGCAAGCACTGCTGCTTAGCGGCAGGATTAGCGAGTAAGACTGTGATATCGGACCTCGCAAGAGGTCCTACCAGCCGCAATTGAATATAAATAATGAATTTTTTAACACCAACCCGCACACCTCTTGACATTAGCTTTGACAATCTGGAAGCTAACTGACTTACGTTAACTTCTACACGTAGAAGGAACGCCTAACTTTCTGTCACAACAACTAAACTCGACAATCTTGTTTACGACTCATATATCTGCGCGAGAGCACAATAAATTCGTTGAAACGTACGCGTTGCGGAATTTTGAACCGCTTCAGACCTGCGGCGATAAAGTAAACCGAACTTTGAACCGAAGCGACGTAAACAATGAATTTTCGTGTTACTTCTGAGACGATTCGTTGACAAAAGTTTTGTGGAAATTTTATAGCGCTGGGGCTACAATTTGAAACAATTTAGAAGTGATTGGGGTTGAGGATTGTTAAATAAATTACTTTATTATTTAGTATAATATTAAGATGAGCTTCGAATATTAATAATGTTTAGAGTTCCGTACCAGAGTCGGAAAACCGTTGACTTGCACTTGGCCGGTTTTTTATTCTTAATATTGTTGTATTTAAGTTACGTTACTATATTAAAAATTGAGTTTTATTATAAATACCGTATGATTGTTTTTGGGGTAAAATGAACAAAAAATTAAAAGTATAAACAAGTAAGCGTAAAAATTATGTACCTACTTATCTGAAGTTCTTATATGCATATATATCCATGTTTATTAGGAATAGTTAAGTTAAGATCATGAAAGTTATTGTATACATCTATTTCTGTTTGTTATCCAAATAAAACAATAAGTATTTTTAGCCATAGCCGGTTTTTATTGAATGATAATTGTTGTTACTTTACTGGGATTTATTACGAATTTTAAAAAGATAAAGACGTAATAAAATCAAGATTTGTGGCAATTGAAACAAAATATTCACCGCACCTTGATTGGGCGCAGACGGCTGACGGCCTCGCCGAAAGAGGCTTAAAAGATTTATTATAGGCCAGCCTATTAATGCTACCAATACAAAGAAGGAAAGTATGAAAGGGTGTCATCCCCGCGGTTCTGAAGATTGATGGCAAGTCCTCTCAAACATTTCCATTCACAGTGCTGGCGGATAAGTTTCCTAGTTATTGCGGAGATAAGCTCGATTTCCTCAGTCATTGAAAATTATCACCCATTTATTGTGTTAGAAAAAATTCTGGTGCCAAGCAGAATAGGAATGCAATAATACTTAAGAGCTCCTTAACTATTTAATAAAGTGAAATGAATAGTAACTTACCATACGAGTACTATCTGCTCGCTTAACATAAAAGACTTTAAGTTACTCTTTTACGGGTGGTAGGACCTTGCGTAAGGTCCGTATAGATCTCTACCATACAAGTTAAGTTAAGAGGCTGACAACACCTAATTTTGTTGAAATTGATGTTGTTTAAGCACTTTTTTAAGAAAAAATACACACAATAAAAATACAAAAAAATATAATATGTTAATTTTCATCATATTTTTTGAAATATGATGATGACGCTGGACGGGCTCGATACATAATTGAACAAAATCGGCTCGATAGAATATAATTGCAAAGATTGGTCTTAAAACCATCATTAAACGGTTCCATGTCTTTATTTTTTTGACGTACGAGTCTGCAATTAAAAACATGAAGTCAACATATTTATACCTACACTGCTATCGAGTCATATTTCACAAATAATCCATACTTTTTATTTCTTATTATTTGTGTCTTATTTGCAAGGTTTTAGACGCGCGCCAAGCTGCCGGAATAGTTTCTTCTCTTTCACGAAGAGGCACGCGAACCGTATTTGTGAAGAGTGGCGCTGCTCAAGGCCATTTGCTGTTGACAGCGCCTTACATAAAAACTTTTAGACGCTTTAAAAAGGTTAAATTTAATATTTCTATTCGCACTTACAAAGGAAATCCCATAGTTCATGATTCAAAAATTACTACACAGTTTGATCTGGCGTCAGAGAGTTGAATCCATATTGATGAGCTGTTTTGAATTCAAATAGATTGCAGGTGGACTCGCGTCAGCTAATTCACCCGGTGCTCTAGGGAATAATAAATGTGTTGGGAAGGAAATTGGTTGTGTATTGGATCTTGAAGCTTAATGATTACGTATAGGTTTGCAATTGGAAAACCTGTCCAAGTGTCGGGCCATATGTAGCGTAGGTTTACATAAATAAAATGTACGATAATATGCCTCACTTTTCAAAGTATGAGAGATCATCATCATCATCATCATCATCAATTTCATCAGCCTACAAACTGACTGAAAAGTGACTACATCACTGAGGCAATTCCTCAACAAAGTTTCAAAGTCGGACAATCATTTTTGTTGAACCAAATATTTAGGCTCTAGGTATGCTTAAGCTGTAGCACTTTACTACTTACGTAGTATTTTTTTGCAGTGTGACTTTGATGACTGAGTTGCATGTGAATTAAAAAAAAACATAGTACCTTAACATACTTAACCAGACCCTACAGTAATTAAACTCATAAAAAAACTCTCAAGCTAAATCAAATGAAATACCCACCCAACTGCTCCCCAAATAAACGAAACGAAATTAAAAGTAAACAACCGCAGAGAACTACTGTTTGCTTACGTTTCTAATCAACTGGCACTCGGTTTACCTTGTCACTAGATATAGCACCTATTTACCCTGTATCTACCTCAGCTGGAAGGATTAGGATAAACTAAAATTTCCGTGCCATAAATTAAAACAGCTCATATGGCTTTAAAGAAGATGACATTTCTCTTTGTTTACAAATCATAAGATTTTGATCTTCATTAAATATATACAATTTTACGTAAGATAAAAACACACAAGAAACTCATAAAGAAAAACAAAAACTGCAAAAATTAAATCAAGCCTAAGTTTCCGAAGTCCATTCTATTTATTCGGTGTCGGTAGCGGAGTAGCTTTGGTTTTAGAAAGAAAACTATGTACCTAGATAGAGCGTATTAAATATGATGTCACTGCGTATTTCGGCAAACATTAACTGCCTACCGTACTGTAGGCTTATTGTCTGACTCGCTCGCAATCGCCATCGTGTTCATTTTGACAGTTCATGTATGAGCTGGCAATTGGCATCGGAATCAGCTAGCTGTCACATTCATACAAGAACTGTCAAAATGAACACGATGGCGATTGCGAGCGAGTCAGACAATAAGCCTACTGGTTCAAAAACGTGTTAAATATGATATTAATACGGCATTTTCTCTTGTTCCAGACTACCACTTCGCTGTTCAAATCATAGTCATCGTCTTTATCAAGCTGACTGACTGCGACATTGTCACAGACGCCCCCAAGGGCATAATACCTGGCTTCCAGAGAGATTCTTTTGTTATAAAAAACATACCAGAACCTGAGAGCTTGCCAGTGCTGCATGGGAACGACACGAGATGCCGCATCTCCGAGTATCAATGCACCAACAAGAAATGTGTACCGATAAACAGATTTTGCGACGGCAGCAACGATTGTGGCGACTCCTCAGATGAACCCAGACACTGCACACGTGAGTTATGTTCTATTGGCTTTTACCCGCAGCTCCTTTGCCTGATTCGTCATATCTGATGGTTGAAGTTACGGCATTAAGGTATTTTACTTAACTACTACTATTTACGAGTGCAATAAATCTCTAGTAATTTCCAAAAATAACTTCGTTTATGTTGCACGAAGAACATTCGTCCAATTCCAAAATTAAAATACCTGTGCCAATGGAATTAACAAAATCAACGTTATCAGAAATATTTCATGCTGAGTTGCTGACACACAATCTAGATGTATAGGGCTGGGTCAGTTTAGTTCCATACATTTTGGCACTAATAAACAGCTTTAAATTAAATCAAGATTTTACTGTTTTTCAGCAAGTGGCCAATAATTAATTTAAGTGTCGTCTTTAAGTTACTCTATCGTATCGTACACACACGTGACTGCACAGTCAAGGAATTTAATTCCTTACCCACCATGGAACCTTTTTATAATAAGCGTCGTAACGATTTTCCTTGTTAAGTGATGCGATGTCAGTATAACATTTTATGTGAAGAGGTTCCTCGATGGATCAGGAATTTAATTCCTTGACTGTACTAATTTGCGTTCATTCATTAATCCATATTAAACTTCATTTTATACCTTTTGTTCCCTTGTTTTACTTAGCAAGGCTTACGTCAATTTAAAATACGGGTATATGTAAAAGATTCTCAACCGGTTTCGTTATGTAAGAAGTAGGTCAAGTTCTCTGTAACGGATATACCTAAATGACTGTGCCAAGTTTGGAAAATTTAGTGCTGCAATGGTCTTTTTCGACTATCAAGATGCTTTTTTAATTATCTGCACAATTTTCACGATAATTTGCGTATATTTTTTTCTAAGAATTATCGACTTACATCAAACATTTGAAAAAGTGTAGGCGTTCAATCAAAGATCTCACGTAAAATCGTAGGTACTTAACTAGTTTGTTAATTAAAGTTCTGAAAATAATAATTGAAATAACAGAACACTTAAAAGTCGCCAGTGTCTGTAAATGGGGAAAAATAATCGGATTAAGTAGGTCGGCAGACAGGTGGGTCGATACTGACATTGCCTGAATTGGCACGACTCCGAGATAGAGTTTATACTGCGCGGCCAAGCGGCCGGTCAATAATGAACGTATTAAGGCACTCATTACCGTTATTACACATTAAACAGAATACTACATACAAAGCGAAATCTGGGTTTTCCTCGAACCATTAAGGGTAAAAATATCCCGTAGGAGTTTCGGTGACCGGACCCGTCCGTCAACTTTGCGTCCCGAGTGACGAAATTAATGAAAAATTATTTTTCACTCACATTGTCACTGGCAATTCGGCGACTTTTTCACGAACGTGCGACAAAAAAAACATCGTTCTGAAACTAAGTACTATTTATTTAATAACAAGCATACTACTATTGGTAAGGATAGATTTTTGAAAACGATCATTGCTTATCGAAACTTAATTATGTTGAGATTCTGACTTTTACGACAACTGATACTAGAAACTACTACCACAAATCAAAATCTATATGTACGATGTTGTACCCAGGCATTTTGGCTACGATTGCCATAAAACCAAATTTCCTTTAATAAAATATTGCCGACTCCGCACGTAAACATATTACCTGACGTATGAACGTCTAATCTTTACCCGTATACCTGATCGACCCGCGACCTCGACCCCTTCGATCGCCTCGAGAGTAATGGGTGTCTTTACTCCCCTCTTTATTGAAAAAGCACACGAAATGCCTAACGCAATTCCGGCTATTCATTCCTAAAAACGCCTCTTGTGCTCGTAGATCTTTGGGCGCTAGCGACAGATGCTCTAAATGAGGAAGCGGGGACGGTATACGACTAAGTGGTACTGCGCTGCGAGCGCAGAGCGTGATTTAGCTTGCTTTAAGTTGGTCTTTCAAGTGGTGCAAGAATTATTAATTTTTCAACTCCCTTTTGTAGAATAAGAAATATTTCGAGAATTTATTTAGACTTTGAGGATTTAAGGTTAGTTTTTGTCCCGGAAAATCGCATACTTACTTCTCGTGGGATAGCGAAGCAAATTCTGCACAAACAAATAATTAAGTAAATTATCCTTTAATGTAATGTTAACTTATAGCTACGACTTAATTAAATCGTTACGACATATACAATGAAAAATAAGTCCAGTATTTTGTTTCCCAATTTAAGAAGACATAGCTTTTGTTTGGCTTCTTCTGTACGGGGCTCCAGCACGCGACATACCGTCTGATAATCTCATGTTTTATTCCGGAAACTTATCTGTCTTTACGGTTCGTGATGGAATAACAAAGTGAACGTACATAGAGCACAATTTTGTGGATTTCCTTCTTCACGTGCATATACATAATAATATAAGTATAGGTATACTGAACCTACGTTTGTATCTCTATATGACTAAAACCTTAATTGTCCTAATTTACGTGTCTTGCTGCTAATAGCAGTCCAGTCACCTTGCGTTTGTTAAAAGCTAGACTTACGCCGAAATTAAATACTTACAGTACTGTAAGTATAGAGATATAAAGCAATTAGTTAATTCAACTGTGCGGCACAGGCACACAGTGCTTTAATTAATAGGTTAGGTACTTCGGCAGTGAAACAGTGCGGCAAGAACTGAAAATTTAACTTTATTCAACAATCTGTGATCTATACAGTATTTAAATAACTCTCCTTTTGGGCTTAGCCTCTGACTGTAAAAGTAGTCTTTGCGTAGTTTTGAAACACGACGCAAGATTTCATTCAGACGTCGGCATTGCCGTCGGCAACATAGTTTTATTTCGACAGACCTCTGCAAAAAGTACACGAGATTTGCATTGCAACCGAATATGAATCGTCCAAATAAAGAACGCGGGAAATTAGGGCACGGTACCAGATTGATGATTAACTGATTTAATCTGGCGTTACTTTACGGACGTACTTACATAAGATACATAACGTACCTTGCTACCCCGCAAGATCTTCTAAGTTACGGAATAGCAAGGTAACTGCGTTTGTTGATATAAGAATGCGATTTAAATGGATCAGCTCAAAATATATCTATTCAATAGATGCTATTGACATTAAATGAGATCTCAGCTCATCTTGTTTGTTTATATATTAGTCTTACGCAATTATAGCAATTTAATTAAGGCACACGCTTGTAAATATCGTAAGAGATGTCTTCATTACTATTCATGTCGTGTCTGGCGAGACAGTTCTGTTCCGTCACATGTCGTCTCTTCCTTACCGCTTCACTACCGCACGGCAGACGTTTGAGAAAAACTATTCTGTGGGTGTTGGAAACGTTGTCAGATATAATAAACTCAAATAATGTTCACGCAAATATAGTCAAACTGTTTATTTTAATGCATAATAGGCATTTCAAACACGTCTTATGGTAAGCGAAGTTGTGACCCTGGGGTGCACACTTTGCTTAGTAAATGCCCATTCACACTTTATTTGGCAGATTGATGCTGGCAGGGCATTCCGGAAATAACTATTTTCAAGCCCTTGGAAGAAACAAAATGAGCAAATTCATAGGGAAACTAAAAATCTCTGTTCGTTGTACATTTGTAATAAGAAGGGTTTCTTTTCTGTAAGAGAGACTAAACTAATTTATATTTGCATTCATCTCAGACTTAGATCTCTTCACAATGCTTTATCTCACTCATGTCATTTGCCACATCGACGATACCCTTGTAAGATATGTCAAATTGTGAGAAGGTCCACGATAATTAAATTAAACTTACTCCGAGGGACTTCCTTTACATTTCAGGGAGCAAAATTTTAGAGACATTAATTTGGTGAAAGACGTGCGGTATGTGAGTTTTTGGGAGCTTGGGAAATTTAACTTGAATAAGTTAAATAAATAGACTTACTTTCATACTTTGAGATATCCATTCTTAGGATAATAGCAATGGACGCTTAGACTCAATAGATATTTGAAATAGTAAAACTACTTATAACTCTTATAAGTTACAATTTAATGTTACTTAAATGTCTCAAAGCGACAGTTACTGTCTTTACTGTATGTAATGCAGTATGCCACAGCAGTGTAGTGAAACAACTTTGAACCGTAATACATTGACAATGCCGTAAATCACTGAATCAGAAAATTTGCGCTCAATAATTTACATATTTTTCACGAACATGCAAAATAGGTATGACGTGAAATTATGTCACGCAATTATTTTGTAGCCAAATATAAATTTAACCGCATTGTACCTAGGTATTATTATATTTTTAAGCATAAAGTATTTGAGAAACACTTAAATTACAAGACTACATACATAATCTAATAACAAAACGGCACTACGTAAAGTGGGGTTTGCAACGATCTAAGAAGATGAAATCAACAAACATAACAATATTTAGGCACATATTTCCTGCTTAGCTAACAATGCAGCATGTCAATTCCGTCACTTTGTTGTGGGTTTCTTGGAGACCTTTTCCTCGAAAGATAAATTAGATAAACGATTCTGAGAACCTTCATCCCCGAACCGAGTGTGGTGACTTTTTTAGCCCGATACTTTGAGCCCAGTTTAGCTCTATCTAATTTACTTTCTAACCAACATAGAAGCATTTCCTTTCAGACATCAGAACTATAACGTGGCCGAGAATTGTACAATAATTGAGTTAGACAATGCGGGAACACGACTGAGCCCGTCCCAATTTGATTCAGTATCCATCTTTGAAAAGTAGATTTATTCCTCGATCGTTCTCCAGCGCTGGAGACAATAGGATTGAATTAATTGATTGAACGTATTACCTAAGTGCTCTTCTTGGATGTAGGTTTGACATAACTTGGTGTATTAGGTTTTATGAGCAAGGCAATAAGTTTATTAAGTAAGTACCTAATTAAAATTCGTCTATGTCGAATCCAACGAGGCCTTATTTTTAAAAATCGTCCAAACCATTTTCACTGTGGCGGAAAATTAATTGGACCGAAATAGAACCGAATACACAAGACGGCCAAGAAATTGGTAAAAACGGGAAAATTGTGAATAATTTGACGCGGTGTTAAGTAAAACAATTTTATTAAGTGAGATGACTAAACTCTTACCTATCTCATCAGGTGTTATGTACGGAAGCTCCTGACTTGCTTGTGTACTAGGAAGGTAATTGGTCTTAGTTCATGTGTAAATCAATAAAGTTTACTTAGAAAAGCAAAATACTCTCCGTTCTATTTTTATTTCAAATGGCTAGCCTTTTTCTGGCTTCAATTTCGTCCCAGCGAACAGGTGCGAAGCTGAACGTAGGAAAATGCAATTTATCTTCCGCGTTCCTCTTGATGCCAGTCTCGCCCCAGATTCTTTTATTGCTTAAATGCCTGATGCCATAACGTTGATACGAGTATAATGTCACCCAGTCATTTTATGACTTCACCGGTACAGAAGTATGGCGAGATGTTTTTTTGTTTTTACTACGAGTACCCATTTCTCTTGGTTTTATTTCGGATAGTGATGTTCAAGGCTAAAAAGAAATAATACCTAGGTGTTCTGTGAACAGAAAAGTGGTACTAGTACGCATACACTGCGCAACCAAGTTAGGGAAATTATGACGAAGCTTGTGGCAGACAACACTTGTTTATTTTGATGAAGCCTAGTGCGGATATGTTTTTTTTTGTATTTCTATTTGTAACGGATTTGAAACTGTTGATTGTATATTGTTGCTGAATAAGTTACCTACTTAATCGAGAATCGTTATAAATACCAAGTTAGTTACAAGCAATGTAAAGTCAAAAGTTGCCCATTTATTTTATTTAATGCTAGTATGGCTTCAGCCTACTTACTTGTAATTTTAACAATGTTGAGATAAGGAGGTTTTGCAATATTTCGATAATTGTACGTTGAAGAACATAAATTAACTCCCATAGGTACTTTACTTAAATGTCTTACCGTGTGAGAGAAACAATGTCATTTATTGGTTTGATTGTTAATGTGCTCAGTTTAAAAACGTCAGTGAGTAGTGACGATAGGGGAAGCGCTACGGTTTAGATGTACACACGGCAAAATAATTCGGTAAGCATAGGCACGCACACAAACGTCGTCTACACATTCACATGTGGATTCTACGTAATGTTCATGTCGGTACTCAACAGTACCGACATGAACATTACGTAGAATCCACATGTGAATGTGTGAGTGAGTTCGATCGTATATCTACCCTCTCAGTACAGTTTTTTTTAGTAATAAGATAAATAAGTAATGTCGCTGTAAATTACCTATTTATTATATAAACAACAACAATAACTATAAAATAACAATGAAGAAAGTTGCAACTATTTTAGTTAGGTAGTTTATAATAAACTAAGTTAAAAATAATTACAAATTAAACTAAAAAATCCCCTTGGTATCGTGCCTGGCTCAAAGGTTTAAAAATTCAATATCTCCGGTTTAAGTTAATTCTACAGAAATAATGTAAAAGTATTGTTTTATTTTTGCATTTTCCTAAAAACATTTTACATTATTATCTTACATTGGATATTGTCATCGCAAGTATAAGGCAAGAGAAGGCACCCCGGATCGAGTCTTACTTTGACCTTGAATCTTTAAATTTATGCAATCTGACGCATTGAACTATTATTACCAGCGTAGTAGCTACCATCTCACTGATTCAACTTGTTATATTTTTATTTCTCATCAAGTCTGGTCTGAGATTCAATTCCAACATTTCCAACCAATATTCCTTACAACCAGCATCGCCATTTAAATAACATCCAAAAATGTCATTTCTTCTAGGATTCGAACTCGGTTTACTGGAGAGCGAGTGCACAAATCAAGTATCCGACTTGCCTTTGTGACCGCTGAGCCACCGAGACATTTAATATAGTTGGTGAATTTATGAATTACTACGTCCAAACTGTGACTACTGCATTTGCAATGTGTAAATAGTTGTTTAAAGAGCTTTGAAATAAGGTTGAAATTTGCTAGACGATGCACATTTTATTAATTGCCGTCTAACAATATAAAGTATATTCTACCCTCAAATTATTAGTAATATGAATTTGTCAACGCTAGCCGCCATTCGTTACGCCTTGTTTTACAAGTGGTTTTACAACAACGAACTGTTTAATTTTGCCTTTGAAATACCTTGTGATTTGCAAAATATGGATAGTCATCATCTTTTTTGAAAAGAGCAGAAATTATTGTTCTTTACGAACAAAATATTTCTATAAGGATCGCATTTCTATAAGTTTATTGATATCGGTAAGTAGACAAAATGTCTGATAAAATAATTACTTCTTATTTTACATCAAATTTCTTCATGGTGTTAAAAACAATGATTTATTATTGTATCCGTAATGTATTCAAATAACTTTCTTTGACGAAGAATGTTTTTTATTAAACTTCATTTATTTTGCAGCGGAAGACTTCAATTATGGATTCACCGTTATGCAGACTTCGGGCACGATAAGAATATTCCTTCTGTGTCAAAACAAGAAGTCTCATCTTCACGCCATTTGACATAAGTAGTTGCCGCACACGCTAAAGGGACCTATTTCACATCAACGAGAGACAATGTTACCTACGTTGTGTGCATGTTGCAGGATAGCATTGTCGTAACTCGTAAACCAGCAAAAAAATACTTCAACGGATCAGCCAGCATAGAAGAAACAGAATGAACTTTGATCGTGAATATTTATAATTTTGATTCGAATAGGTAATAATGTAGTGATTTTTAGTGATGAAAAACCATTTACGTCTGAAAAAGATGGACGAAAAATTTTGTGGCGAAAAGTGCTTGGATGTCATCCATGGGATTTGTGAGTTAGTGGGTTGGGGGTCGTAATAACAGTGCTAAAAAAAAGTGATGTGTGACCTATTTCGTGCATAACAATGTTATTGTGTCATAGTCAAAGACTGGCTGAGCACCCAACAAGATCCCTTAACTGTTATTAACTGGGATCTATCTGATATAAAATCCAAAGCAAATTTAGGTAGCTTAGTCACTAAACTTGAAAGTGGAGATTTAATCCAGTGTGCAATGATGTTATTGTTAATGGCTGTCATTTAACATGTCGATTCATTTCACCACTGACTTTATTTCTCGACAAATAAAACGTTTCGTTCATCTTTCTCAGACTTAAGTAAACTTAATAAATCGGAAATTCTTATAAATGATACTCTTTTCAAAACCCTTGTTAATTCGAATAAATTACATCTTAAAAATAGCCCTTTTGTGGTGTGCATTCAATTTACCATTTGTATTGTAATTTTAAATTATGTTTGTAACAGAAATTTTTAATTAACCTAAAATCATACTGGTCACTATAGTGTGTGTTGTTTTACGAATAAATGTTGTCCTTCTTCTGTTATATTATAAGGAAAAGCATGCAGTTTTATTTTGCTAATTTAATTAGTTATAGTCTTATGGTAATAATAAATACTTAAATGTTGTAATAAACAATTTAAAACAATGATTTTATTTTCTTATTTTGTTCTTTTACTTTCTTTTTTTCTTGTTTGAAGTAGTCATGATTTGGTTTTGAGATAGTTATAAATTGAAAAAAAAAAATACAAAATAGACAAACTTGTGCAAGATTCGAACCGAGATCTTTAACATTCATAGTCCCAATCAGTACGACTGAGCCACCGCGCTCATATTATTCATGACGAAATTATTCTTCCATTGAGCAAAATCGTTTGAATAACAATAACCTATACAATAAGAGATATGTGAAGGTAGTCAGAGAACACAATCAGCACACATAGGCCATGTTAGTGTGAATACTCGTGTGGATACAAAACCATTTTGTTGTGTGTGTAATTAAGGCAGCGGATAGGTGCGGATGTGTGTATAGAATGACATACATGGACAACTAGGGTGCATACCGAATAGTTTTGCTGTGTGTACAAGTGTGGCATCGGTGACCGATTTGTTAGATTGCTTAGCTGTGAGGATATTCTTATTTGAATTAACATAACATTACAAATAGAAAGCATTTGCAAGCAAGCATACTTATTTAACTTATTAAAAGTAAAACTATATCTTAAAATAAAACAATTAAAAAAGAAGAGGCCCCCGTGGGCCGCGTGGGTGGATGGGTCCATGGGGTGGGGGTGTGGTACCACAGAGGAATTCCAGACCTCCGGGTCAATATCCACGTGTTTACTCTTTCCGCGACAGTGGTTGAATTACGTAATGAATACCTAAATTCCAGATTGTCTTTTTCGCTGCTGTTTTATTTTGACCTACATTTCGTCAATAGACTTAATCTAGGAACTAATTTTAACTTAGCCCGGGTAGGTACGTGTTTATGAAGAAAGTTGCCGAGCTGTTCCATATTTATGAACATTGTCTCGAGTCTTGTCGTTCAAGTTTCAAGAAATTAATTGCTATAATTAGTACCTACCTATTTTTAATTACGAAAAATAATACGGTCTTAATAATAAGCAAAACAGGCACTTCGAGTAAGGTACGTACATCATTTTGATTATGACGTACCTAATTGTTATTAGCTTTGACGGTAAAATCGTAAATTGTACTTTACATCGAACACTACCGTCTTTATTAATAAAACAAGAAGCCCTCCTTTATTATCCAAACCGCATCCCGCCCCGCCTAGTTCTAAATTAAAATCTTAATATACTTTACGAGCAATTTCAATCCAGAATTATAACACCCATGTACAGCTAACCAGTTTAAAATTTAATTCACATTTCCAACAGAATATAGTTCTATTTAGGTTGCCGTTATTAAATTTGCACAGGCAGAGTACAATGGCGTTTCCACCGAGAAGCTAATGGCTAGAGAGGTGCCTAATAAGATCATGTGGTTCGTTAATTTGCCACCATCTGCGTCACTTAATTTACAAAAAGGTTCAACTTTAAATTGAATTAGAAGCTATTTTAGTTTATAATATCAGGGATGGTCTGACATTGCGCCAGACCGGGAGTTGTATCGAGAGCCCTTTGCCCAGTAGTGGGTTGTCACAATAGGTAATTCCATTAGGGAACAATTCACACAAATTGACCTAGTCCTAGAGTTGATCTAGTACCTCTAAGGCTTATGTTGTATGTGTACCAGACAATGATGTTCATATTTATATATTATAGGTAGATAAAGACGCACTTAAATTGATAGAAACTTCCATGACTCAGAAACAAATGTTCGGGCACACAACAAGTATATGCCCTTACCAGGATTTGAACGGGATCCAGGTTACTCCACCCTAACGAAATTAAAATGCCTACTGGATGGTTCAGAGATTCGCCGATTTATAACGCTCCGAATTGATTATCCGTAGTTCTGCCTTTAAGTACTGTTCTTTGTACTTTTCGCACTACAATATAGGCTTTGATCTCATTATAAAGAAACATACGTATGGTACGATTTATCGACGAACCCACAGTGAAATGTACCTATGGTAAATTAACACACAGCACAATCGATTGGTGGCTTCGAATTGGTTTAAAATGACAGATCGTTACAATAAATAATTCCATACTAGAGCCTTTAAGACTGCTTGAATTTTCAAGCGAGCCCAGTTTCGACTGGGAGCTCTATTTAATCGTACCGTACACCATTATTTTATATGTCGTTTAAAGGTTAATAAGAAGAGATCCCTTTAAGAAGCAAAGCCTTTGTTCATCTTTGTCCTGTAACCTGTTTTATACTGACTTTGTTTTATACTATGTAGTGATTTGTTAACAATAGGAATGTAATTACTTGTAAAACCGACCCGTCACGTCCACCGTTGACACTCTGCAATTAAGACGAGATTTGCTCTTCTCACAATAAACACATGGTCGGTGGGCGGCAAAACGCGCGGATTCAATCCACCATTATTAAGTTTTAATGACGTCGGCCGCAATGCCAGCCCTCGAGGCGATAAACAAAGGATAATGGCTTCTGTGTTGCTCGTAATAAGATATATAACCGCAATCGCGATCTGGCCGGCTACAGCGGCAATGTTATCTCGAGACGACTGAAATTAAACATGAATAAAATTGAAATGAATGAAGGTAAAGATACAATGGAGGATTGGATAATAAATCTAAATGACTGTTCTTGAGCAATTTTTGTTGATTGAGCTGCAGTATTTAAGTTTGGTAGACACAAATCAGCCAAATAACAATACCAAATCCAAAATCACCACATAATATGAAACAAAATCGCTTTCCGCTGTCTGTCTGTCCCTATGTATGCTTAGATCTTTAAAACTACGCAACGGATTTTAATGCGGTATTTTTATAGATAGAGTGATTCAAGAAGATTTATGTACAATATAGATAAGTACCTAACGGTGCAGTTATTTGTCATAGGTACTTAATTCACTAAATAAAATCTTATAAAGAAAAACAAATGTATATATATCGTTAGGTTCCTACTGATATTAGCACTGACTGACTGATTCATGATTTTCATGAACGCCCAGTCCCGTGGGACACCCGTGAACTTAAAATGCTGACGCTTGCCTTGATGTAAACAAGAAAGAAGTAAGCTTGGTTAGTAAGACAATCATCTAGCATAATATTATTCAACCTTGCAAAGTTAGTAGCTCAGAATATCTTCTGTCCCATTAACTCCCGTCTCTAATAACACTTTGGCAACATTTAATCCCTTGTAGTACGGTAGGTTCCGCTAATTTCAGCGTACCTACTAAATACCCTACGTGCGTCGAAGTATACTAGCAGAGAGTTAATTTAGAACTTTGCACCGGGTTCAAAACTTGTTTACAATGCACCAATTCAACCTGCACCGGCGAACTAGCTTTTACAGCGGACATTATGCTTCCGTCACTTATACACACGCTAACTGATAGGCGAGTGCGAAAGTGACGGATGTTTTCCGCAATCTTAGGTGCTTTCGTCGCAATAAACAACACCTTAAACGCGTTACGGATTTTGAAACAGCTCTTACAGCATATTATGCGTATGCCTATTCAAGACTATCATACGGTCTCGTATTGTGGGGGAATAGTACTGATATAGACAGAGTTTTTATACTGCAAAAAAAGTGCATCAGGATACTAGTAAATATTGATCAAATGGATTCATGTCGGCCATATTTTGTAAAGCACCACATACTCACTCTTACCTCTATGTACATATTGGAGTCATGCAAGTTTGTTAGGAAAAATATGGATCTATATTCAGGGTTAACAAATAACAAAAGTAATAATCGTAACTTAAATAAACTTAAAATGCCGTTTTCTACATTAAAGCTTGTTTCCTGTAGCCCTCATTATATGACTATCAAAATTTATAATCATTTACCGAATTCACTAAAGAACCTGTCAGAATATAATTTATTTCATAAACAGTTGAAAATTTTCCTAGTGAATAAGTGCTACTATTGTTTAAATGAGTTTTTTAACGAAGATTGTTAGCTAAGTAATATTATTAAATGTATAATTCAGTAATGTATAATTTAGTGAATGTCTTTACAATATGTTTAATTCAAATTGTATAACGTGTGATGGGCACCTTTGCGCCGGGAATGACGCGGGGCGGGTTGTTTGATTGATTGTGTTATTTTTTTTTTGTTTATTTATTGTTTGTTATTTATTTGATTGTATAATTGTATAATATATTTGAAATATTTATGTTGCTATGCCCTTGCAGGGTGTCACATCTGTACTACTTTATGATTATGATTTCCACCTTTAAACTGTAATGTGACTTGCAATAAATGATTCTATTCTATTCTATTCTATTCTAAAGGTACCAAAAATACCTACAAAGCGTCTCATGACTGTATTAAAAAACTATAATGGAGAGAAATCTGCATAAAACATAAGAAACTAATTGCACTGGAGCGGATTTCAAAATGAAACATTTTGTTCTTATCTTTCTGCTTTGTGCAAAGGCAGTTGTAGTTTTGTTCTCTTTTGTTCATGAAATTACCTTTGCTTATGAAATTCACCTTTGACTCAAGCTTATGTTCAACTAAATATTTACCAATCACGAACATTCTTTTGATTATGTTTGAATTAAAGTAAACGTAAAGACATCTAAGGAAATTAAATATATGCTGAAAATAGGAACTCCCTTCTTAAAGGCTTCCCACGATCTTTACCAGATCGTCCATCCATCTTCTGGAAGGCCTGCCAACACTGCCCACTGTCGGTTAAAATGTGCAACTGACTGTCGTTAATTTCAGTTCTCCTACGGATAAGGTCATTTCTAATTTAATGTTAAAGTATCTACCTACTTCAAGTTTAGCAATTTCCATAGCACATTGAGTGACCTCGATTCAAGTACCTACTAGATGAAACTTATAAACCTCACCATACTTCTATCTAACACTATTTTCATGCGATGTAATAAATAACATCTTACACAAATGTTTTATGACCATGAAAATGGCTACCAGAGACGAGCGCCATTACTTAGCAATTAAATTTGTCTGACACGGGAAAGGTTTCGGCCAATTAGATTGCCTGATCCGAACTCTACCATTACGCCCGTTTCTAAGGAAGCCATCTAGTTTGCTAACACGAGCCTTTCTTCATTAGACGGGAACGTGATTGCAAATTCAAACACGCGCTCAGACTTGTACAAGGCTTCCGTGTTCTCGTAACCAAAACGTTACTTGTTAAATGGAGTGCCTTGAATGCCTTGTGGTTTAAGCGATGTTCGAGTTTTTGCCAATGACAGGGTTTTGTGAAATGCGAGGTATGTAGCTAAGTATTATAGTGTCACAGAGAGGAACTCTCCAATCGTTTGATAATACGGGCTACCCAACAAAGGTGATGTCACTTATACCGCACTAGGTTGCGACAGATTTTCCTAGAAATAAAGCCTTCCTAGATATCAAAATTAGATCAGATATTATATTTAAGCGGCTCAATTGAATTTCTTATTCGATGGGAGCAACAAAGGCTTGGGTTGGGTCTAATTTGCATGCACTGTTAATCCCTATTAGTAAACCATCCGTCGGGCTTATTATAATTTACAATGAAGATACGGACATAAAGAACTAAATCCGAATTGGCCAGAATTAACACGCTACATCATCCTTTGTAATTCGGCAAGTATTGCCGACGGTAAGGAACGCTCTGACCAATTTACTTAAGTTATTAGCGAATAACAAATGCTTTATGTAAATCCAAAGATGAAACTAAAAATAAAAACCAAACATTAAGTTCTGCAAACGGTAAGTTAAGGTCGGTAATTCTACGCCTCGTCGTATGTGCCATACACACATCAGACACACCAAGCAAACTGGTTGAGCGTAGTACCTTGCGTTTTTTTCTTTCTATACGACAAGGAAGGCAAACGAATAAGTGGGTCACCGATCACCTGATGATTAGTTTGTACCACCACGGGTGCGGGTGGTAGGGCCTTGTGCAAGGTCCGTCCGGATAGCTACCACCATCTTACTCGCTAATCCTGCCGCTAAGCAGCAGTGCTTGCACTGCTGTGTTCCGGTGTGGAGAGTAAGACAGCCGGGGAAATTACGGGCACAAGAGGCATTTCATCTTAAACCTCTAGGTTGGCAATGCATCTGCAATCCCTCCGGGGTTGCGGGTGTCTATGGGCAGTGGTGATCGCTTACCATCAGGTGACCCACTTGCTCGTTTGCCTTCCTATTCGCATTTTAAAAAAAAACCACCCATGAACACCCGTAAGCCCGTAACACAAGATGATTGCAGATGCGTAGAAGGCTCAGACAGAATTGCTTATGGTACGTTCACCAGCTGTCTTACTATCCACGCCGAAAGCAGCGCGAGCACTGCTGCTAGGCGGCAGGATTAATGAGTAACTTGGTGGTACCTATGAAAATGATGACTGTGGTTTTTCATACTGCGCATCTCGCCTCCACGTTTTACTTACGTGCAGCCACCCGTACCACCCGTATTTAAACATAATTAATTTAAACGTAATTTTTGTGAGATATAACCTGCACTTATTTCAAAAGTTTAAGAGTACTCGTCTTAATAATAAAATAAAAGCAATGCCTGGCAAGACTGCTCTATTTCGAAAAAGTATATTGGGAATGGCACCCAGAATTTATAATAAAGTACCAGAATACATAATAAATATTGAAAATATGACTAATTTCAAAAAAACTTTGTGTAACTTTCTAGTAGCAAAAGTTTATTATACAACAAATGAATATTTAACGGACAATAATTACTGTAAACTGTGCTTTTACATGTAGCACGACTAAAATTTGTATGCCTCGCGGCGCAGCACAGTGATACTTCATGTAGAATTAAGACCCTTTATGTACTATGTGCGAACCTGTGTTGAACAAATAAATACATTTCATTTCATTTCATTTCAACAAAAATGCACTCCAAAGACGCTTTAGGGGTAACTACAAAAGGTGTAAAGGGACTACAACAATAAAATTAAAAGTCACATAAAACAGCTGCAACTAATTTAACAGAAGAACAAACAACACTTACTCTAACTACTAGTTTAAGATATCGTTGATTAGATTTCAAACTGTAGCATGGGCAGACAAAGGCAAAGTTAGCATGTTCAATTTCCTGCAGAGGTGACGGCAGGCATAAATACGAAACTTGTTACGGCACAACTTTGGTTATCTACTCCAGGGATATCCCTATAGCTCTATTAATAGCAAAGCAACACCTAAACTTTTCAATTTTGCGGTCCTCGTTTAAATGTTGTTAACTTTTGGAAGTACCTAGCAATTTTAATCTAAGTTATACGCCAATGCTGTGTATTGTTTCGAGTTTTGGTATTCGGAACTGTATCAGAACTTTGAATTATGTTAGTGCTATCAATAATCTTCAACGATTTAAAAGTGCGACAACACCGCCGCTTAAAAAACGGTGACGTTACGGAATCGCAACAAAATGTAGGTATGAAGAAACGGAGAGAAAACGTGACGCCTACGACACGTCACTGCGTATTCGCACCCCAATTCTGAAACGACACGAATGAGCTTAGTGAAAAAATTGATGTTCATAATTGTGTTTACCGCGTACCAGTATTCAAAATGGGCCTATTTATTGAAACTACGTATTAAAGTTGCATACTTAAAGAAATACATTACAATAAATAGGCACGAATCGCGCTACATTATTTAGAAATTACAACTTTCGGTTTTGGAAAATAACAAGAAAAGTATTTTTTTAGTTACCTAAGTAATTTACTTCAATAGGTAAATACCACACCCCACTATGTAGTTATTTCATAAAGAAGATGTACGGTCTAAACGCAGTCAAATTCAGCAGTTTTATTCAAAGTTCCATCGCATTAGATAATGACTACTCCGGACTCCACACTATTTGAAATTAAAACCGTTACCAGCGCAACGTATAAAGCCTGAGCTGAAATAATCGTCGGTCGCAGTTTCTGGCGTCCAGCCAGCTCCAACTAAGAGCCTTTATTCTTCAGATTTTCATCAACTTTATTCATAAATCGGTGTTTAAGAACTGTGCCAATTTACAGCGCGGTAGTTCCGAGTTCGATTGAAAAATGAAATTGCAACTTTGCTTACTTGATATTGAAAGAGTTTGAACGTAATAAAATAAGATATTTTGTGCGAACGACTTCAGTTACAAATATAAGTTTTTGGTTGATATTTGAGTTTATACCTTTTACTCAGGAGCATTTTGTAGAACAACCTATTGATTTTCCGATTCATTGAAGCGTTTTACAAGTTTGCTATACTTATTTGTTCTAATACGAGTATAATGCAGGGCTTAGGTTTCGACGAAACTTTCAGTTATTATTATTATTCTGTTTAAAAAAATATGGCCAGAGCCATTGGACAATTTTGCCAGTGTCAATTCTTTATTTATGTTTTGTTTAGCTAAACTAATGCTGACAGTCCGATTTTAATTTTTTATAGAGGGCTGTGTAGCACTGGAATCAAGTTACAATCAGCCACTGCCACACCAAAAAGATTGTGAATTAATTTTATTTGCATAAACCTTAAACCAAATACTCACACAATCATGTTGTTGGCACAAAGTAGGTGAGTTTTGCGCCCCGTTCTTGCATGCAATAACAAGTGTGGCGTAAAAGCGAGACTCTTGCCTTTTCCTGCGATAGCACTTAGCCGGGGCAGTATAGTCACTGGACTTTCCGACATACTATCTACGTCCGAATTCTGACAGTTTTTACGACCGACCCGCACGTTATGTACGTTCGTAAAACACTCGGTTGGAGAAAAAATATTTTGAAGAATTTTTTACTTTTTATTACACAACTGGCCTATTAAAGGGCTCTTAAGACACTTTTATGGTCTCGAGTTATTATTCTTACTCCATTGTGATTAAGAATTATGACGTCACAGGCATGAAAACTGCGACGGCTGCTTTTGAGATTTGGTTTAAGAAAATCTTTTAATTTCTTTTAGCTGTGTTAAGCATTCTATCGACTTTGTGACTGTTATTGTTAAAGTCCCTAGAATTATTTTATATAAACAAACTTTACCCGTTTTGATTCATTTCCTGGACAGGGCCCTTTATTAAGCTACAAATCTTAAGAATCGTGTTACAGGCGATGCGGCTAGCAACCCATCACTATTTTGATTCCCTTTTCCACCTACGCCCCCAATCATTCTAAACGTGGTCTTTAGATCTTACTCCTTCAGGTTCTGTATACCCAATAAGGGATTAAAACGTGCTTTATGTATGAAGTCTTACAAAGCCACACCTTCACTTCGAATATCATTAGTCAACGCTCGGTATATACTATACCACGTAAACATAGCGAGGTATTATCAGTAACAACCTTATCCCGGCTTCGGCTGGAAGCCCGGAGCTTGCCGATAAAACCACCACTAAATAGGACCACTCTTTACTACACCGGTAATGATGCGCCGATACCAAACTGAAGGCCGCAATACACAATGGCGTGTGCTGGCCCATTTCAGGCGATCGGCATTTGCCATTGCGTATAGTTTTGTCCGTCACTATATAGGTACCATTACCCCCTGTACACAATAGCGATCGCCTGAAATGGGCCAGCATACGCCATTGTGTATAAGTGCCGGCACGTAAGTCTAGCGATAACCGGAAGTATAAAATATGGTATCTGTGGGTTCGCTGATCCCCTCCACGTGACTCGTCAGCGCTAGACTTACGTGCCGGCACGTATACTGGGGCCTTAACGTGTTGACTTTGGTGGATAATTTTATGCACTGTTGGTCTTCTTAGTGAATATTTACCAAAGTAAAATTAACTTTTTTTCGGATTATACATAATATATAACGGTCATATTTTTTAAATTACCTAATGGCAGGCAGAAAAGAAACAATATTTTATCAAAATTAACTTATTCTTATCTATTAGGTACTATTGCAGTGCAGCTGCACTTTTCTTGGTTTTTGAAAAATCGGCAATGAGTTTTGAAAACCTCATTAGTTTAGCAAATGTCATCATCGTCATCCCCAGCCTATATTCGTCCCACTACTGGGCACAGGCTTCCTCGCAAAATGGCTATACTTATAGACTTGGCTATAGTTCCCACGCGGGCCAATGCGAATAAGGAACTTCACATACACCATTGAAGAGCAAAATGCCCGCGAAATTTAAATTCTAAATACAAATGGTTTAAAGCCTGGATTTACACATAAATACGACACTTTTTATCCCCTAAAATTGCGTAGTTCCCGGGGGTAGCTGTAAATGAATATATCGCAGGCATTTCACGGGTACTCCTATTAAATGGAAAAAAACTTGCAAATGATAATGAAAGCTATTTCTGCTTTGATTCTGGTCAAAAACATACCAGTACTAGTCGAGCAGTAACAAAGGGAGTGTACTCATCCAGCGTGGTATCAGCTAAAGATCCCGGCTTACACCCGTGTTTTCACGTGTAAACATGAGATAGCCCACTGATTTATGTAACGAAAACTTTCTTTTGCTGACTTCTGACTATGTAGTGCGATCTACTATTCTTATCTAACCTGCGTACAACTTTAGGTATTGATAGACCTAGAAAAATCTTCAACTCCGACGTTTTTTAGGGTTCCGTACCCAAAGGGTAAAAACGGGACCCTATTACTAAGACTTCGCTGTCCGTCCGTCCGTCGGTCACCACGTTGTATCTCAAAAACCATAATAGCTAGACAGTTGAAATTTTCACAGATTGTGTATTTCTATTGCCGCTATAACAACAAATACTAAAAACAAAATAATAATAATAATTAAGGGCGCATCCCATACAAAAACGTGATATTTTAGCCCTTTTAATGGCTACCACTCGCCGAGCTAGATCTCAAGAACCGTAATAGCTAGACAGTTGAAATTTGCACAGATTTTGTATTTTTATTGTGGCTACAACAACAAAATACTAAAATCAAAATAATAATAATAATTAAGGGGGGCTCCCATACAACAGAGTAGTTGTTGGCGTTTTTTGCTGTATCTCATGAACCGTAATAGCAAGGAGGTTAATTTGAGGTACAGACTGAACCCTTCGTGCGCGAGGCCAACTCGCACTTGGCCGGTTTTGTTTATTTTAATTCGTTTTTTGAAAATGTTTCGGTCTTAAGAGAAAAGTTAGGTAGTTGATTAGTTGTGTAGGTAGGTCGCCCTCAATCTTGCTGAATGTGGCCTATAGATCCTGTTACCATATGCTCTGTCAACCCCGTAAGGGATAAAGACGTGATTTATGGATGTTATGTACGTAGCTATAGGTAGGTAGTTTTCTGTTGCTTATAAAGTAACGCAATTCGCGTTCGTGCTCAAACTGAACCAGTTTTTAATAGTGAGCTAAATATTTTCCATATAAATTTCAAGTATGTGTCATCTTCAACTTCCAAAGATCGCAATATACTTACCTGTGGGAAACGTTTTGAGAACGATTAAAAATCACACAGTACACTAAACACACAATTTATTTACTCAAAGTATTTACTTACAAATAATTATATTAAAAAGGAGCGACATAGAACAGCAACAACACGCATGCAAGCCTAAACAGAAGAGAGCCCGCGCATGCGCGAGTTTTGTTAAACTCGCGTCAGGCGTAAGACGGAGGCAGAGTTTAAGTACTAGGATATCAGGATCCTCTAAAAGCTTATTTTGAAATACGAATGAAGCTAGAGTCACGTTCGATTTTGAAGTTGTATACAAAAATAAGGCAGTCGCCACATACCTAATCCGAACACTATAAAGTCGAAGGCCACCAAGCCAGAAAGCGTTGCCCGTAACCGTCCATTAAATCTTCCATAAACCTGTGGGATTGCTTCCGGGCCATTTATATATTCTTAATAGGTAGCTCTTAGGCCCCATTAGTTTTAGTTATGGGGTAATGACTGTGAGATGTGGAAAGTGCAAATTTTATGAACGTTAGCTGAATTTAACTACGAGGGCAGATTAAACCCCTTACTCATAAACGCTTGTTAATTTTCTCTTAATTCAACGTTCATTTGTTTCATCTATTACTTTGACGTCTGCTATTGACGTAAACACACTTTTTAGGGTACGGTATGGCAAAAGGGCATTAATCCTTTTATTTATGGCACGTAAATAATAAAAAGAATTCACAAATTAAACGCCATTTTTTTAACAATACCTAATACCAAGTCCCACTTAAACGCATGCGACAGGTTTGTTCTGAGTCATTGAGGAATCAACCTAATCCCCTGTGGTGATCAGCTCAAAAAAAGTAAAACCTGTGCGGTACAGATACGCATTGTTTGTTGATCTGTCCAGTATTAGACTAGTTGTTATTCGACGCACAGAACCTACGCTAAGAAAACTTAGCCAATTCTCGAAGTTACTAGGCTCCTTTTTGTTTTCACGCTCAATTTGTCAAGGAGCAAACGGTTACTCAGTAACTTGTAAAAGAAAAAATATAGAAAGAGCTGCGAACGAGAGCGTCACCTGATAGTGATCACCACCGTCTAATTAGACCAGACACCAAAGGATTTCAAATAGGTTGCCAGTTCAGAGGACAAGATGGAACACACCTCGTGCGCCAGTAATTTAGCCTGCTATCTTACTCTCCAAGCTGAAACACAGCAGCTCACGCACTGCTGCTTGCCGGCCGAATTACTGAGTGAAATGGTGGTAGCCATCCTTGTACAAGGCCCCACCAGCCCACCACCCTGCAGGAATGGTTTGGCTTGGCGAACTGCAGGATACAATACAATAACTCTTTATTGAACACCACATATAACAATCAAAACAGAAAAAAGGTATACAGAAGTAATAAGGTACCTAACAATTGGCGGCCTTATCGCTACAGAGTGACACCCTCAGGTCATCGCGTTCGCTCTAGGAAGTCGTTGGCAACGCAAAAGATCTGCTAGGCTTCGTTCAGGAACTGGATGAGTTTCTATTAGTCCACACTACTTCTATAGTGCCTATAGCCCAACACACAAAATGGGTGCACCATAACGTCGAGGTCGCTGCAAACCACACTATACTCACGGGCAAAAATAACTCGCTTTTCATACAACATCGTATGGGAAGTGACTCGTTATTTTTGTTTGTCAGTGTTACTAATTTTACACTTTGACCTGTGATGCGATCAAACGCCTGGCTTATTTAAAAAAACATCGACCGAATTGCACCGAACCGTGCACGCAAATTACCCGGAACTACAACAGCCATCACGCTCATTTAAACACGTCCGTTCGTTCGATCCGCTCGTTCGGTTAGGCTGGTCGCTGTTCAAACAAGTACGGCTGTGAAGCGTCCGAGCGTTGTAAACCAGAACATGTGTGACGCTGCAACATTCCTATATCAATAGACGCATCGTCATTGACAAAGTGTAGAAGAAGCCAAAGGTGGACCGCACTGGTTCAGTAACAGCCTATTTGGAACTAGGTTGTATCTATACAGAAAATATAGACGTCAGGAGCGCATACCCATGTCTTAGTTTGCATTAGGATGGATAAAGCGAACCACTTCGTGCAAGCCTATGGCAAGCTAACAATACAATGGGCACATCTGAGAATATGAATATTTGTCTTTACATTAATAATGCTTGCACTAAACTGCAATCACAGAGCACAGTATAAGTATTCTAGGACACTAGGCTATTCGGTTGTCAAAATAACTTAATTAACGTCACTATAAAAAGTCATCCACGTAAATCTCGCGCGAAACTCAGGCACCCGGGCAAGAGTACCCAGCCGCTCACAATCGTATCTGTCTGGACATGACTTTAGTTCAGACCGATCACCCATTAGGTCATTAGGCACAGCACGCTAGGCTTTGTCGCGGATGCAAAGTGTATATCCCTTTCTAACTAACGTGGCGCGTAAAGGACAGGTTCTATGTCTGTAAAAACACTAGTGTGCTTGGTGCTCATAATTGAATTAGTTCAGGACACGCGACCGACCGAGCAACAAAGTGTTTACGTTCTCTGCGACTGAATCCAATTACTTGCGCTGATCTGAACTCGTGACCTGGATCCTTGCAGGTCTGTTCACCGATGCCGGTTTTTACGAGGATTACGCTATGGAAATTGAGGTCGGGTTAGATTTAGTAGCATTTTTGATGGAATTGTTACGTGAATGTAAATAAGTTGCGAAAACAACTGCGGCATTTGGCCATTATTTGAATGTAATTTGAGAGAGTTGTAAAAATGTTCAAACATGTCCATTTGCATGGTTTGAAAAATGTTTAAAATTTCTTTGCTATCCGTTTCTTATAAGCTTAGAACTTGCCATGTCGGTTTTTCAGTTTAACCCAACTCCTATGGGTAGGTATTAGGCAACGAATAAACTTAAGTACTTACTTAAACATCTAACCATAATATTGTATTCTCTATATACATTTAGCCTACCCCGATCAGGGATGAACTCCATTCAATCGTGAAATATAAATTAACCATAGGTACGTGCAACATTTCAGAAAGCAAAAACAATAATATACTTAACGTGAAAATTTAATTCAAGTGATAATCCGTGCCAAAATTAATGAACTTTGCTACTTATTCATGGATTTTGAATATAATAGAAAATGCGATACTGTACTTTATGTATTTTCCATTAATATCCCAATGAAGGATCGCCGTAAGCGGCTAACGATCTGCGGTAATGATTAAACCGAACGCATGATTAAATAAATCTTTCATTATGAAGTATTACATTATCTAGTATTTAATTGTGGCTTTGCTCTGATAAATATTTGAAATGAAGTAAGCAAAATTTAAAACGACACTGAAAATTAGAACACAGAAAATCCGAAAAGTAAAGATATGGCCGGGAATCGAACCTGCTATGGTTGGTGTGGCGGTACGTAGGTATAGCATGCATCACGGAATTATGAGAATCCGGGTTCGATTCCCAGCCATAGGTTTACTTTTCGGATTTGTCGTTTGAAAATTTAATATCGAACGGGTCACTTTTATGAAACGCGACCCTTTATTTTTGCTCTTGAGTGGGTATTATAAAAAATCAAGAAGTAAAATTCTTGGTTCATTTGATAGTATGAAGTAAACAAGCAATACTACAAGGAAACATGTGCATACTCTGTCATGCAGGCGAGCAGAGAGTCAAAGAAAACAGAGTTTGAAGATCGGGTGGCAAGGAATGTACCTACTACTCGAAACTGAATAATTATGAGTCATGAAAATTTTTAATATTTAGTTTAGCTTTGTTCCGATAGAAATACAAGTTACAATAACATAAGGATATTATCTAACAGTCTAAGTACCTTTCAATAAACAAGCAATAGCCCCCATATACACACACAAATACACAACGCGCGCCACACGACACGAAAAGAGGCCTAAACACACAAACAATAGTTAACACACGCTAACATTATTTGAAGCAAGTCCTACACATTTTAAATAATCACTCTGATATAATTAGGTTAAGGAGGTCGCAAATATTCAAATTCGAACGTAGTCTATTTCCAGTCAACCTGACGACGCCTGAATTCAAGATGGAAAAAAGAATGTATTGTTCCTCATTGATTGAAACAAAGAATGTCGGAAATGAGTTCTTTACAGAAGGCTTCCTTTGATCGTAAACACAAAAGGTTAAAATAAGAATATACTATAGTATGTTTTTTTTTTTAAATGCCTCACTTGCTTTGAACGGATTTTTAGTGCAATATTACATATCATATTTTTACATGCATACATAATACATTAATATTAATCATATAATCTTATTATAGGTTTGTGAGGATGTGACGATGTGACGATTTGTGACGATGGAAGAGAGTGAGTGTGTATGTTTGTTCCTTCTTCATGCTGAAACGATGGGACGGATTTGGATTAAATTTGGATGAGAGATAGCCTGGTTCCCTAGATTAAAACATAGGCTACTTTTTATCACGGAAAATTGCATAGTTCCCGCCGGATAGCGATAAACAGATGAATTACTAATTCTACGCGAACGAAGTCGCGGGCAAACGCTAGTTAACCATCAAGTGGAAATATTATACAAATTGAACAAAGGATTAAGGTTAAGAGAACTAGCCTTGTTATATTATTCTTCCATGGAGGTAAAATGGTAAGCGTAAGTTAGTAAGACTTACAACAATTAAAATAATTCCCGTCACATTCCAGTTAACTTCTTAAAGCAATCACATCGAAACTTTAGCACTCTCTCTAATAAGTTAGCGCGAAACAGTTCGAAACAGGAAGTTTCCTAATCAAATAGATCCTCATTCAGAGTGAGCTCTTAAAATGGAACATTACGAAGACTGAAACTATAATATGAAATTGACACTAACATTACGCGCTGTGAGTCTGAGGGAACTTAGTGATTATTGAAAGAGTAATACTTTTTTTGCTTTGACACGCGTCGATAGCTGTTAAATTTTTGGGTCTCGTCTCATTTGTTTTATTATAGCGCCAAACTAATCTGACTTAGGTATTATACTATAGATACAATCACTTGCCCCCTACAGTTCCAATTCTATGATACAGGATGAAATTGTACCTATACGTGATACAAAATTAGTGTTTCTAGCTAAGCTGAAGCTCGACAATATTGATTTATTAACTCAATTGTTTAAATTAGTCTTATTAATTATAAATATTTTTCAAACAAAGAATGTAATTATAAACTCAAAGTACCAAAGAGCCACTAAAGAGGCGAGTGTATACTGAAAACATTTTATTTTTAGACATTTTAAAACTTAAATTAATTTGTATTATGACACTACTAGCAGTGGTTTTTACTTTGGGGATGTTTGTAGAAAATATTTACTTTAAATCACGTAAAAAGTTTCACTCTGTAGAATGGCAAAACCGCACAGATTAATACCCATAAGCGAAAGAAAAAAAAAAACGATTTGCTGCCTGTCCAATATCCAAGCAGTCCTACATTCGGGCCAACTTGTGAAGTTCGCCATCGTTCTAATTTCGACAAGTTGCCAAACTTATTATAAGTTAAATTGAAATTCCGAAAGACCTACACCAATAGGTACTGTACTCTGATATTTAAGAGGGAAAACAGGAACAGTGAAGCAAACTTTCGTCTCACATTTTCCGAGTGTTTCGTGAATTGTATTTGTTCTGAGATGAAAGAGAAAAACGTTTTTTACTGTACTTGGTGAACTTTGCATAGGTGTTTGGGGTGAAAATTCATTGTGTCGTTAAGGCCGGATAACGAGATTTTGTTATTTGAGTCAGCCTGTTTCCTTTATTGTACCCGCAGCTCCCATTTTGAGGCAGACTTACAAAAATACTGGAACGGTACGCAAAATACCAGGTGTCCAACCGCACATCCGAGGATACTTAAAAAGCTTACTGGTTTTTTGTTTGATAAATGTGTAAAGGTGTAGTTCCACCTCGCGTTTTTGCTGCTATCTGTGGCACATATTGAACAGGTATGGTAGGTAGCGATAATACATAACATTGACACCTACATACGGGATAGTTTAATTAATGGAATAGAGTTTAAATGAAAAACTGAGGAGATTACAGTAAGACCTTCGGCACATTTAGTCTACGAAAATATTGCGTTTATTTCTTGGGAAACGGCTTTATTTTATCTAGCTGTTATCCACGAGTTAAATGTAGCCTATATGACACTCACATATCTTTTGCTTTCTATTGATAAAATAATTTTCACTAACGAAGAGTTCACTAACTCACAAGCTTTACCTCTTTATAACATGAGTACTTACTTATTAGAAGTCAAATAAAACTACACGTTCAGTGGCAAAAACAGGAAGTAGATTTTTATTTAAAAAAAACAGTTAGTTAGATATAGCGCCACAGATGGCAGCACTGGTACATTGTTGATATAACTTCAACAAGAAGTATAGATAAATATCTGTCAGTAGGTAGTAAATTAACGCTCCGACTAACTCGAATTAAGTGTCCATTAATATTTTCTATAACATTACCGCAATTTCCACGAAGCTCATCAATAAAGCAAAGCAAACTTATAAAGCGGGCCAAAGACAGCAAACAATCTGCCTCGCAAAGTCAGCGCCTGTATTTAGAATGCAGCCTTAACGCCCACTGGCAACACTAATTTGCATATTACGCCGCAGTCTGTGGTCAGCGCTTGTTTTGTTTATCTGTTTTATATCAGTTGGTTATTAGCATCAAATTTGAATCAGTGTTCCATTCATTTTCAGTGGGAGCACAATTTTAGACTCAACGTGGTGGGTTTGATAAATGTAGGTTCTTACTTCTCGTTTACTTACACTAAAAGTAGACTGTACCACTTCTTTATTGAATTGTACTCCAGTTGAATTTGTAGGTACACCTTGGCTATCGACGATTGCACGGCGTTTGCTAAAATGCTTTCCCAGAGATGAGACCTATCTTGATCGATTTCTCGCTCCCAAATCAGAGCTTCTGTATATTTCGTTGAAATCATTAGACTCGTTTTCGTGATCGAAAAACATACATTTATGTCCCTTGTTTAATGATATTGATATAGAATAGAACAGCACTTAAATACGTAGGAATCAACAGAACACAAACTTAGCTGTTGAAACGAAGTAAATTATAATAAGATGTATCACTCGGAACTCGTAGACCTCAGGGTCTACGAGTTCCGAGGTACAGGGTCGATCTCAGGATCCTGAACTTAATTTGGTTGCTTTAGGTTTTCACTGGGTTGAAAGAGATAAAAAACGAACAGAAAACTCGTCATTTTACCTTAAAATAATACGAAACCGACTTAAAAGAGAAAAAGTTACAAAGACCAAACGAAAAACTGTTACTGTCAATATTTACGATGTAAAAAAGTGGTATTTTCTTTCAAGATAGATACAGACAAAACGAAAAGAGCGATATTTACGCAACATTATCCCCGTAATATAGGATAGATTTGAACGTTTTCGTGTCGGATAGCCGCGGGCACAAGTAGGGTTGACATACATTCAAGGACACTCGTATCGTGCAGTATTGTTTTCTTAGTATATTGCGGCTACGGGACATAATTTTCCTTGTCGATGGTAAGCTATGCGAAATGTGTCGGCCTTTGAAGATGAGGGATTTATTTTCATTATATTGACAATCTGTGCCAAGTCAGTGTTGTTGTATGTAAATGTAAACAATCATAATTATAGTTAATAATTACGGTTAGAAGTGTTCAAACGTGAATAGCACAGCGATGCCATGGCTTCATGGCACCGCTGTTATGTTTATAACTAACATAACAAAACAATTGCTTGCATGCAAGCATTTTATTGCCAATACAATTAGGTACCTGCACAAAAACAAACAACTCAAAGTAAATAAGTGTGGCAAAAGGCTAACAGCCTTATTCATAAAAAGTTAGAGGCTCGCTATAAGCTCGCTATAGGACCGATGCAAAAAAACATGATTCATAAACGTCAATTAGCGCTAATCAGTCCATCAAGGGTCTGTTAAGTCTTCCGAAAGTTAGCGGACCGTAGACCCTACTTTATCTCTCTGCTAACTCACAAAATGGCCGCCACAAGTGTGAACAGCTGATTTTGGCAAGAGCAAAACCATACGCAAGACAGTTTTTTTTGTTTTAAGTTTTTATTCCCTCCGGGAAAGGTAAAGGACACTAGATCCACACTGCCTAGTCTGTCGTATTAATTCGCTGGTTTCCCGGTAATTCGCTGCCACTGCTGTAAAATTTTTTTTTTAATTCACTAAAAGGCCATTTTTGGTCTATGATTTGTCAAGGTGACAACATAACGCGTCTAATCCATCCATCAGCAGCTCATTAGCTAACAGACTGCTAGCAAGCGTTTATGAATCATACTTCTTAACAACTGTCAAATAAGCTTAATCAGTCAGTTAACTAATCGACTGATCAAACCTCAATTAAGGATTTTTTATGAATAAGGCTGTAAGGCTCAGCATGTGCGGGGAGAGCTGTGCTGAGCTATGCTGTGGTTTTCAGCCAGCACCTTTATACAGTGCAAGACATTTTATCATACATCATTTAACTGCATGTGCAAGGGAGATTTGTTCGAGACCAATCCCGACATCTATCTTAATACTTCCAATACAAATGTAAACAATGTATACTAATCGATCAAGTAAATGAATACAAAAAAAAGAATTTTAAAATATCTCCCAATATGTACAACAATAAACGGGCTAACACAGTAACATAATTAAAATTACAACGTCCTAGATTTCGCAAATAAACAGAGGGAAAAATTACGTGTCCTATTTTGTAAAATAAAAAAACCGAACCGGTGGATAACAGCGTTCTTCGTTTCGGCAAACACCATTACCGGGGTTCGCCCATAAACCGCCCAAGATAAGAAGAATAGCGGGCGCGACCGTAAAACGGGGTATCGAGTGTTTCACTTTACGTGGTCGCGTAAACCCGTATTATGTAGCGAATTTTTCAAGCCTTACGCAACTCGCATATTTATACATTTCTACATAAAACTCTGTCTCGCATCTTTGTGAATGCTGAAATTCAAATCTATGAATGGAGATTGATTGTAACTTTCTAAAGAAAGTTTAATTTGTGTTTCCTGTAGAAATAAATACAGAATAACGAGCAACAAGAAAGCGACTGCATTTTTTTTTGTAAACGCAATAAATAAACTGAACCAGATTCTCAACCGCCTAGTCAAAAAGAGTGAGTTACTGCTTTCAAAAAGGTAATAAATACTAATAAATTATGACAAATATTGTATAAATGACGAGTGTGATCGCTACTTATGTCATTGTAAAAACCCAGTAGAAATTGCCAGTTTACTGAAGTACTTACTTACTACTTAGTAAGATTGGATTATCAGGTTAAATAACATGAAAGCCAAATTCCCACCGATGACGGTACCCGTGAGATCGATGCGTAATACATTTAAATAAAGAATTCACGGTTCTGAGTGAGGATGTGAGCATGATTTACGAGGGGCGAGAAAGTGCCACGTGCCCTGGCCGACAATACGAATGATTTGTGACTTCTCTGCATTCATGTTACCCCGGTACTTCCACGTCTTACTGTCCACACTTCTCCTATAAAACCTTCCTTTTCGCTACAGGGCTCAACAAAAGTGTATTTACGTATATTAGGTACGACTACAGGATGTGCATGCCTCAATGTCAAATTCTTACGGGCTAAAACATCAAAGGTATTTGGACGCACTGTAAATGTGGTAGCGTTTACGTAGTTATACTTTTATTGTTGGTTTTCTTTCTAAAGTATAAAACTAGACAAGCATAGTAATAATATGAAAGCTCTAAAAATTGTACTTTTATTGTTTTTCATTCTTCATCATAAACCTATATCAGTCCACTGGCTCGACTTTTCCTCTACCTCTTCTATAACCCTGTTTTTACCCTGCCTTGGGCATCTAGCATCCGCTGTATCAGCTTAATTTGATCCTTCATAAGAGTCAATGTTATCACAGCAAATAAACCCAAGCACAAAGTCATTGTTCAAACTTGACCATCCTTAAGACACCGTATCAATTTTCAGGTCACGCGAATGAGTTCAATCAGGCCGTACCTTGCTAGTTTTCGTAATTTAGTTTTGAGTGCTTTATGCTACATTATAACTACAATGTACTAGCTGTTGCCAGCGACTTCGCCTGCAAAGAATTCGTTTAGCGCTATAAGATAAAAAGTAGCCTATGTGCTATTCCAGACTTTTCTCTATCTATGTGCCGAATTTCATCCAGATTCGTCGGGCCGTTCTAGCGTGATTGAGTAACAAACAAACATCCATCCACCCATACTTTCACATTTATAATATTAGTTAGATAGCAATTTCCATTTTAGCTACAAAGTGCTTATAACGGCATTCGCCTTAGCTAATATTTGCACTACATTTTTTCTATAATTTTTACGATCACTACTCTTGTCAAAAATTGTTACGTTTCTACAAACTCATACTGTTAACGTTGGATTCAAAACAACAAAATTTCCATTTAAAACAAATAATATATGTAGGTAAAAATATCATGGGACAGATGACATCAATTGACCAAGTCCCTAAATAAGCATTATTTAATATGAGTACCTTCTATGAATTAGAATTAGAAAGCTTAATTTCACAATACCCTGGTGTTAAAATGCTCACGCTTACAAACAGAAGGAGCAACTGATGAACAGCTGCTCTGTTAGTGTCAACGAGGTTAATTCTAAAATTGGTTCCATAAAATATAAAGGTGAAATACATGACTATGCGGCTTTAATTCAGTCACTCGCTAACATGGTACTAAAACTTAAGTGTCAAATTTAATATGAAGCACGCACACAATTTTAAGTTTTCACATCAGAGTGATCTCCTAATTCTCTGCCTTTTTATTTGAAGCTTACACTAACATTGGTTTACTTATTTATCTGTTGTCTGGTTCTAAACGCAAAATGCTAGTGTATACTTTTATGTTGATGATGTAAGCTTCGTCAGCTTCAAATGCTCAAATGCTATAGCAGCCTCTGCACGGTAAGTTCAGATTGCGAGAAACGCCGTGCACCGTTCCAACCGCGTTTAAACCCTCGGTCTGTAGTTCCTGTAAATGCACGCGGGGCTTAGTGGTTTAAACTTTCGTTGTGGGATTACATTCCATGCGCCAGTCTAAACAAGAACTACTGAAGGCTGTCGGTGAAACAAAAGTTGCTCGTCTATGCCCCGCGGTATGTAACTGTTTTCTCGGGATGACAAATAGCCTATGTTAATCAGGATACTGTACTTAGGTCCTGTAATTTCAGAGATTGTCCACTGTTTACCAACAAACGATCAAATAATACTACGTTGTTAGAATATACATAACTGTCTAAGTTTGAAATTGAAACAAGATGTTTCAAATTTGCCAAGAAAAAAATGCACAAGGATTTTTATTGCGAGGTATTTTTGCGTCTAAGCTTTTCTGTCTGCAAATCAATCCAACAACTGGAAATGGATGAAATGCAACTTTCAAGATTTGACGGTAGGTAACCTGCAAGTCCTTTCCTTTGTAGTGAAACTTGTATTAAAGCGTGGTTTCGCTTATTAATCGTCGGAAAAGGAACACGATGTTTTTACTCAAATCCCTTAAGGACAAAAGCAATCCCTCAATCTAAATTTAGAACCAGCCTTTATTCTCCAAAGGATAAGAATCGTATTATCACAACGTTATGTTGAGCTGAGAAAAGTTGAAATTATTTTGGTCACAGCTGGGAATTGTGAGCCTTTTGTTAGCCTTTTTTCATATTTCATATAAATGAAGAGTTTTTTTTACTTCCTTACATACCGCTTTATTTACCGTTTATGAACAAATTAATATGTTTTGAATTGATAATCCTTTCGACGTTTTTTAACGCGTAAAATTTGGAGTAAAATTAATTACCAAAAGCCCTCTCTAATAATATTTATCGAACTAAAATTTACCTGCTGTTTTTCAAACATCCGTCATCGCTCGATATGTACATTTGCTTTAGCTAATCGTATCAGCGCTTGAGTACAAACACTTTGGATGCACTCGTTCAACGATACGTAGGTACTGTAATCTATGGTCAAATGCAAACAGTGGGCGTCCTACACGTTGCTCGCAGCGTATTATTTGCACGCTAGCCGCTCTTTAGTGGAAGCGAGTTAATTTTGCGGCTGAAAACTCGTGAAATATAAGAGAGTTTTTGGTAAAAGTGTTATGAGTTTTTAACTGGAATACAGTTTTAGGTAAATTTTGGTGTGAAACATTTTTAGATTTTTTGTTAAAGACACGGTCACTGTATAAAATATAGTGTTTAATTAATGATGCCTGAATATTAATGCTCTGCTTTACTAAATAAACAGCCTAATGATGATTCAAACGCGCTATTAATAACCTCAAATCGTACACTAAATTAAATGGTAATTGGAAATATAAAATACAAAACAACAGAAATACTTATATACATATAGGTACTTTTTAGTAAATTCACAGCAAGAAATTAATGACGGTATAGATGCTAAGTTTCAGATGTTATTAGCTCAACAACTAAGTTAAACCTGTCGCCAAACAACCCCGTTCTCGTTTCAAACTTTGTCATCTCGGCGCTATCTCGTTTCGAAATCCTATTTCAATCGTGTAGTTTATCGCTTCTCAAAGGCAGAGCTTCTATCAGGAAGTATGACGTTGCTTTTCCCGGGCTTCAAAATGCATCAACTGAAGGGTTCTTGTTGCTGAGTGGCGCGCCGCACATCCCCGTACACTCTGCTATCCTGGTACCGCGATGTTTAGCGATCTAACGCATACTAGCAACGACCCGCTTTTTATGTTTGTCTACTAGATCGACAAACCAGCTAACTCACTTTTTGGTTACCTTTCATGAAGCTTGGTATTAAATTTAAAGAAAGGAAATCGCCGTATCTTAACGTAGTACGAAATAATGTCACTCCACGTCATCTGTACGTACGCTTAAATCTTTTAAACTATGCAATGGATTTTATTGCATTTTCATCAATAGATAGAGTAATTCATGAAATAAATTAATTCACATTTTTAACATATTTATTTATTGTCATCGCATTTACAGCTCTACCTTATGCCAAACCAGAGTAGGTGATCTCATAAAGTTGATTACTATCCACGCTTGCTCTCTTGTAGGTATGTCCTGGACATGCCACTAAGTATTGAGTAGTAACAAGTAGGTTATAAATTTGGTAAAAATCGTCAAATAAAGATCTTCAAACATTATCTGTTTCTTAAAATCGCAGTGTTACCTACTTTGTTTCGGACTCTTTCCAAACTGCATCGTCGTATCCCAAGTAATGTATCGCAGCAATCAAAGAGAGAGCTCTCAGTGGGACATCCGAAACTTATGTGTGTCGCCGCTTTGTTCCAAGGAGTTTGAATCGGCTCGGTGGAATTGAGATACCTATTTCTTTTCTAGCAAAAACAAAATGTTACGCGACGACTTTGGACAACCTTAATTGATAAGCTGCGATTTTAAAAATTCTATTACTTAATTCAAAAGCACACATGTCCAAAAAAACTGATTAAGTTTTTTTTCATTTTTAGACAGATTAGACATCAATCGATTACGATTATTTGGTATGATATCTATCATATCATAATGATAGATGTTCATTATGATAGATTGATGTCTAATCTGTCCCAAAATGTAAAAAAAAACTAAATCCGTTTTTTAACACTAGTCCTTTTGAGTTAAGGCAACAATGCTTCCTTCATAATGCAACTCTATAGTTGTGGATGTGCATGGTCTGTCAGTTATGCTACTGTTTTATATCTAACAAAGTAAATCCAAACTAAGATTATATTTGATAACAACCGAAAACGAGACTGCTAAAACGGTTAGCTGAAAAGGAGAAGAAGCCTAGAAATTCCGACAGCAGACTTACTTTTCAATTAAATACAGCAGGCAGGGATTTATTAACGAACGGATATACATTTACAGTACTAGCTGTTGCCCGCGACTACGTCCGCGTGTGTTTTTTGTGATATATATATTTGTGATTTATATATTCTTTGGCAGTGTGGTATTTAACCAAAACAATAAAAATGTTATAAAAAGTCTGAGGACAGAAACTTTTGCAATTTTAGTTACCAACTTTTTCACAATAAAATTCTGACATGTTCGTAGCGCAGGCGTAAACGCGCCGTTGGATTTTGCTTTTTTTAGGCAAAGGTACTGAGAGCATACAGCCAAGCGTTTCACGCCGCCCTCATAATAATATCAGCTTTTCAAATAAGAGTGCGTTCGAAAACCGAACGCGCTGTGAATAATAGCGCAATAAATAAAAACAAAGTAACGTTATTTCATATTGAACTTTAGGTGTTAGGTAAAGAACACAATTTAGGACGCCAATTTAGGTTTATTTAGGTTGGACAAAAATGTCTTCGTTGAAAAAATACCTGTGCAGAATGTAATTATTTTATTAATGTTTTTTCACAATTTACACACTTTTCCGGCTTTATGTCTTATGTACATTCGTATCTATCTATTTTCTTCGTAGTATTATTGTATTTGTAATAATTACCAACTACTTTACCGAGGAAAGCTGATTTTCTTGAGTTCTGCTATTTTTTGCGTAATCAACTCAAAAATCAAATTTCAAGAAAACTGAGAAATTATATTTACCTGTATTAGATTGGAAGTATATGTAGCAACTTTAAAAGGTTAAACTTCATTAGTTTTTATTTTATAGGTGTATGAAGTTCATTATTTTTTAAACACAAAACCCTCTTTTTTGCGTCTCTGGGTGAGATTAAAAAAAAATGCTAAAACAGGTATTTCTTTATTTTTATTACTGAGTATATATTCTGAGTTTCATGATTCTAGAACAATCTAATTTTTTTTTATATAAACTTTAACCCCCCTTTTCACCCCCTTTTTCTAATATTTTCCAAAATTTCTATAGCCTAGATCCTATTCTGAATGTATTTAAATAGATTTGTGAACATTTCAACAATATCCGTTCAGTAGTTTTTACGTGATGCTCAGTCAAATAAACAAACAAACAAAAATTTTAAAAATGGTTTTAATAATGTTCAGTTACTTATTTTAAGTCACCCTGGTCGGTTTTTTTTTTAAATATTCAATGTACAGATTTTTTGGTCTCAACGATTTTATTATATGTATAGATATGTATAGATTATGCATGTTGTGAAACAAATCTGAGTTCACAAAAACTATTGGCAACCATTGCTATCACAGCCACATTCAGATTGCAACTATTTTTAAAATTTACGACTACAAGCCTATTTCAATCGCCACACTTCCGTTCATATACTCCACAGCCGGTGCCAAATATTTTTGTATCCCGCGTGGTCGATTTAATATACAACAGTGATATATTTTGAATGTTGTATTTTTACCAGACTTCGGCGAAGCCCAAGGAGGATTATGTTATGTGTATGACGCTTATGTATGCATGTATGTATTGCTTATGTCCGCATCGTCATAAAATATGAATAATTAATATCATGGTACCAATCACCTAACGGATAAATTCGGGGTTGGTCGAATTCTAGGCAGATGAAGTCGCAGGCTCAGCTATTAAATTACTTAATTCTGCTCTTATTAAAAAAATCCTAACAGAAAGTTAAAATACTACGAATATGTCGTTATCCGTTTAACTAGTCTAGTGTAAATTGTAAAATGAACAAAATTTTACCTCACTTGAATATAAAAGCTCTCACGCGAAATATTCAAGATAATAGTACTCTTGAAATATTAACCCCACACGTGTAATACAAATATGGGTAGAAAAACGAGCTCTGTGCAGACAACAGACACTTATTTATTGTTTGGCCAATCAAGTTGAAAGCTCTCGGCGCGAAGAGGCGGGTAAAACTTTCAACGTGTATACTTTGATGTACACTTTGTGCATGTAAGTAAAATTATGAGCGTACTATAATAACAGTAAGTAAAGTTACAAGAACGAATAACAACTTATTTCAGTATTTATTGAAATAGATATAATTTTATATAATTAGCAATAATGGTAGATGGCTTGCGAGTTTTCAATTTCATTATACCCGTTATGTCTTGATGGCATGTATTGTAGTCCTCCAAACAACTTGATTAAAACTGAGTCCTTTTACCAAACTTCGCTTCCTCGCTCCTTGACACGCCGTTTTGAGATAGGTGGATGCTGTTTGTCCGGATTGCCTCATGAAAACTTTCACGGAACGTCAATGTATAATATACTAAGTACGTGTATGTAAACGATCAAAACGCTCAAGGAAAAATCTGCAAAACGGGTGGGAACCCAAGGCGCCTCATGGTGTCGTATTAATATTTAATTTGTTTGTTGCTTTCTTATTTTCTTTTCCACTTCTTACGATCCTGTCAATTCCTATGGTACTGCTTTAAAGTTGTAAACTGCGCTGTATACAATAGTTCTGCTTCTAAAGAAGTTTGTTTTGTCAGCGCGATGCAGGTACTTTGTTATGGAAATGTCGCAAATATTTTCATTAGGGTGTACTATATAGTTCATAGAATTAAGTTATATTAAGTTCTACCTATAAAACTTCTTCATTGTATTTGTGTTGTATTAATACGATTAGAAGTTGTTTTCGCATGATAAATTATTATGAATTAACAAAGTCTCAGTAAGTTTTTAATTTTGGAAAACGATAATCTGCATTTGTTAGTAAGGCTCCAAGAATACACTAAATTGGTAAGAAAATAAAGAATAAAGACTAACCCTTCTTCCATGTGTCTAAGACAAATGAATGTTAAGAAAATGTTTATTAATATTAAGGGGTCTGACTTATTGACGGAATCATCGCTGTTTTTTTTGCTTACCTAAGTACTGTATTAACACTTAATTCTTTACGGGCTCAAAATGTACGGCCAGGAATGTGGGATCTAACAATTTTCGTCCTATAATTATTCAATTGATTCTACAATGTAACTTGGGCGTGCGTTGCTGGGTCACGCATTAGCAAACTTTAATTAGTTAAATTGCACAACAACACCTTCCACAACAGAACCTTGTCGCATAATGTCGATATCAAATTGAAATTTATTGAAATTGATTCTTGACATGGCGTTACTTCACTATGACAGCGTTCCATGTATGCTTAACAATTAAAGTCCTACACCCGCTTGCGCACCCTTGCGTGTATAGTACTTTAGTATCAAAGTTCAAAGACAACTGATAATGAAGCATGGAATTGAACGAAATACAATGTGACGTCGTTAACGCATTTGCTGTCAGTAGGTCTAGTGTAAGTTTTCGCATAAAAAAACGTCTCGAACGCGTTCATGTAACCGTCTCAATTACTATGGAAAAATTGTCAATTGCGGATCAAAACGGCAACAAATTGTTGTCATAGTATTTTGACATTTTAACGCAAACGCGGTCGAGACATATTTTGTGACCGAAAACCTACACGAAGCATACTGTTTGCTTAGTGTAAATTTTCGGTCACATGATAATCTCGAATGCGTTTGCGTTAAAATGTCAAATACTATGACAACTTTTTGTTGCCATTTCGTTCCGCTAGTGGCGCTGCCAATTTTTCCACAGTGACTGAGACGTAAACGCGAACGCGGTCGAGACGTGTTTCTTGTCTAAAACTTACACTAGAGGCTCAGGCTGTCAAACCCGAGACTTCTTCAGGTGCCACTGACGCACATATGCGTTCAAATGCCTGTAAAATTGTGACAGAGGCACTGGGCAAATGTCACGAAAACGCATATATAATTAATATGCGTCGGTGGCAGTGAATGCGTTAATGGTACAAGCGAGTGCAATCCTTTTCCTACAGCACAAAACTGGGAATAAATCTAATTTTACCCCGCAATCCTTTGAGCATTTTTCTTATTTCAATCCAACAGCAATTCCAGCTTCCGCTCAAACGACAAAATGATGTAAATTATCCGAAACGGTTCAGAGAAAGATAAAGATGTCATGAGCCGAGTGATTAATGGATCGGAGTATACTATAACTAGATGAGTTGTGTTTATTTTATGTGCGGCATTGCATTCCATTATACTTTTAAATGGGATTTTTGGTTGCACAGATCGATCAGCCGACTGCCTACCGTTTTATAAACCAACTAGTCCTTATTTCTTATGTACCTAGACGACGCCAATCAATTTATTACCTATATACCGTGTCATAAAAAGGCCTAGCTTTGCTTTACCAAAGAAAAATACCAAAAAGATAGATTTAAATATAGTCGCGCTGCATACAGGGCCGCACCGTGCATTTCCATCTCACTCCTAACATTTTACCGCATCCTTCAGTAGATAAAGGTTCAACAAGTAGAGCCAACCTTAGTTTAAAAATAGTGTATACCCCTCGTTCCCCGAGTTACATTACTAGGACATTCTAAGGCAAAACAAAGACTATTTCTAAAGTAAAACAAACATGTTCGCGGCTTCGGGGTATCCCAAGTGCTTACGTTGGTTTTACCAGTTCTGTTAATGTACGAGTAAGTTGGTTATATATGAGAAACAAGCTGTAAACACAATACTCATTCATTGTTCCAGGTTGTAACAAGACGTACTACGGTGACATTGGCCGGACTTACGAGGTGGAACTGCACAGACCTCGCGAGGACCTCGTCCCGTACGTCTGCCTGCTGACCATCACTGCGCCTGGAGGAGTGCATGGAGACTTGGTTCAGGTTAGTTCACAGAAATCGCACCCCACCATGTTCATATGCCTTAAATGTACTGTTTGCTACTTATAATGATAACATGCCATACCTACCTTTTTTTTCTCTTAAGTTAATGATTGTTCAGGATAGCTACAAAACAAACCAAACCTAACTTATTTCAAAGCTCCTGAAGAAATTATGGTAAAAAGTTATGACAAATGATAATTATGCCAAACATTATATTAGCGCATATGAAATTCGAGAAAAAATGGAAGGCCCATCTAAGATCCGGCTTCGTCCAATAACTCTATTTAAGCTAGACTTCCGAGCAAATCGGCTCCGGCGTCACTAACGCAGCGACATTGACGCGGCGACCGGGCGATAGTATTAATGCAGTATGAAAATTTATGGAGGAACTTCCGAGCGCAGCGTCACTTGCCGCTATTTAGAAAATGTGTCACATAATAACTGATTAACATGTACTTTAAAATGTATCCCTATATTTCAAACACGTTAATTCAATCGCGATAAGAAATATAGTAGCTCGTTTGTAGAAAAAAAAACAATTAAATTACTAACCAATAGGTGTTCAGTAGTTATTGATTGCCATCAGTTTCAGGCGTCCTTAGCGGCACTAATGAATAAACGTGGCCCAGGGTGACGGTGTCATTTGTCAAGCGACCTATCTGTAGCTTGTAGCTCGTTCAAATATAGCCATACACACTTTGTCAGTACTATAGATACCTTTACAATTATGTTACACCTTCCAATGAAAACCTGAAAACAGTTTGTTGGAATCAAGAGTAGAGTCGACAACAGTACAGCAGGTTGCGTTTAATTTCTACTTTTTACACTAGTAGCATTTATAACTGTTGTAGCTGTTGCCAGCGACTTCGTCTGCAAAGAATTCGTTTATCGCTATCCCGCGGGAGCTACGCAGTTTTCCGGGATGAAAAGTAGCCTATGTGCTATTCCAGACTTTTCTCTATCTATGTGCCGAATTTCATCCAGATCCGTTGGGCCGTTCTGGCGTGATTGAGTAACAAACAAACAAACATCCATCCATCCATCCATCCATCCATCCATACTTTCGCATTTATAATATTAGTTAGATAAATAATTAGTTATTTGGGTATTTACCTTACGACTATGTGCATAAATTAGACAACTGGAGCCTAATGATTAGTAACCCTGATTATGAAGCTAGAGGTCCCGGGTTAGAATCCCGATAGAGGCAGACAATGTTTGTACCCTAGTCATGGATGTTGTGAGTAGGTATATATATAAATATGTACAAGTATTTCTAGTTTTTAAATATGTCTATCCGTTTGTTAGTACCTACCAGCTTTGCTAAGTTGAGACTAGATCAGTTGTTGTTGCTAATCATGTTAAAATGATTTTGTTAAAGGATTATCTAGAAGGAAATTATAAAAAGATCCCGTTAAAATACTCTAACAATTCAGCCAACTCTTTCAAAATCATTTTATATGCACCGAGAAGAGATAAAACCATCGCCAAGTACGAATCCGCCTGAGGGTAAATCTTCCGCAAGATCCTGAATATGGAAGGAAATATAGTGGAACGCTCTGGGGCGCCGAATGGTTGGAATATGAAAAATGTTCTGTCAGAAAAGTCGTTTCTTACCTCACTTAAGGCTGGCGCTCATGAGACAATTTTACATTCGAATAGCCACTTGCAAGCAAATGTTTGCTAAAAACTTGAATAAAACATCTTTTGTTGATTGCAGGTACTTACCTTTTGTTGATTATGCTGGCATAATTACTATGAAAGCCGGGACTTAATCGCGTAAAAATATTATAATCAAAAGCACTTAAACTTTTCAGATACAGTACAGCATTAATGCATAATGTCGGTATAATTTTTAGGGTAGAACTATTTTCTGCTTCTTCTTATTTTTACCAAAATAAATTAATATCTCCATTTCTCTCACTCTCTCTCTCATTATATCTCTCGGATCGCTCCCGGGGTACCGATACAAAATTGCAATCAAGTGTGGGTAGTCCGACCAATTTGCACATGGTCGAAAATAACATTAAAAAAAAACAAGAACAGCGTTTGCCACTATAATAGTATAGTATAGTATAGTATGTTTATCCGTTGTCTAGTGCCCATATCACAAGCTTTGCTTAGTTTGGGACTAGGTCAATTGGTGTCAATTGTCCCAAGATATTTATTTTTTATTTATTTTATTTATAATATCATCTACTTAAATCGAACAAGATGAGAGCTTTTTCTATTATTGCGCTTGTAATCTAATGTCTATGGAAATATACATAGTAAGTTAATATTAAGACAATTTTATGTGAACTCAGGCTTATTTCACTATAGCAGTATCTAATGCTAAGGGGAGTCTCTATTCGCCAGAGGCGTCCGGCAAGTTTCAATCCGTCCTTTGATATAATATCCGGACTGCCGATAATACCTTGTCTTCGACATTGTATATAGGATGGAGTATACTTACGGAGTTACTTTAGCCCACCAAATCTAAGAAGTAGAATACAATTTGACAGTTCTGAATTAAATGATTTAAACTTAAATTTGTAATTGAATGTGATAAAGAAAAATAGCTAACAGCTTCTAAATTTCATGGTTTTAAGGAAAAAGTAGTTGAATTCATGTGAGTTATGACTGTAACAGTCGACTTCGAAGATATCTTTACACTTTAGTGCCTTGTCGCTCCAAGCATTATTACAACTTCATATGAAAGTTCCAACATGAAGTTACAACGACGAGGCACTAAAGTGTAATATCTTTGACATCGACTGTACAAAGTTGTTTCGGCTTGAAAAGTGTGAAATGTTAAACGGTAAGTACCTCTTAGATTTGATGGACTGTTTCTATTGCCAGTGACTACCAGCCCGATTTTTAAAAGCAAATACATATCATGAAAGAGCCACTTGAGAATGGTGAATGATCGTGCTAAATTTGAAATACAATTTCGTGAACTTAGTTAAAAACTTGATTCCAACGGTAAGTTTGAAGGTATAAACAGATTTTTACCACTTTCGAGTGCTTCTAAAATATGGAGCCCCCGGACGGCGAATTTCCGGAGAGACATGAAGGAGCCACAGCAGCACGAAAGCGTTCGAGATGTTTGTTCGGATGAAAAACTTAAGTACACTAAAATACGTTTACAAAACTAACCACATACAATTCGTTTGTAAAGCAGTTTTGCCGTGACGAGGTAGCCAACTGACAGAGAAACAGTTACTATCGCATCGATAATATTAGTATGGATTTATAACGATAGTGGAAGCTAACCGAGTATTGAAATATATAAGTACCAAGCATTGTGCACTGATAAATTCATGCTTTCATGCAAAGCTAGCGTGCCACACGATATTCCAACTTTTGCTTGCACGAGGTATAGATATTACGGATAGGTATTTTAATGTAAAACCACTAAAAACTTTGCATTTGAATATCATTTTGGCTAATGATATAGGTACATTATACTGTTCATAAAAATATAACACATTATGTATTGAGTATTATTGAAACAGTTGGCGTTTCAATAATACTCAATACATAAGTTAATGTTGATAAAATCTTAAATCTTCCTTTTGGTTTTGGTAGTTAAGTAAAAGTACGGACAGATATTTTATACAATTTAGTATGGCTAAAAAGCTAATCATTAAACACTAAAGGATTGTAGATTCGTTGCTAGCCTAGAGGGCTAAGATAGAATAATATATCTTGTCCCAGTTTCTTAGATTTTCTTACTCTCCACAGCGGAAAACGACTGCTTGATGACAAAATTAGCCAGTAAGTTAATGGCAATGATCCGGTACATAACATCATCATACACTGCCCACAGACGGACTTGTATCATAAAAATACTTAACTAAGAAAATCAAAGACATATTATTTAAAAAAATTGGTTCATCATTCATGAAACCGCAAATATATCCCCCGGATAGCAACATTCACAACGATTTGTGAAAATTAATAAAACTGGAAATATTTGCTCGAACTCAGAGCAATTTTAATATCGCGACAGAGAATCAAAGAGAACGGACATTAAATAATTGATCACACGTTTCGGAATATACAGCATTGATTTGTTTCTTAGCAAATAGGAGCTCTGAATTCAAATTAAAACAAATGCTAGTGAATTAAAAGACAATACGTATTTCTCGGACTTGGTATTCTTTAATTTAATTAAAAGGAAACGCTTCCAAGCAGATGAGATTCAACACAGCTTGTTACAACATCAAATAAACTTCTTTTCAGTTATTAATTTCTGTTGTTAATTTACTCCACAGATATCTAACTTGCTTGTGTGTTTTCTCCTCGATGATTGTAAAACTGTAATACCTAATTGTCAATTACCTTGAATAATGCCAGACGTGAAAGAAAACTGCATCTTAACGACTTCTTCTTCTTCTCATGGTGCCTCTCCATTACTGGAGGTTGGCCGTTAGCTTAGCGAACCTATCCCTGTCCTGTGCCAGGCGAAACAGCTCTTCTACGCTGGCAATGCTCGTCCACTCGCGGATGTTCCTAAGCCAGGACTTTTTCCTCCGTCCAGCGCGCCGTTTGCCCTCGATATTGCCCATCATAATGAGTTGGAGAAGCTCGTATCGTTCGTGACGAAGTACGTGGCCCTTGGTGTATCTTAACGACATAAATGGCAATATTTTTATGAAACAACTCACTGTCGTAGGTTTCCGTATAAATCAAATGCCATACAAATCTAATAACGTCGATACCACACAAGACGCTAACTAGTTTCAGACTCTGTAAAAGTCATCCCTCAAAACAGTTGTTATCATCTTTTTACTTGCTTATGAGATGCCTGTATGAACAACAGTCAGTTAAAAAAAAACAAATGTGTACTCTTCCTACCTGAAGAATCGTTTGCAATGTAGTATTCAGTATTCCTATAAAGTTTTCAGTACAGTAGCTCTCTGATCAAACAAATGCTAAGCCCATTCCCTTTGTAAAGTTTACAAAAATGCCAGAACGATCTTTCTGCCTTTACACGGTCGACATGCAAAATTTCTGGTCGATTGGCTCTGTAAATTCCACGTGAGAGGGCACGGACTTGCAAAACAGAATATATTGGTTATGTCCAGTTTAAATGTAGAGGCACGTTCAGAAAGCGCTTTTGAAACTGAGAAGTTTTAAGTGTCCTTTGAAGTTTGGAGAACGCTGAGTCGCTGACCCTGTATTTTACAAAATAGAGAAGCGAAAACATCTTAAGATTATTTTGATCATTTCAAAGTATAACCATTGCTACTTTAAACAGGATTTCACGTTTAAACAAAATAAATGTCTGTGTTGTGACGGTCTTTTGTGTGATTATAGAAAATTGAAAAGGTGAAGTACAAAATAATACAGCGCACATAACACCTATCTATTTACAGTGCTTTTATTTTCTGAATGTCTCTTGGCGAACTCCGTTTTTAATATGACTAACATCTGAACTGATGAAACTTGAAGTTTTCCGAGAAACTAGTAGCATTGTAGACTGTATAATTTATATTACTATACATTATCGGAAGCTCATCAAAGATAACTAGCGGAAAATATGTCTAAATAAATTCTACATCTTAAAAATTAAACTCGTAGCTATGTTGGATGGTCATACATACTGTAAAGGTGACTGTAAAAACCCATTACAATAATTTTTACTACACCGTGCTGTCATGTGCAAGAAGATGGGTAAGCTACTACTGGTAGCCAGAAGGTTCTGAGGCTATGCGATCTTGTGAAACGATCATCATAAAACTGTTTCTGTTTTATCCGTTGTCTTCGTTACCTGCGCTGTCTTACTTCCTAAGTTAATTTAACGCATGTGCAATGCAAAGATTAAAAGTGACGTGCATGAAAAAAATTCAACCACTATTATAGTTATACCTTACCCGTAGCTAGTCAGGCAGAAGAGAGTCCACTTCCCATTTTTCACCGCGGCACGGGCGCCAGATTTATTGTTATTTTTTACGGTTGGTTTTAGCAGCGTATCGCCCACAACAGCACAGCAACACGTATCGTCAATTTTTCATAGTAGGTAATAAAATACCACATGACTCTGCGACTATGCCCTGATTGTAGAATTTCTAGTCCTGTAGGATTACTGTCTCTCTGAATCTGTCCTTATTACTTGTTTACATCTTAAAAACAACGTCTAAGCAATTCAAAATTTTAGCTTTCTAGATCTAAAGGTCTGGGTATTAATCAACCAGTCAAGCATTCTTAGATCTTAGACGCAAAGATTTTCTTAAACGGAATGAGTAATCGTTTCAACATGAACAGAAATCATAGAGAGTGCTCTAGTTAGCTACTTAGTTACATCGGCTATGTATCATATTGTTAACTTGCTTATGTCTACGTTGTAGAAAACGTTATTATATTTTATATATTTTTATTATTTATATATTTATATTTTATTATACCTATTTCTTTTTAAATAGATTCTCAAAACTTTCATTGGACATATTTATGTCAGCTAAAAATTACCTCTTACAATAGATGAAAAAACAGCCTATTGAAAGTAAATGCAAAACTCACAAGCTACTTACGTAACGCGTATCAAATATATTCCGTCCTAAAAAGGGTATCGTTATACCTTCTATTCCTGCACCTTTCCCTTCTAAACATGATAGCTTTCGATCTTGTATCTTCGACAAGGGCCACTAATCATTTTACCAATTTTCTTTCGTGTTTTACGGAAAGGGTTTGGCGTAAAGGTGATTGATACTAGTAAGGCAATATAAAATTTTACTTTATACCTACTAAGTAATGTAACAAAGCATTAAGTAACATAGTAAACTCTCTAGGTAGGAACTGCTTACAAAGTTGTGAGGCTTATACCTATATCATCTTTGGTAATCAAGAAAAGTCTAACAATGCAAATATTCTAATGATGGTATACGCAATGTTCGTTTTGTGAAACAGTAAAACCAGCACGTACCTTTGAAAATTACTAACTCGTGGAAGCAGGGACATAATTATGGTCACATTTGAATTCAACGTTAGAAAGAATTACCAAGTCAAGGTAAACCATTTGTCTAATTAATGTTCGAGTAACGTTTTGTTTTCGAGTTCGCTTCCCGTTCATTACCCATTTCCCTGCTTAATTTCGACTGAGTCGTTTGTTAGAACTGTATTCTTTAATTTGCATGCAATTAGAGAGACTTTCCCGTAACTCGGCAAACTTTCTTTTCACGTCTTTGTTCCGTTACTTTTATTTGATGTACATTAGAATGGATGTTGCGCTTTAAGGATTACAGGGAGTCTTTCTGTGTACATTGCCTTCTTCAGTTTTTCACTCTTTTTGTCTCCTTTTATTCTGTTCAGCTGAGAAGTTTTAATACGGTTGTTTTTTAGAGTCCCTAAATTATTAAGTAGTTGGTACGCACCAAATCCGCGGCGTAGGTTTGAAGATGGATGTTTTGAATTTTATCATGGCCGGCGAAACGCTACGGCAGTTGGGTCACGTACAAATCAAGAAACGACAAACAATTGTATTTATTTTCTGGTGTTAACAATAATAATAAAATGCGACATAGGCACAAATCAAATATATTTTTCGATCGGAAACATTGTATAATTTAGAACCGGACTGTGTTTATCGAAGGCAAGCCCGCTGATGTGGAGAAACAAACACAATTTCCGGTCACCGCGTGGTCCGCATGCCTGACCTGTTTTCTAGGGTGCCTCGGTTTATGTAACTTACCTAACCAGGCCCCCTGTGCCATAAACGCGTCAGGTGCGAAAACCCGAGATGGTCATCTTTTACATTCTTAATATTGTCCATAATGTCAAGTCATCGTTTTAAAAATAGGAGACTGTGTGTGGAAGTAGGTTTTAGAGATACATTCATCACTAGATCTACGTCAAGTTTGGAATGTAAAATATTACAAAATGCCATGCTTAAAATTGACGTACTTTTGGAGCTAAAACGAATATTACAGTGAGTAAATGTAACAAAACAATATTACAAAACTCCAATCCCTTAGTGTAAAATTGTTTCTTGTCACAATAAATGTAATTTCTTAACGACACTGAAAATTAGAACACATAGAAAAATCCGAAAAGTAAAGCTATGGCCGGGAATCGAACCCGGGTCCTCGTCATTCCGTGACGCGTGCTATACCACCCATAGCAGGTAATAAATAGGCAGGCAATAAATGTTTCACGTTGAGTTATCTAATACTATCAGAATAATTTGTGGCACTGCCAACATATCCACAAGATAAAGTACTAAATAGTAGTCTTTGTGTTAAAAACTTAGTTTAGACATTGGTTTAGTACTCTTCTAATAATTGTTTCATTCTAACATCCCACTACCACAACGCTCAGTTGATCGTCAGTAGTTCAGTTCGTACCCCGGACCAGAAACTGGGTCAATCGCCATTTACGTCACATTGATACAGTACGATTCAGGCTGTAGTCATTAGAGCCAATGCCATTACGGCTATTGACGTGTTGTTCACACTCTGTATAAAGGACCTGTATGGTTCGATGTTCTTGCATTATATAAGGACCTGAGTTAATAATACTGTAAGAACAATTGGTTTACCGTTGAGGGGCAATAAATTAATACGGGAGTGTCTAGAAATGAAAAAAGGTAGATACTATATTTTAAGCAAGATTTTCTTTTTGAGTTAATCACAATACTTTGCGGAACACACAAGTCTTTGAACAAAAAACATTTATTGAGACATTTTGATTACATGCAAACCCATACAATTCTGCTTCCATATCGTCACTGGAAAGGTGAAATTGCTGAACCGCCAAATCGTCATTTTCCAGAAATTGAGTTTTAAGTTTTAATTTTTTGAAAAAAAATCATCTCTCGTTCCCGAAACAACTCATTCTTATGAAATTCATACCATACGTATAAAATTAAATCTACTTTCTGTTAAAATATGAATCACCCAGCTAGATCTTATATTTTCAGAAATAGTGTCGCTTCAGCAAAGAGACATTTTGGTTTTTCAAAATTGTTGGTAAGCAAAAATTGCTGATTGTCATACACGATAAAATACTCAAATACGATTTTTTGCTGATAGGCAATGTTTTATACAAAATGGAACACAAAATGTGGTTTAACAGTGTTTTTATAAAAAAAACGGAACAGCGTTTCTTGCTGTACAACGCTTTTAATAAAATGTTAATGAATGTAATAATGCTTATGAACCTTAATGTACGATGATTTTAATACAAAATCTTACTTAATCACCACTATCATGAAAATCAAAAACTTGGAAACATGCTTATAAATTATTTATTTTGTGTTACTTAAATAAAAAATACTGACCAACAATTAACAATTTGTCGTATAAATCCAAAAAAGATAAGGGATTCATTATGTTTCATATGTTTCATAACTATGAAAATAACAGAATGATGCACTTCAACCAACACTTAATGTCAATAAATATTCTATTCTATTCTTGTAAGTAACAGACAAACTAAGCAAAAGGTTAGTGGAGGAAAACTATGATGAAACTAGAGTGGTTTAAGTTTACCGAGACCTGCTGCCATAGAAAACTTAAAGAAATACAGATCATTATTCTCAAATTGATGACAAAATGGCAAGCAATGATAACTAAAGTTCTCGGCTAACGTGTAGATTACTTATTAATTTGAATTCTGGGAAAAGAACCCATTACTGTTACGATTAATCGCGCAGGATTAGAAAAATCACTCAGCTAAATGACAATGATACCCTACAATTCAGTGTACTCGTACCGTGACTATGGCTGTTGAAATATAATCGACATGTCAAATAAAATCTGGGTTATGATAGCAAATTAAATTACCAAAAGCAGAAAATTCAAAAATTCAACGATGATAACTGATAAATATAATAAACTAGCTTCTGTCCGCGTCTTCGTCTGCGTAGAATTAGCAATTGACATGTTTATGGCTATCCCCCTGGAACTATGCTATTTTCCGGGATAAAAAGTAGCTTATGTTTTAATCTAGGGTACCAGCTATCTCCGTTCCAAATTTTATCCAAATCCGTCACGTCGTTTTAGCATGAAGAAGGAACAAACATACACACTCACTCACTCACATCGTCACATCGTCACAAACTTTCGCATTCATAATATTAGTAGGATCTGTACCTCTGTACCAATTTGGCATAATTTTCACGGGATAGGGAATATGGAGTTCTGCAAAGGAAAATAAGTCGAAAGAGCAAACTATTTTGATCGTGAACGAACGTTAAGGAGGCAACAAAGAAAAGCCAGAGTTCTTAATAGTTTGCTAGGAATTAAAATTCTCTAGTGGAAACAGCCTGGTGTTTGAAATGTGGTGTTGGCGGCGAATGGAGAGGATTAGCTGGACCCAGAAAGTGACGAAGGAGGAATTGCTCGATCGAGTGAATGAGAAGAGGTGCCTGTTGAAGACAATCGAGAACAGAAGAAGAAAGATGTTGGGACACCTGATACGACACGACTTTACATTAAAATCAAAATTAAAAGAAAGGTTGAAGGGAAGCGGAAGAGAGGAAGGCCTAAAAGGACATTTATGTACCAGGTGAAAGAGAGGGTATAAGTCGTGTCGTATCAGGAAGTCAAAGAAAAGGCCCTGGAAAAGACCACATAGAAATTGCTCCACCGACAAGAGCCTAGTTCTTAAGTTTAAGATACTGAGGTGATTAGTGGAAACAGTAGTAGTCAAAAATGAAGACACATTTTTTTGCAGCATCACAACGACCATAATATTATGTTATGAGAAATATCATTTTTCTCCAGTCTTTACACGTCGTCATAAAAACCTGATATGAGCATAGCTTTGCTTTTGCATACGAGCATATTTCAGTAGTTAGAGTTAGCCAATTAAACACAACGTTACATCTATAGCTAATCTGTAAAAGATACCCGTCAAAAGGATTTTCCAACAGCTGAAAAATCAAGAGAAATTATGTAATACGCAATTTTAGAAATCTTTTTTTAAGACCAAATCAAGAACACAGATATCTTGAGGGTTATCATTACAAAACTAATCGATATAACTAGTCTAAGTGATTATAAGCAGTAAGTGGAAAATGGGCAGTTAACGGTTAATTTTAAATAAAAATTCAGTTAGGATATAGATGGATATGATGGAAGAGCAACCTTGTTAAAGTGCCTGGGTGGAACGAGATTCGAAAGGCACATAACTTAATAATACCCATCGATGAATACAGAAGAAATCTACTTTTGAGCATTGGGGTAGGTAACGAGTAGGTAGAGAATAGCTGAAAACAACAGCATTAAGTGGTGACAAAACTGCTACTTTATTACTATAAGGCTCCTTTTCCACCGCTGGATAAATCTGCGTAATATCATATGCGTTTATGTGTATTTAATAATAAGAAAGGTTTATTTATTTTCATAGTTTAGTTAAGCATTAGTGACAACGATAAAACCAAAAGAAGTAAATGAACTATCCTATTTGGTAGATTATAAGACCACATTTTTAGTATTTTGCTACACATATCGCCTTACACGCCTTAGACTTTCTCAAAACTAACAGGAGACAAAACTTTAATGCTGTCATGGGTGCGTATTATGTCACGCCAAAGACGCAAGACTAAAGAGTGTGTGTGTGTGTAAGTGTTCTAGAGTTGCTTATAAAAAAGTGACAAGATCTTACAGAGAAAATAATGTACCTACACACTGAAAATAATACACCATAAATAGGAATGTTATTTTTTAATTGTGTTCATAAAATGTAAATAGGGTATTAATTTACACCAAAAATTCAACTTTTGACGGTTTTGATAGAAAACACTGGTGTCAGAGATCTATTATGAAATATTTATTAAAAAAAAATATGAGAGTATCATGGTTTTGTCTTCATTTTAAGTGACATAGCATGTTGCCTCCTAAGCGAGCAACACTACCGAATAACTTCGACAACTAGTGTTCACCCTTATGAATCAACTTATAACATAGATAATTGAAGCCAATTCACCAATTAATTAACGACTTTAAATAACAAAAAAATATCATCACAATTAACATTCTGCTACTTAATTTTACTAATACCGCACGAATATTTAAAATAATACTCTTTTCTTCATGCTGACACGACATTGCTATAAGAATTAATGACGATTCAATTCACTTACGGCTTGCTGATTAGCAGTTCAGGTCCTACTAAAACTACTCAACCACCGTATTCACAATAAATCATGGTAAGCACTTTTTGCTGAAGCGCCAAACAGATTTCAAACACAGACCTGTAAAATTGGTAATAGAGACAATGCAACCAAAACATGGAAAACTAATGTTGCTGAACACATTTCATAACGTATTTTGGTATCAACAAAAATTGCTGTAGTGTAAATATGTAAAAACCACCCAAAAACTGGTCGCTTCAGTATTTTTTGACTACCAATTTATTTGGAAAACTTGTAAAAATTGGCTTGCTGAACCGACAAAAAAGTTCTCCGATTAACTCGAAACGTAGACAGATCGACGCAGAAAAAAAATGCTGTCGAAATTGTATATAAAACTCAATTTCGTCAAATTGGCGGTTCAGCAATTTCACCTTTCCAGTGACGATATGATATCCTCGTATATATCACACAAACCTAACTATCCCCAACTCTACACGAAAACGCTGACGCGTTTCAAATCCTATCCGGGTCAATCCGACCATTAGATAAAACTTGCAAGATTTGATTACAGGTGAGAATCCCTATGCCAGTTTTAATCATGAGAATGGTCGGCGTCTTTTCATGCTCAAAAAATACAAAAATATATTAGCAACCATATTTTAATACCCAACCTGATACAAAGCTAATTCAATGAATTAACTAGTAATTATATTACCAAATGCTTTCAAACCAAAGCTGGCAACTCTGGAGATAATGTCAAGGCTGATGAGCTTCTATGACAATTTGGATGCCACAGTAATTTGATGAGAGTAATTACATACCACTCACTCAATCTGGTTCCATAATTACTGTTATTACAGTTAGTATCAAACTTTCAAAATCTAATTTTAGTACAGTAGGACGTTACAATGTAGTCAAACTATCATGTTAAGACTCTCCTGATGCCGAAATAGGTAACTAATTTAACGAACCCCAAGTTTATTCGACTAAAGGAGGTATGCAGTACAGTTTGTACAATGTAATGGTATTTGAGTAATCAGAGCAATCACAGACACGTTTATTGTAAACAACTACTTTTTTTTCTAGATTGACCAGCAATTGGCCCCTAACTTTATTCTACTAGATAGATAAAGAAGATGAGGCCTTAGCCTCATCTGCTTTATCAGATCAGTAACTGAATTCCAATAGAAAGATACTTTGAGATTCTTCGCATCTTGGTGTCATAGCAAACGGTGGAACTATCAGAACGAGCACTATAAAGACACCACTCTTACATTATCCCTGGAATCTTTTTGACTACCGTTCCGTGTCGTAATTTGATGTAATTTTAGGGTTCGTCGCGTCCGCAAATGGACCGTGCTGCGCTTGGATCGAATATTTACCGAGCGTTCCTCCAAATTTTATAGACTTGTTTTTAACCTACAAATGTCTTGCAAATTTACGTTATCGGAAGCAAGTGGTTTGTTTGTTGTAGTAATTTACTTTTCGAGATTGTTTTGACGATTCAGAGAAAGTGCTTTCGCGAAAATTTCATTATTGGGTAGTCTGTTTGAACTAAACAACGCCGAGGATTGTTAAAAGTGATCAGCGAAAATTGCATGACTTTTTTTCATGAAAATTACGAGTTGAGAGGGTGGACAATTTTGAACCCACGAAATAGGAAGGGTAGTTCTGACTGCCCCTTGCCTGTATGTACTGGTGTTACTCACTGATTTTGTCAAAAATATTCGAGATTATGTGTGCTCTGAAGAGCAAGAGTTGCGCCTGCAATACCGAACAAAGAACGTAAAACAACGTTTTCTCCCGAAACTAAAAGTAGCTCAGCATAGTGCCAAACATCAAGCTGTTAGAATTTATAATAAACTACCCGGTAACCTAAAGACCATCTCCAATTATAGGGTTTTTCGTAGGAAGTTGAGGGCTTTTTTATTGAGAGGCTGCTTTTATAGTATTGATGAGATATTTATGCGAGGTAGCTGATTCAAATTAATTGGAAAGAATGACATGATAATATTTAATGTAACGTGGAAAATTGTACTTAATTGTTAGTTTTATTTTTTTTCTTCTATTTAATTGTGTTTTCATTTGTTAATATTTACGTATTATTAAATTTACATAATTAGTGGTTAGATGTCTGATGTCCAACACGATGTAAATTTGTTATGGAATAAATAAACTGAAACTGTAGGCTTATTGTCTAACTCGCTCGCGATCGCCATCGTGTTCATTTTGACAGTTCTTGTATGAATGTGACAGCTAGCTGATTCCGATGCCAATTGTCAGCCCATACATGAACTGTCAAAATGAAAACTATGGCGATTGCGAGCGAGTTAGACAATAAGCCTACAGTAGGCTATATATTTACTTTTTCATTTCTCATACTCTGAAAGTTATGTGTAGTTATGGTGTTAGTTAGTTGTGTGGGTATTGATTATCTGGATAGCAGGTTGAAAGTGACTCATTGCGATTGAAAGTACTTAATTTAAAAAAAAGCTTTGCTTACCTATCTACCTATTTCGGCTTGGCTTAGGGAAGAATGAAATTAACCTGATTGTATCCAATGAGTGAACACAGAGAGCTAAGCACTGACGCCATATTTGGCAAGCGTTCAGAAACGGGCTAATCACCTTTGATTATAATGGCTGTATTAATGTTAAGTGAATTTCCGTGATTGGAAGCGATCAAACGTGGTTGATGTCTTTCGGTCTTCGGCTTTATGATTAGTCGTTAATAGTTTTAGTTACGCTTGGAATAGTGTTGTACTTATTGGATTCAGAAGAAAGTTGATTCAAGTATACCTTTTTTTTATCTATCTTGCACTGTTTGAATTTAAGTTATGATGCAAGTTATTCGCTTCATTCATCCGCTATAAAATTTTTGTGCTATCTATCTATTTTGAACATATCAGGCAGTGAACGCCTCAGGTGTTCTTTTTCATATAATAATTTATTGAAATTCTTGTTAGTTTATCAAATTAGTAAATGGTGTAAGTAAATATTGATTTGTAAAAATTGTAATCATTGTGCATGTATGGCAGAATCATTTAACTTTTGTCTTATTCTAACTCTGCTTGCTCACCTGTTCTAAGTCGTGGCACCTATATACTACTAAAGTGATGTAGCAAAATATAATCATCATCATTCATCATCATCAGTTATTGTAACAACAGTGGGGTAAACGTTCTCTGCTAAGCATTTGAACTCACTAACAACACCTTGACTGCCGAAATTACGAACTTCTTGGCTATAGTCAGATAAGTTACTAGTTTAGAGCTAACGCGGTCAAAATATTCAGCTGAAACTTTAGAAGCATCCACTTACCCGAGGTATCGTCAGTAACAGTTAACTGAAAATCTTTACCAAAGTTAGTATAAAAGCACAGCTCTCAGCTTCCGCTTGGAGCATACATTTTATTTTAAAGGAGACTTGTATTTTGTATTTCAGTTTTCGTTAGAGAGTTTTTCTTTTTAAAATTGTTAGTCGTACAAATGTATTTGGAACTTTTGCGGATCTTTCAGTCGAGGGGAAGGAAATAGGATGGTTTTTAATTTTTATCCCGGAAAATCGAATTCCACTCAGACGGAGTTACGGTAAGTAGCTAGTTTAGGTAACGGCAATTTAGAAAATGAGACATGAAATTGAATTGACTTTCCATAGAATGAACCTTGAGTGAACGTCCGCTGTGACACAGCTACACGTCAGTTTCAAAGAATAAATGCATATAAAGCTGAGGGCTATCGGTAGGGCTATGCTTGAAACCTTCGGTAGTAAAATTGTTTTTTTTCAAGCCGCGTTGATACAGAAAATAGCAAGTAACTACCTACTATTACTTTCTTTCTTTTGCATACTTGCACTTCTTAGAATATAATATTACCATTGTCAGCTTCGCCCTCAAACAGAGACTCAACATAAACTAAAAAGACGCTTTAATGTATCGAAGACACAGCGCCATTTTGCAAAGTTCGGTATTCTAGCGAATCTAGATTAAGGCTAATTCATGATCATAAATTAAGCAGATCCAGGGGAAATGTCGCCGACAACTGCATTTTGCTGCCAACTCTACGTGCCTGGCTGAGACACCGTCGCTTAATTGCTTAGACGATTGCGATATGCCTCATTGTTATGCGTGTTTGAGTTTAGTATTCCAAGACCTTATCCAACTTGCCGAGAATGGCCAAACATTGCAAGGTTTGTAGATTCTTACGTAAAGTAATAAAGCGGGGATTAGAATTGGCTTTTTGGAGGGAGTTACTGATGAAATCCCACCAAATTTTTTTTTATACCTCGGTGGTGGCAAACTAACTTTTTAAAGTAAGTAGGTACACTAATACATTTAATATTATTGATCGTGTTAATTACAAATTCAAAAAGTTCAAATAATTTCGATCTGATGTTTGTTTCGTCTTGATGCGGGTGGTAGGACCTTGTGCAAGGTCCGTCCGCATCGCTATCGCCAAGTAGCGGTGGTGCCATTGCTGTTTTCCGGCGTGGAGAGTAAGACAGCCGGTGAAATTACTAGCACAAGAGGTATTCTATCCTAGCCTTCTAGGCTGGCAACGCATCTGCAATCCTCTAGTGTTGCGGGTGTCCATGAGTGGTGGTGCTCGCTTACCATCAGCTGACCCACTTGCTCGTTTGCCTTCCTTGTCGTATAAAAAATAAGCAGGTACTTATTAAAAACAGTTGAATTCGTTTCTATTTCGTAAATACATCCATCTAGTAAAATTTATGTGTTAAATAAAATCTTACATTTTAACAATCAACAATTTTCGAATATAAAAGAAATAAAAACCTTAGACGGTGAAAAGGAAAGCGAATTTGAACGTCTTATTGATGATGTCGATTGCTCATTCAGCGAAGGACCAATATTATCATTCAGGGAACGTTTAAATAACCTTTTCAAATTCATTGATACGTTTCCTTGGGTGCTTTTTATTTCTTGAAGAAAGTCTGATTACTAAATAACCAAATAAACAACTCGCATTATCTTTTAATTTAGAATACATTTACAAAAATCTTAAGGGAGAGAAGTCGCTTTACGAAACTAAAAGCATTTAAAGGAGCTCAATTATTATCAATTAAGGCCCTACTTGTAATTCATTTACACCCCTGGAGAGGACTTCAAAGCTTTCCGTGACGTTATTTGTGATTTCCACAGCCGGGTTGTCACTGGCAACCATCCACGTAGTACCGCTGCGGCCCTTACGAATCACCTCTATTATGCCAGAGACAGCTGACTCAACCCTAGAAAGAAAAACTCATAAGAAAAATGTTTATGAACATCACTTACGCTGCCGGAGACGTTGAGGCAAAAATCCGACCCTCCATGGGGACAATTTCGCATTGCTCTCAGGGGAAAATGATATAACAGCCGCCTAATCGCGAGAAAGCCGTCGGTATGTTGCATACGTCAGGATTGAGGATTACTTAAATGCGAATACCCATGTGATATTCACTTGTCGTCGCCGATGTTGATTTCTATGGGGAAAATTTGAAAAGATTTGTTTTCCCGTTTGAGATATATTTTGCTTGTGGAGCGTAAAATATTCGATGTTACCTTTGCCGCTGTTCAGAGTTCGATGGAAGGCATTGTGTGCAGTCTTCATTTTTCTCCAAATTATGTCTGTGTACTATTGCCGTGTCGGTCGAGCCGAGGCAGACGGTCAAAACTCGAACGTTTGTTTTTGTGCTATGTTGGATACCCTGTTTTGATCAACACGATATTACATTAGGCTTAACCCTTATAGAATATAATAACTCCATCCGCATCAACTAAATCGATTAACTTGAAATTTGGCACACATAAGAAAAAAAATGAAAAATTTACAACGTGTCCGATTGTGTTTTAATTAACTACTAAGTAAGTACTCCTGAAATTGTACTACAAAGTTACCAACACTCATATCATATCGCTCAAGAAACGTCTGACTTTATAAAGAGCAAAGTTTGTATTGAGGCCACAGCCGATGAGTTTATAGAAACTTTGATAATGCAGTTATGTAACTCACCCCAATGGAGTTACCGAAATGGAGCACTGCGGTTTTTGTAGCGGCGTACACAGGTAGCTGACTGTCACTCCTGAGTGCCCATAAGGAGGAGATATTGAGTATTGTTCCGCCGGTTCCCCCTTTGTCAGACCGCATAAAATTTAACGCCAACAGCGAAGTTTGGATGGTGGCCGTCTAAAATGATAATAAACATAAAAAATCACTGAAATCTACAGAAAACGAGGACACTTACAAAATTTAAAGAGAATAAGTAAGCACTTGTAAATATACTACTTGTGATTCCATTTTCCATCTATACGCCCACAAACTTGCTAAACGAGGCCAGTAGATCTTGTCACCTTAGGCTCTGTCTACCCCGTAAGGGATAAAGACATTTTTTTATAGTGTTTGCATATAAACGAATAAGAATTCTGAGATTCTAAATTGCAATGATGACTAATTTTAACACACAATGCTGGTATTTGAGTGTTAAAACACTTACAAAATTGACATCAATAATTTTCTTGAAATTCCTTGTCTCATCGGTATTCAAAACGGCAGCGTTATTAATGACTCCGTCGAGCCTGTGATATTTGTCTATTACTTGCATGAACGCCAAGTTGAGTTGGGACTCATCGGCAATATCACATTTTATGAACTTCGCTCTTAGGGCGCCGAACTTGTTCAAGAGTTCGCCTTCGAGCGCCGCGCCCTCTCTCTCTGCTATGTCGAGGAAAGCGACGTGCTGCAATATTGGGAAAATTGCTTGTTTTATTAACTGCTTAGACAAGGGGTTGCTTGTCACGGGGCCCGGGATTCTTATGTACCCCTATTACTAGGAGATTATTCATTACGCATACTGCTTATAAACTCTTGCATTTTGATGTTATTGGAGATTTTACTGGCATTTTATCAACCATCAATAATTTGACAAAATGCATCGCTACAAAAACCCATCATTTGGTAAACTTTTACCTCCTTATTCATAAACGCTCTATAGGCTTCTGCTAACTTAGCAATCGTTTGTCCTTATCTGTGAAAGGTCAATGTGACAGAAAGGACAAACGATTGTTAAGTTAGCAGATGTCTAGAAAGCGTTTATGAATAAGGGGGTTATTATCCTACTTTTACGATAGGTAAGGTTAGGTAGGATAGTTTAATAGGATCTGTATATTTTCCCATAAAATTAAGGTTCCGAATACATAGTTTGACATATTTTTTTGAGTCATAACATAAAGCGGTTTATTTCTGAAACAGTAAATATTTTTTTTAGAGTTTTCCGAAATTCCTGAAACAAGCACGATTTCATGTGTTATGAAGGAAAATAATATGATTAACGAATATTATTATTATGACCAATAAAAATTGCGCTATAAAAAGGGCGAATTTTATAAGTTGAATGATGATTAAGAGTTTTTTATGATTCACGGTTAAGTTCATTCGAAATATTATACAACTCATGCAACTGTATCGAAATATCGGGAGCTCAATAAAAGTAATCGCGGTTCACATCCCGTTTATAATATTTCGAATGAATGATGATTATTTAAAATGTTGTAAAATTATAAATCAATGTAGTTACATATCTACTAATAAAAACAGAGATTGTATTTGTGTTGACTTTGACTTATCAATATTGCAATATGACGCAACTAATCAAATATTTACTGATTTTCTTTTCTATGGTAAACCTATTAGTAAACGTATATATTATATTTACCCTTGCATTTTCTGCTAATAAGGCCCTGACGACACCTGCTCCCACACCCGCAGCCCCACCTGTTACCACGAACACTTTCTCTTCGATATTTTCTGATGCTTTAAAAATACTAGCCGCCATGTCTTTCACTATTACTTCACAAAACAAATCACTAGCCGAATGTTTATCATGTCATTCAATTGTTCTGTAGATTAGTGAAAAAATACAAAATGATTGGTCAGTTTTATCATCCTTGATATGCAGTTATCAGCCGATAAGGAGTATCGTTAAAACGTCTTTTACGCCCGTGGAACGCGCACTATATGGCCATAAACGGTTTTATATTATAACACAAGTATTATTTATTGTTATCAGTCAGTTTACTTTCTTTGGCTTTAATGGCAAAGTACTTGACTTTAGTGATAAGAAATTGCAACTGTAGAGGTACAGTAAGCATCAGATACATCGTAGCGATGAAAGTGGCCAAATAGAAACCCGCTCTTAAGCCCTTGAATTAGCCGCTATGATATTTTATATATAATGCTAAGGGCCTATTTCACAACTCCTTAACTGACAGTTATTTATGATGACGTCTCTGTTTGTTTCGTAGTAATAAACAGAGACGGAATCATAGATAACTGACACTTAAGATAACTGGAACTTATCAGAGAGCGGTGAGGCATTCCCTAATTGTACAGTGCAGAGAGAGTTGGCTGTCAAAGGATGTATTTGCGCACGTGTTCACTAAATTCAATTCAGTCTCACGTGTCTGAACATACTTAGTACGGATCTTAAATCAACAGCACTGAAGTTGTTCTAAAGTATACTCATAGAGGAATTCACCAACAGAGTGGCAATAGTTTGACCATAATCATTTGATAATCGTATAGCTCAGTGGTTAGAGAATCCGACTAATAATCGCTGGTTGGGACAGATACGAGGATTAAAGTATGATAAATACGAATGTTTGTTCTCGAGTCTTGGATGTTTGATGATTAATAATATGTAAGTACTTATTTAAATATATATTCTTCTGTGTAAGTATTTTTTATTAGTTACTTATTAGTCATAGTACAAGCTTTTCTCGGTTTGGGATTAGGTCTATTGGTGGCAAATGGCTTAATATTATTAAAATACATTTATTTATCCATACAGTCTATAGAATTCTACAACACATTAGCCACTTGTCACGTTCATAGTACTAGTAATTATTTTATAATAGGTTTTCTATTGTTTGACCATGGACCGGTCAATCAGAATGCATCAATTGTGGCAGTGGTCTGTTGTATTAAATGTAAATTGTATATTTCCTCTTTATTGGTTAATTTCTCTGTAATATAGCTAAAATACACCTTCACAAGTTATGCGGGATCTCAAAGGTTTAGACACACACGGGGAATACAAACTGTCTGCTTATTTGTGTTGCGAATGATATAATGAGAACACCCACACACATACTCGTAAGCTGTGCGTAAGATAATTATAATGAATTCAATAACTATGCCTCTCTATTCACACTGTCTTAGAATGAAATCAGATCAGAATACTTCAGTAGGTGTTTAGATGACTGAACATCCTCATTATATACCTATTTTTTTCATTTATGTTTTAATTTGTGGTTAGCTAAATTAATTGTGTCTATTTATTGATTGACGTTCGAAGTACACAGCGTCAAAAGGGTGACATAATTTTGGATCAAAAATCCAGAATAATTTTTAAGACATATTTTAGTATCTGTTATCCACATTAATTCTACAGTCGTGGCTTAGGTGTCTAGATTATTTATTTTTTGCTCTCAGAAGTAAGGTAGAAAGAGGTCTTGTTGGTGATTAACCAGAGGGTTAATTCTTCCATGTCATAATAAAAGTTACAAAGGAGATGTGAAAACATTCAACAACATACAAGCGTCACGTATAGCATCATCCACGTACCCTTTAAAGAATCTCCGCGAGCGCAAATAGATCCTTTTCTTTCAGAATCACTTCAGAGAAGAGAAGGGTCCATCTCAATCTGACGTAGTTGTTTTGCAAGACATGCCTGCGGTAGCTCATTCTGACCTCAGCAAAGCGAACCGTCGAGTGCGCCATTCAACACGCAACAATGACGTCTAATAGACCGGGTAACGATGCCGGCGCAAGGGGTCGTGCGATCATATAGTTCAATATGCTACATGAATAATTTCGACTGCATGGGCGAAAATCTTAGGAATCTAACTAATATTATAAATGCGAAAGTATGGATGGATGGATGGATGGATGGATGGGTTTGTTTGTTACTCAATCATGCCAGAACGGCCCAACGAATCTGGATGAAATTCGGCACATAGATAGAGAAAAGTCTGGAATAGCACATAGGCTACTTTTTATCCCGGAAAATTCCCGCGGGATAGTGATAAACGAATTTTGCGGACGAAGTCGCTGGCAACAGCTAGTCATTAATATTATTGGCGATGCAGAGTACCTGACCCGTCACTATTCTGATTCCCCTTTCTACCTAATAAGCCCACAATCATGCTAAACGTGGCCTTTAGGTCTTGTTACCTTAGGCTCTGTCAACCCCGGGATAAAGACGTGATTTATGTATAATTTGCTATCTGTGGCCCGTTTTTGGACAATGTTGCTGGCCAAAAACTCAGCCATTGATTGGTTGACTGCACTAATAATGTTGCTAAATGAACAAAAACCAGTTACCTTGCTATTCAGCTATCACACGTGCAAAGGCAGCGAAGCCTGTGTGAAATAAGTCATTGAAATGAACCTCCGTAAAGTAACGCCTGATACAATAAATTACTAATGTTGCTAGTTTAGACTTGTAAATTGTAGATTCAAGAAACGTACCATTGGAAGTGTGAATTTTTTTACTGGTATTTTGTAATGGATTTTATCAGGCGTTACTTTGTGCTGTACCTATAATGTTTTCATATAAATTAACCCTTCTCCGTTGATTATAACTTGTAACCCACTGACATCGAGGCTCAATACACTTCAAACTCTTAAAAAGTGCATTTACAAAGCTGCAACCTCGTTCTACAAATGGGTGAAAACTTCGGATACCTTTTACCTCAGATTGGAAAAAGAATGTGTTGTCTGTTTTAAAATGCAAAATAAACTGTCATAGAGTCTGAAAGCTTTACAATAAAATTGTACTTAAGTCTGACATAACGAATAAAATATATAAAATAAGATACAATCCCTTTTCTTAGTAAAAGTAATGGTTATGTCATATCTAGGAACTCAATTTTACGATAGTTTTAGTGATATTATATACGTGACCTTTTACGGCCGTATGGCAAAATTTACTTGGTCAATTTTTATTAGACCCACGAAAAATGCGTAGACAGTAGACTGTAAGTGCGGTTAAGGGTAGCCATAGAGGCGTGAAGTGATTTTGAAAAGCTTGAATAGCACAATGGATCGCCTCGGATAAAGATATCCGAGGTCCTTATTCTGGGATTATAATGTACTTTAGTAGCCGCGCCCATAGTAAAGTATATGCAGATGTATAGACTTTGTGCGGGGTGCGTCCCACGAGATATAACTACAAAATATCTAATTTCATAATAATAAAGTTCACAAGATATAATGAACGTTAGCTATAACAGCAAAAAGTATAATTTTTTAACGTATACGGCTTAAATTATATAACGTTATTTTTATATAACTTCAATTTGTATAAGATTTATATGGCCTAATTTCTTTTAACATAACAAACATTTAACCTAACTGAAACAGCTGCAAGACATTGTTTAATTTTCGGCGAGCGAGCGAAGCGAGCGAGCAAGACGGTACGGAGCGGAAGCGACTCGGATAGGTTAGGTTCAAAGGCTAATGCGGGAGCGTAGCGCAGCGAAGCTCCCGTTTTAGCCTTTGGTGTTAGCTATTTTTTTTATAACCACCTTGAAAACCCCCTAACCACATAGCAAATTCAATAAACAACTGTGCTATTGCTTTTTGACGTTAGCTGTTATGAACATTATATTCTTTGATCGTTATTTCAATTGATATTATATATAAACAACGTTATACCTTACAAAATTAGATATTTTAAGATTATAATTTTCGTTAATTATATCCAGTAAACGTTATACTAAACGAGTTTATATAAAGTGAGCGTATATTATTATGAACATTAGGTAATAAGTTGTTATATCTCGTATTACTTACCCCTTTGTGCGATTTATGCGAAGGTTGCTTTTTCATGCATTGCAAGTGTGTTAGCAAGATATTTTTGTAGTCGTTAGCAGTTTTAAAAATTACTAAGAAACTTCAAACAATACATACGATTTTTGAAAGCACAGTCATGTCTGAAAATACCAATCGAAAGTGGCAAAAAATTGTGCTGAATTAAATACGAGTAAAGAAAATTTTCTTACGGCTCTTTAGTAACCTAGCCAACTACTTGAAAATTTCACTTGAGCTGTAGAATTGCAGTGCAGCACACAATACATGTCATGTTTAACACAAGTAATGATTACGTAAATAATTTGTGAAATAAATTCTTAATGAAGCGAGTATATATGCTGTATGCTAATAGTTACCGAACAATACTAGCTGAAAAACGATGAAAATAGTTTTTTTTATGTTAAAAAACAAAAAATAATCGTAACAGTAAGTTATTTTGATCCCGCCCCTGCTTATAACTTTGAAGCGCTGAAACTTTTGTAATTAAAATGCTGCTTTTTTTACTTTGTTGATGTTATGCGAAAGTTTCCGATTTTAAAATCATACAACGCAATTTTAGTATAATTAAAAAATGTATTATGTGAGCATGCATAATTTCATAATGCTCCACGTTTGACAGAACTTCGCGTGGCAGCTGTTTCAACTGACTTACTTTTTACGACCCGTCAATTTGCCCAATAAATTTTTGTGAAATGAACGATTATTCGTTTATTCATATATTACACATTTTAAGTAATGTTCGTTTTCATTTTGGTATAGGTGTTACGTGTTAGGGTGGTAAGCACATGACACGCTGTCAGAGGGTATATAATGTTATAACGCCTATACTAAAGCTATAAACTATACTAATAACTATTACAACTAAAATTACCTATTTTCATTCATCAAGTCAAACATTTAATCCTATGCATAAAAATATGTCTAACCGTTAAAGTTTCATTCAAAACACGTACAATGTTCAAAACGTAACCGTCTGCTCTTTTAGTGCTCTCATTGTTTTATTATTAACGAGAAACGCGAGAAATGAGTAGAATAATTCCACAACGTAGACAAAGGCAGGCACTTCAGTCGGAATGCGGCCGAGTCAGCCGCAACCCAGGGTTCCGAGCTCCCACTGGGCTAATGAGTAAACTCATGTTTGTTACTTATGAAAACGTGTCCTTCTAGTTTATGGACTTAGTGTAGGCAGGAATGTATAAGTTCTGAGGCCTAGGAGTACGCAGTTTCTTATAATTCTGAAAACTTTAAACAGTTCAGTTTGAATGTAGTTCAGGACAGGCCAGGAGTACCCGAAACCGACAAGCATGTATGTGGATGAAGGGAAAGGGTATGTCAGATCGTAGCAAGTGGAACTAAGTAGGTAGTTTCTGCCTACAACTGTGGGAAAGAGGTGTGACGGTATGTATGTATGTAAGAGTGTAGTGAATTGGTTTTTAGATAAATAATTATGCTATAGTAAAGTTGACAAGACATGGCAAAACAGCACATAAATATTAGGGCAGGGTAAGGTCCAGCACTGCAGTGTACTCTGACGTTATATTATGTACATCGTGACGCTATATGCAGCTTTCATCTTAAACCTGTGACCAATGCCAAAGTAAAAAATTACGCAGTAAATATTTTTTTTTACGTGATTTCGTAAGATCTAGTTACCTTAACGATATGAAAGCTATAAAAAATTTATTTCTTTCAATTTGAGATAAATATGCTAATAAAAATTTATTAAACTGACCTCTGTTAAACTAAGTTCAATTTTCAACTGAAACTAGAAAATATATAGAGTTTGTGAGCAAACATGTTTGTTTACAGTAATATGTTTACTCCTAACTCAAACCACTCGTTTTTCCTCGTAAACTTAGTTTATTGAAAGTGCAGGGCAAGTCAGGTAAACTTTGTATGTGGAAGGAAGTTGTAAACTTGCTGGAAACTTGTATTTACTAATAGCTTTCGTCGCCGACCTGTGATAAAATCGACATTAAGTCATAAAGTTGTCGTCTTGAAAACTTATCCCGGTAATACAGTTACAATAGAAATACAATATGGAAATTGGAGATAACTTAGCCAGAGTAGCTACAAATTGTTCATGTTACAAGAAAATGTTCATCCAATTACCGTACAGTACTAAGGGTATCCAAACTCATACCCCTTATTCTTAAACACTATAGGCTTCCGCTAACTTAGCAATCGTTTGTCCTTATCTGTGAAATGTCTAAGTGACAGATAAGGACAAATGATTGCTAAGTTAGCAGAAGCCTACAGAGCATTTATGAATAAAGGGGTTAGTTTCTTGCTTGCCACAGTTTTTAAAGCACTATGACTGAGCGAAACCAATCATTCGATAGCATACATTATTGATTAAGTGCATAACCACTGTCAAAATACAATAGAATTGTGGATTTAGCTAAGATTCCACTTAAACCCACCTCAGGAAACTCTGCTGTATTTTTTATTGATCCCTTCAGGGATGACGATGGTGATCCCATTAAGGATGTGATTGAACAAATCTGTTACATAATTCTTAAGTAGTTACTTGTGAATAGATGAAACGTTCCTGACGAACAAACCTGGGGCCTTACCATGACGTCCTAATTCCGACTCAGTTTAAGTTTTAGCTGTCACTTTTAGTATGAATCTGACAGCGAGCGGACCTAAACTGAATCGCATTAAGACGTCATGGTAAGACCCCTGGGGCCTTACCATGACGTCCTAATTCCGACTCAGTTTAAGTTTTAGCTGTCACTTTTAGTATGAATCTGACAGCGAGCGGACCTAAACTGAATCGCATTAAGACGTCATGGTAAGACCCCTGTTCAAAGAATTGCAAAACGTCACGTCAATGCGAAAAGGGTATTTAAAAACATAACGCGTCCCTCGGTCGTCAAAAACAATCGCCATTGGAAGTGGAGCTCATATCCGTAGAAATGGGTCTCTATTTGGCTTAAGCTTCTGCCCGCCGAACTATTATGGTTATTGCGATCGGAATCAGTTTCAGCATAGTTATAGTTCAATATAAATGATATTAAAAGGGTCGTGTTTGGGAACAACAGAAACGGATACGTATTTAAAACTGTTCCTGTTTATAATCGTACATTATTACTAACTAGCTTCTGCCCAATACTTTATCTGCGTAGAATTATACATGAGCCTTCCTCTTGAATCACTGTATCTATGAAAAAAACCGCATCAACATCCGTTGCGTAGTTTTAAGTTTTAATTAAATAAGCATACATAGGGATAGACAGACAGACAGACAGTGGAACACGACTTTGTTTTATACTATGTAGTGAAGACCCTATTGAATATGGAAAGTAATAACAGTGATGGGTTGACGTTAATAGGTATTTTATAAGCAGTTTGGGAACTTTAGAATAAATGTAACATGTAGTTTTTATCTCGTAAAAACGCAGTCTGAAGAAGTTGTGTATATCAAAGTCATTAGCTAACATACATACATACAGTCACGCCTCTTTCCCATAGGAGTGGGCAGAGACTACTTTGTTCCACTTGCTACGATTTTGACATACCTCTTTCGCTTCATCCACATTCATCAATATCTTGATACATGCTCGTCGGTTCCGGGTACTCCTGACCTGCCTTTTTTTCAAAACGTCTCCTAAACGTCCCGTCATTGGCAAAAACTAGTGATAGTAGTTTTTAATGCGCAAGTCTGTGAAACGTTTGCGGACCTAATTTTTATCACAACGAAAATTTCGAACGCGTTCGCGTTGAAGTCTCAGATTCTTATGAGAATTTTTTTTTGCCCTTACGTGCCACTGGTGGCGCTAGCAAAAGCAAGTAAGACGTTCAGGCGAACGTTGTCGTGATGTTTTGCCGTGTTAAAACTTGACACTAGGAGCTCTGCTGCAGCAAAATTGCAAACAAACGTTTAACTTGGTAAATATGGCAAATTGGAGTCTAGACTGCAATCTAGCTTAGAACCTGTTTATTCCACGTGTCATACTTGGCACGGAAATTGAAATGCCGCGACGTGTTTTCGTTGGCGGCGGCACATTTAAATTTCATCAAAGACTCACGGGAAACATCCCTTGCGACATGAAATTGTATTTTCTACGCGAATAAAGCGTAGACGTCGGAAGGCGTCGGGCACAATTTTGCTTCTTCACTTCACGTTTTGTTTATGAATGCCTCTTCCGTTCTGTTATATATATCGGCTTTCAGTGGCTTTTTTAAAGAGGATTTGGAAGGATTTCGTATTTGAAAAAAGATTTTCAAAAATAAAAACAGGTTGACTTCATTATTATTAATACTGCCATTTGTAAAATGCATGAATTTAAAAGGTAAATTAAATTTTACCTAGGTACGTTTAAAACAAAAATAGCTTTTTCTTAAAACATACACTATTAACCGTCTTCAATGGTCTGAATAATGCTCAAAAGAATCCTCTTTCGAGCATTATTCAGTATATCCATACTACCGAGGTTTATTTAAGTTCAGCAAAATAATGTTAATTCAAAGCGGACGGCAACCGTCGAAACTTTTTGTGATTATACATTTAAAACTACGCACAGGAGATAAAACCTCAATCTTTTTTAAATTGGGTGAAACACTTGAAATAGCTACATTAAAATGCAAAAGCTAGAAAAACAATTCGCGCAGAGAGCATGACGTGCTTGAAACATATTCAATCGGCGACCACAATCCGCGGAGGCACGGTTGGTGAATAAAATTCCAGCTCGGTTATCCTCTTTGTTGCAGTGAAGTGTAAATCTTCGACAGTGGAATCCTTATCGACACTTTATCCCGCAGATACAGTAGATGATGCAATTTGCACCCTAAAATTGCATTTTCCGCGTTGCCTAGTTCTATTTCGGTCAACTGCTCTGTCGCGTAACTCTCAACTCTCTACATTAAAGTAAAGGTTACTAAACTCGAATGCAAAACAAATTCAGGGAACTGTGGTCTCTGTGGAGATTTATTTATGTATGTTCATCAAAGGAACGGCTGCGGTTTTTTGTGTGGCTCAGGTTCTTATTTTAATACCATAAACTCTGATTTAAAAGCTACCAGGGAAGTTTTTATTATACTTCATTAATTTTAGGCGTAATTATGAAAATATATCGTGGGAAGGCTGTTACTCCAGTATAATTAACTTATGTTCATGTTAAAGTAAGGCATTTTTACCTTTTTGTAGCCTACTTTACTTTAGTATTGCTAACGACGTCACCTAATTTGTTCACTTGCACTAGGTCAGAAAATGTTACTGACCATTCTTTTGCATAATAATGAAAACCCTGACGTTTAAAGTAATTTATAGTGCATGTTATTTTATTTTATTACTAGCTGAGCCAGACGTGCCTTGCAATATTAAATACTTTGTTTTAGGACCCCACTAATAAAAAAGGTGCTCTGTTCCACGTGCAGTATCATATAAAATGATGTTTTGTTTAGGTAAATACCTACCTCAGCCCAACAACGCCCACAAAAGGGGTGCTTTTATAACAGAAATGCTTCACGCGTGTTCTAAATTATAGCATTTTTCAAGTGTTTGCGTTTGTTGAAATGAGTAACATTAATTTAGGCTACATGCCCGTGCTTTGATAACTCAGATTTACACACGTGTGCATAAAGACAAGTAAGAAAATCAGCAAACAAATGCGTAAAATGCACGATGCTGGCAGTTGTTAGTTTTACAAGACCATTCCATACAAAAAAAAAATAGGAATTTCGTTTTACATACGTATTCTTCGTCACTAAGGTACTTAATTAATAACATTGTAATCTTTTTTCTTTGTGAAATTCAAAAAATGAGACTGTCATTTTTCTCGTTTCAAAAATTGAATCATAAAAGTAATTTTTTTTTTTTACTTTATTTTCAGGTCCTTTTCGACAGTTTCACGCTTGGTCGCTTCACGTCCTTCACCGAAGATGGTTGCCCCGACGGCTACATGCAGATTCAAGAGGCGAGTCGACCACAAGTTGGAGGATCCTGGTGTGGCACATCCTGGGGCCCGTCGATATACTACAGTGAAACAAAGTCCATCACACTCATTATACGCCTTCTCCATCTCTCAAAAGAACAGAACAATTACAACTTTGATTTCCGAATGGCTTACAAAGTCTTAAGAAGAGAGTACGCCACAGTACGCTTCGGAGGAACGCCTCCATCAGGTAAAAGAATTAAAATGATACATTGTATAATGTAACCTCCCTGGCTAAGTCGTTACACACATTTATTGCTCAGCTCCATTCGAATCAAACCATAAATCGTATAATAAATAAAACGTCTCACAAAGATATTACTTTTTACGGAAAAAACAAAAGAAATAGGCAGCAAAAACCGTTCACAAATCTCATAACAATTTCTTGTTTCAGAACGCCCTTTTTTCAAGCTCAGACCTATGCCTTATCCCGTAAACATATCACGGGGTGAAGATACGAACGTCGCGAGGACGACAAAAACCGAGTATTACCTCGGGGATTTGATCTCCGGAACTTATTGCTCGCGGATCTTCAGCGACTGCGATCGTAAAAACTGTAGGCTACAGTCACCAAATTTCCCCGGCGTTTACCCGAGAAATTTGACCTGCTACTACGCTGTGCGACAACACGAAGTGCCTCAAGGAAAACACGCTTTAATTGTGGTGAAACAACCAAATGGTCAGCTCGTCTCAATTAGGAGTCAGAAGGCATTGTACGCCGCGTCTCAACAAGAGCGCGGGAACAATGGGCGCGAGTTGAAAGTCTGGCAACAATGCGACGAAGTACAGGACTATGTTACTGTATACGATGGTTATACCACTCGAGATCCTGTTATTCTCAAGTTTTGTGGCGGAGGTGTCGCCATCCCCGAGGCGATATCGAGCGGGCCTGAATTATTGGTAGAATTCACGACATCACCTTTTGGAACATTCCTGCAGCCGGCGAGTTTGCAATCGTTACATGGATTTCAATTGGAAGTTGAGGTAGGTTAGAATAAAGAATCTATCAAATTTAAATACTACGCTTTTCTTAAATCCTAAACTTGATTATCAAAACAACTGAACATTTTGAGAAAGGGTTAGCGCACTATAATAATACATACTCGTATACATATGTCAATAACACTCGAGTGCTACTGTTAGTAGCTGTTCATGTCAATTTATACCTTTATACCTCCTGTGGTTGTAAGTTTATATCAAACTTGAAAATATTGGAACTTATTTGTTATTTGTTAACCTTTAATCAAAAAAGATTAAAGTTTGTTCTTTAAACATTCTAAACAAGTAAAACCATAATGCATTTAGTTGCTTCCGCAAGTCTTTTTGACCACTGGCTTGTTTTTAAACAGTTTAAAGTAGGACCCTCGAGCTGGCTTGGACTTCAGCCAAATTGCAATTAAGCGAAAAGTTGCTGTTTCTGGACGCTAAGCGTTCATTGTTACTATCAGCCGAGATAAACGATCATCTCATGTTATATACGACACGGTCGTATTAATTACGTTATCCCTTAATCGTACTGGTATGTAGAGTTATTTAAACGGACAGTTGGGCCAAATAAATTTGGTTGAAAGAAAATGTGGACATTACACATTTATATAGAACTAACTGATATGGGACCATAAACCACCGGCTCAGAAACTTGTAAACTTGACAAAACTTGACTATCATAGAGGTTTAAATACCTAGGAGAACATTTTTCAGAATTTCAACAAACCATTTCCGTGTTAAGACTTTAGCTCTGCTTTAATACATCGTACTGCACTTAGTGTGTGAGCTTTAAGTGTAATTCAAAAAATCTGCGTGATTTTAATCACAACATTGAGTAGGTAGACGTCACACGCGCAGTTCCTTCATTATAATGTATGATCCCAAATAGAGTAACGATAACGTATAACAGAGCAGAGTGTTATTTAAAGTGTTTCGTTTCGGTTGAATGGCCATAAATCAAGTAGTGCTCTGGAGGCCTCGGTTGGGCCCATGCCAAAGTGTAATTAGTACCGAAGGCCCCGCCCGAGCGGGCCGGTCACATAATGGGGCTTCGACCAAACTGTATCCGCACATTGTTTAAACTACGAAATTAGGGCACGACCCCTTTTTACATGAACTTAAAAGCAAATACCAGGGCAATATTGTCTTTGTGGGATAACAAAGTTTAACCAGACATGTAGTCTCAGAAAACAATCGAATTCCAGGAATACCAATTCAGCTTCCATTTCATTAAGTTTGATTAACGACTGGGAGTCTGTTTGTGTAGTCACACAATTAATCTATTTCAGGTCAGATTCGTTGATCAACAGTCGCCTACGTACGCTAAGAACAAAAGAGCTTGCGAGTTTTGGATAAGAGGGACGGGTAGAGGTATTTTAGAACACCCTCAGCATTCGCTTCCCCCGAACACTACATGCCTGTATCACATGCAAGGGATCGACACGTCTGGCCCGTCAGGAAGGAACATCATTTACAGGAGACCGTCATTTTCTGCCCCTAGATTCAGAGTATGGTTTTCGGTATTGAAATTCTACGTAATCAACGCTCTCAATCCCAATTTACCGGAGGACGAATACTGTGGAAGCCATTTGAATATATGGGATGGTCCTATGAGAATATCACCCGGCTGCAGTGATATTTTTTGGTAAGTACTCCTCTACCTTCATTGGTCTGTTATAAAATTAATCACCCTCTAGGGTTTAATTAGAATTAGCAACCTAAATTTCAATAATGATTTTGTTATGAACGTGTTAAAACTCTACAATCGATCAAAATGGCGCGAGTATAGGTAACTACGTATATTTTGCGCATAACTTTTGAAATATTTTTTGTGACTTTTACGCACTATTTTCTGAATTAAAACTCTCATAATTACCTTGCTACTTCTCTTCAACAACAATCCTTTTGCTTTCGTGGTCGTGGCTAAGCAAGGTAGGTACCTACCTATACAAATAGTTCATTGACTATTATTCGGATAAGAACTCAATTCAGAAAATCTTAATCGGCATGGATATATTTTACCAAACTCCTGCTGGCCAAGTCTCGCCTTATTGTTATGACAACCCACAGCATTGTTACCGATAAATAAAAGTAAACCTGTAGAATAAGATACTTGTAGCTTGTGGTTAGAGACGGACGAGCCGCACCGGCTTTCATGTTTATTAGGTAGGCATGAGAACCTGGGCCCTTACCATGACGTCTTAATTCCGAGTTCAGATTTTAGCTGTCATTTTTAGTATCTGACAGCGAGCGAACCTAAACTGAATAGCATTAAGACGTCTTGGTAAGGCCCCTGATGTGGTTTCTTTAGCTCTGTCTTTGGATGTAGGAACTAATATTCAGCGACGCAGCGACGGATTAACCAGATGTGGTTTTTGCTAGCTGTTTTTGGAGTGTTTTTGTTACCGCTTATGTTTATGAATAAATAAATTAAAAAACTGGTGGCGACTTGTCGTTCAGTATGGTGTGCTAAGGGGGAGGCCTTTGTTCAACAGTGGACGTCTTCATGATGAAATAAAAAATCTTTCTGTTCATTTTCAGTGACAAAGAAAGATCAGTGCAAATGTCTCGAGCCACATCAGCTCAGTCGGTTATAGTTGGCCGACCTCCGACCAACGCGACGCTTATAGCTCGCTTCTGCCGCGAAAGGGCGCCGAGGACCTGTGAGCATGCTATCTTGAGACGATCCAGGACTTGTGCCCGCACTGAAAGCTTCTTGTCGAAGGGAGACTCCTTAACGTTGGAGTTGAAGCTGACGCAAGGAACGGCGCTCAAGTGAGTTTAATCAATGAACACAAACAGTTTATCAAAAATTATTTACACCTAATCGCACTCACAATTGATTAATGTGGCAAGTCCGCTTTATCGTGAAAGGGATTGTATTAAAATAATTCAAAATTGTTCCTTTCACAATTGTTTGCGTATCTATAACGTTCATAAATCGTTTTTAGAGTTCCGTACCTCTATAGGAAAAAGGAACCCTTAAAAGATCACACGTTGTCTGTCAGTCTGTCCGTCAAGAACCTTTTTCTCAGGAACTTGATATCAAATACTGAGATCTTCGGTCCGTTAGAGCTGTGAAAAAATTAATCCTCGGAGTCAACTTAATCAAAAGATACAGTCATTAGAAAAGGTGTTTCCATACAAATTGCCGAGATCGAAAAACGTGAAATTTGGTAAGAAGGTAGCTCTTATAGCAAACGATTTAATCAAAGTAGGACTCTGCTAACACTGGATTTTAAAATAACTTGGCGAAATTGTACGGAACCTTCCGTGCGCGAGTCCGAATCGCACTTGGCCGGTTTCTTCTTGATAACTGAACTGTGAGAAATAATTATAACTTTATAATTTATGAATTATTTTCTTTTTAGACCCATATTCTTCAAAGCACTGTACGAGTTCGTTGACCTCCACCAAGACGGCGAGCCATGGGGGCGTGGCCCGTGTTCTAGAAGATTCTCTTCCCGTTCGTTCCCTGAAGCTCCTCCTGATCCTCCTGTTACATTTTCTTCGCCCAGAGACGTTTTTCTGTACGGCCGAGGTGGTTCAAGAAATATAAGGTACCTAACATCTTTATGTTAATTAACGTAAAGGGCACCAAATTATACACGAATAGTGCTTCAATGTTTTATACAGAAATCATGCCAGATGTCAGCCTCTACAACATCTGAATGGCTCTACAACAACTTAAATCAAAAAGGAACCAATGCTGAAAGTGCTACAAAATATATTTCATGCCGTCATGTTTGGGTACAAGACGCTTCAGGCAAGGCACAGATATGTGACAGTGTACTACTTCAAAAAGGCTGATATTACTCAGTTCAACCCATCACACTTCTGAGTCTTAACATGACTGTTTTAAAGAGTCATCATGATTCTGATAGTTGGAAGCTCTATCCTAGAAGTTTTCAAGGTTCATTTACAGCTAATTTATTTCTATTCCAGCTGCACTTACCGCTTCGAAGCCAATCCTGGTGAGGTGATAAGACTTCGTGTATGGGGTGTTCGTAGTGGAGGCAGGCTCTGCCGTTCTGTGCATTCCGCGCATTCACCCTGGTACCGCTGCGCAGGCGACCCTACTGCGGCTGTGAGGATATTTGACAGGTTGTGGAGGGACAGCGGGCCAGGAGTGCCGAGGGATTGTTTGTGCAGGTGAATACAACCTTACTAATATTGTAAATGTTAAAGCTTGTAAGTAGATCAGTGCCGTAGATACAATACTTCCTATCCTGGAATAATACATAGTTTCCATGGCACAGCGTTAATTGGATTCTATGTAGATGAAGTTGCGGACAAAGATAATCATAGTTTGACTGAATATGTCTTAATTAAATAATTTAAAGTAGTAATTTCACCAGAGAGACTATTCTTACCATTTTGTTGTAACTTGTGTCTTTTACGAAACTGTATAAATGTTCCAGTGACATCAACGACTACGAGTTCACATCCACCGCTAGCATAGCCGAGCTCAAGTTTGATGTCGTCAATATGTCTGCAGTAGATGACTTCAGATCTTTTGGCTTCGAGGCTTCAGTGGAGTTTGTGAGGCTAGAAACAGTGTGCGAGAGCTCTCACAAAGTGCACGGAGCAAGTGGAGAGTTGAGACTGTCGGCTTCCCATCCGATGTCTGATGCGGTAGGTGAAATTTTAAAACTTGTGACTTCAGAAGTAACATAATTTACAATAATAGGTAGTAGTTTAATGGCATCTGGTTTCTAGATCTCTATACTAACATCTGAAATGTAGGTTAATTTTTATACAGAATTATATAAGTGGACGATGATTCATTACAGAAACTAATAACCACGATTGAAAACAAACTACCGTTAAGTATATCATTTTACTGTCAGTGTACGTAGTTTAATGATGATCAATTCCATTTCTTAAGAAATCATCACTATTTTTTTACATCTAGAATTCTTGGAATGAAGAATGTCTTGGAAGTAAAAAGTGACTAAACTTGGTCTTACTTTCTTATATTACAGGAGCATTGTGAACACCGTCCGTGGCTGATCGACCCGTCGCCAGGCCGTTACCTTTATCTTCAAATCCAAGGCAGCATTATAAAAGAACCAGAACTAGATAACTTTACGCTCCTAAACAATATCACCGTGGCACCAGATTTGAGGCATCTGTGCAGAACTCAAAACAGAATAGCTGTACACGCTGGAGGATTGACGCCAATATTTATTTGTCCTCTTCCGCCTGAGGAACAGGTAGGTTTTTTGCAACTAAAATTTCTTAATCCATACTATAGGTACCCGTATTTTGATCATGATTTAACTGTCTCTCGGTCTACTCTCTCTGCCAGAATAACTCTTTAGTATTATTGAGAAATTTTGGGAAGCATTAAAGATGAAAATTCATAATCTCCAGACTGTAAACCCACTGAGCATAGTCGTCATCCTCAACTCAAAACGACAACTTCACAATCACCATTCAACTGTTTGACAGATCTCAGCAGAAGTCTGTTAAAGGTTGTTGTTGATGATGATGATTTTTGATTTTCAGTACGAAGAAGTAGTGGAGATATTCTCGGAGGGCTGGTCTAAGGAGGTGGACGGGCTGGCGCGCCACGTGCTCGGCCCACCGCCGTCACCCGATCGGTTCGACCTCGACTGGCCGAGGTCTCTGTCCGTAGAGCTCATTGCAGTGGAGAGTGGAGCTTATTATGTCTCGTGGCTGGAACTTTCCAGAAGGTAATGGTAATATTCAACTGACAAATAGTATTTACATCGGGCATAAGATAGGAGAAAACTGTTGTGGATGCATCAACCCCAGGGTTCAGCCATCCAAGAGGGAAATCGGAAAGATCTCCATTCACCGTTTTTCAACATTGTTTATTTATAAGAGTACATTCCTGACGAGGTCCCATGACTTGTGTTCAAGCAGAATCTGTGGAATACTGGAAACTCTGGGGTGAACTCTACAAATATGATGGGCGCACCTATAGCAATTTGGTTCGGCTAGTAAGAGACTAACAAAATGCTTCATGTCTGCAATAAAAGTCCCTTGAAGTCAAAAGCAACAGTATTTAATACTAATAATTGTTTTAATGGTTCCAGGCATGCCAGTAACCGCGGCGGCGTGTTCGCCCTGTCTGGCGACTGCGAGTACCGCTGCGCTTCCCTGGACGCTTGCATAGAGCCGGCGTTGTGGTGTGACGGCATCCCGCAGTGCCCCCACGGGGAAGATGAGCGGCTGGCTCACTGCTCCGCGCTACTCCGCGTGCCGGCCCACTATGCTGCTGCCATGCTTGCCTTTACTGTGCTGGCAGCTTTTGCTGTGGTCAGTAACTGATTCGATTTTTTTTTACGAAACATGGTGGCCAACTATCTAAGGTTCTCTGGAAGACATCGCTATTAAGCGATAAGACCGCCTATTGTATACTTTGTTCTTTGTTTCTGTATTGTTTTGTACTGATTTGTGGTGTTCAATAAATAGTATGAACCACCATTCATGGACAACTCATAGCAGACATACGAAAGACGTGGTGAAAATGCATGATTTTAGCACAATTGGTGTATAAGTGTTTACAAACATTTTCGTTATCGTTGAACCGTGTCACGGCAAAATTTACTTGTTATTACAATATTTTTGTTGATTTTAAAATTACCAAACTTTTTTTATTCCTAATCTGTGATTCTAATTGGTAAGCATTTGCATTTTTTGATATTACAGATAGCTTTGGCGCGCAACTGTCGCCGCCGTCGCTCCGCACTTCAACAACGCTTGAAAAGCCTCTCTTCGGACACCGCCATCTTCGACGAAAAAGAAGTGATTTGCTGACCAAGCGAGGACTCCGTGCGATACGTGGAGGTTGACCGAGTCACTACGGTGTGACTGGCTTCACGCGCGGAGTCCATTTGGAAACATGTTACATTTTCAGAATGTTCCAGAACTGCCAGCTCTGAGGACGGAAATATGGAAAATTTGATAAGGGTAATGATGTGACATCGCTCATGCAGTTATGTTGGATGTTTGTTAAACGATACACTGAAATATTGAGGACTGTATGGTTTAACTTGTTAATAGGGTTAATGGTTGTGTGAAAAAGTGTTCACATTTTTGGCACTTTTGATATAAGCAGCCAGTTTTTAATGGGATATAAAATATTATAGGATGAATTCAATTGATTTATAGAAATGCTAATGAAGGTAGAGTTTTGAAAGTCCGAATGAGGAATCCTCACAGCTGGTTCGAAATTGATATAATGGTTTTAGATAGTGTAAATATGATGTGATTAGACGATGCGAATAAAACTTACATTTTGGACCAAGTGCAGTCGATCGGTATTTGTATTTGGCTTAAATCGTGCAATTTTAATGTGAGGGACGTTGCTCAATGAAAACAAACGGTTTTGTAATGTTGATTTATAGTGCAAAGTAAAATTCATTAAAATTGGAAATCATGATAAAATCATCTTCAGTGATAATATGCCTCCAATAGGTAGGTAATTATTACAGTAATTGTTTTATCATTTTAACTGTGTTCAAAAGCATTGAATACCAATGGAATTTAATATGTGCTACAAAGAAGTATGGACACGGCATTAATGTTTTCTCAAGTACCTAGTAATAAAAAGCCAAATTTAAAAACATAACGCACAATGTTGAGTAACCGGTCGACTTGGGCACAATTTGAGTTACAAGTTATTGTGATTTTATAACAACATGTAAATAAATAGTAAATTTGTAGTAAATACTTTTCTTATTCGTTACAGTAACAGTAGAATAAGTAAGGATATCGTTACGGCAATAACTTTGTTTAAAATTGTTTGATTGAAACAATCGATATGCCCTGTGTTCTGAATATTAATTAGTATTCGTATACGTGATATAAAACTGCCATTTTTGTATAAAATGATATTGTTCTTGTATAGTTGTGAATATTAATGAAATTCAATTCTGACAAATTGTATTTATTATTGTTTACCGTTTTATATTGTTCAAGTGACATCAATTTTGCTGTACCTACGAATAATCCAAGAAACAACAATGACGTCTCGAAGACATTGTTCATAATGTAGAAGATCTATCTATTGTAATTCATGAAATATCCTATTCTAATCGATACGGTGTAAATATAACTAAGACTATTCATATCTTAGAATTGTATTGAAGTGATAATGTTTGTTTCCCAGGGAAATTACTAAATTTTACGATATCGCGTTAACTATTAGTGAAAATATTAGCATCAACTTTATCTGAATAATAACATAACAGCGCCAAAGATAATGTTCAAACACAAATCTGTGAGCGTTATCATTCAAATAAAAGTGTTATTAGAAATCCGATTGAAATTTTTAAAATTTAGATAGAAAATCATAAAGAAATATAACAAAAACTATAGACTACCAATTTGGTTCGGAAGAACATAGTTAAAAAAATAATTCATTAACTTTTGTTTTAACTACACGACTTGCTTTGTTATACTAGTTTATAAATTGTTATTTGAGTTTAGAAATCCTAAACATAAGCTAGTGAATTTATTAATTAAGGCATTATAGGGACACTGGATAGATAATGTTTGTATCGTCTTCCATAATATATGAAAATTCCGTTTTTTTCCCTCCACCTGAGTTATAGCACGTCGAAATAAAATGGAAATTATTATGGAAACTAGTACAGGATCAGGTTCATCCTGGCGGACAATAATGACGGATAATTAAATAGCTAAGCAGAGATACCTAATTTCACGTTCAAAGACATTAATAACGAAGAGTTATGATGATAAAATAAGAAGTTTTTAAAATAAATTATTTATTGCATGATTTCTTGTTTTGTTATTTACCAGTTATACCTGCACCAGTTAATAAATCGTACCTACGTGACTAACAGTGGCTACTTTCCTTTTGTGCGGAACTTTACAGCAACACATGGGCGGTTTTCTCTCCGCATAAATTTCTAGACATCCACTTTGTACCAGATTTAATAAGCGATGAGAATTGTTCAGAAATGTACCTATACCTACTTAATCGGTGTCAAAGAGATCGTTCACATTATAAGTTAGTTGAATCACTTTTGAATAAAAAATGTTAGACGATGCACTTACACTTACACTGATGATAATACTTACATGACGCAAAGTAAGTAAGTTATGCAAGTACTTATTTAAAAATTTCGTCCACTACGAACGGTAGTAGTAGATACGGTAGTAGTACTGTATATTTATGAGTATTGCTCAATTCTAAATATATACCTATGTATAGATGTTGGTGATTTTTTAGTGTTGACGCTAAATGGACCATAAAAATGATAAATATGATAGTGATTATGGTTTAAAGTAATTCCAGTTTTGTCCACCGGGTCAGATATGCACTGTAAGATCATTGATTTTAAACAAGTCTCCGTTTATAGCGCCATCTATACAACGTGAGACACATTATTTAGCACATAGACAGACATAGAGCAGAGAAACCAGAGCCGTTACAGAAAGATAAACGATTCCAGTGGTTATCACTAGATGTCGGGTAAGTAAGGTACGGTTAGTTTTTTTTAATAGTAAGGGGCAAACGAACATGCAGGTCACCTGATGAAAAGCAGTCTCCACCACACATGGATACCCATATAGATCAATAATTATTTTTAGTTGACCAACGACCAAGATAACTTACTTAAATGTTTTTTATCGTTCGTTATGACTAGCAGAAACAAAATCTATGTTTTTCTCCAATCGCGGCTTTCCAAAAGCTTAGAAAAAAGGTGGAGTGACTGTTTATTGAAAATTTTGTATTTATGTAATATAAATTATGTAGCGCAAAACTAACTACTGTTGCTGGCTTATGGCCATCAATAGACATGTACCAGCAGACACAATTATTAAGAACTCTGAAACTGAATTTAACTGATTACCTACATTTAAGTCTTGTTATAGGTATCTAATTTTGTAGTACAGTCAGCATCACAAGTTGATAAACAGTCGAGGAGCTCAAAATGATCTATACACCCTCTTATTACTACCTTGGCAATAGAGTCGTGTGTAGATCATTTTGAGCTCTTCGACTGTTTTTCTACTTCTGATGCTGACTGTACTTCATATAAACCATGCCTTACGTTACAAAACCAGTCGATACCTACAAACCTACTACAATAATAGTATTTTAAGACATTCATTGATTACTATCACGTCCGCTGCACTGTTCTACTTACGAGGTTCATACTACACATTTTATTGAGAAAATTTCTCAATAGGTACCGGTTATAAAGCAATGAAGCAATGTCTTATTTTAGTGCGTGCAACAGCTGCGTTAGTCCAATCTGAAACCAGACTATTATTAGGTTTTTTGAGCACTTTACCAATCACTGGCTAGGTCCGTGTGTATTGTGGTAAATATCTGGCCTATCGGTGATAGGATCTTTACATACGAAGATCGAAAAGGAAGATAATAGGTAACGTGCGCTTCCTTTCCTACTAAGAACTTGAATAACACGAGATTTATCTTCTACTAGCTTCTGCCCGCGACTTCATCTGCGTAGAGTTATACATATAAACCTTCCTCTTGAAGCACTCTATGTATTAAAAAAACCGCATCAAAATCCGTTGCGTACTTTTAAAGATCTAAGCATACATAGGAAGAGACAGTGGAAAGCGACTTTGTTTTATGCTAGCTTCTGCCCGCGACTTTGTCTGCGTATAAATACACATGTAAACCTTCTTCTTGAATCACTCTATCTATTAAAAAAACCGCATCAAAATCCATTGCGTATTTTTAAAGATCTAAGCATACTACATAGGTACAGAAAGCGGAAAGAGACTTTGTTTTATACTACGTAGCGACTCCGCTGTGATCGGGAAAATCCGCCGATCTAGACACAACAACAAACCCAACAACAGGACCAAGACCTAAGCTAAGCATCTCGTTTAAACGAGCGTAAACAAAACTCAGCCGGTAGCGTGAACGTAACCCATTTATCGAGTGAGGGAGAGCCCCGATTCCCGTTTTTATCACGGACACGACAAAAAAGGTAAATTTGTTTATCCCTCCATGGTCCACGCGACGTGAATACAATCTAGTATTGAGACTTACGTGCTTTGAAAACAGATTACCGCTAGATATGTAAAACACAGGTTTCTTAAGTGTTCTATTTGACAAGTTGAAGATATTTAAAGTCGGGTATAAAAGGGTATCGGTTACAAGTTCAAATTATTTGCCAAATTTGTTAATTTTCATTTTTATTTGTTAGAAAGTAGAGAAAGGTCAGTAAAGTGTAAAGAAGAACATCTATATCTGTCTTTAAAACAAAGTCAGGTTATTTCCACCATTCCAGAACGTCTGCACCGATTTTTATGATCTTTGGTTTGTCCGATTTGTCTCCACCCTGAATAGCAGCACGGCTAGCTCAAGTGCGCGCTTGAAAACGCGTCTCTTTCTAGATCTAGAACAAATAGTAAGCAAAAGACGGATAGTTTATATCACGCGCGACGTAGTCTCGCGCGCTCTTGTGCTAACCGTGCAGAATAACTAATAAAATATTTCGTACGCAACGCCGTCTCTTGGAATGACCGAAACTGATTCTTAGGTTAAACAAAGCGAAACCTACATACTTATATGAAGAAAATAAAGATCCTCCTCCTTCTTTTTAAGTAGCTATAAAAGTTCGGACGTAGCGTAACTACACCCCTTGCAACAAAATCGGGCACCCATGGTTTTTCAGATTTAGGTATTAAAGCTTAGAAAGTAAGCTTTTAAATGCACATAAAGAACAAAAACCATGGGTGCCCGTTTTTTTGCAAGGGAGTATAATAAGGTTCCGTAAGCAAATCGGTTCCAAGTAACAATTCCACCGATTGAACGTCGCAACAGTCCCACGTAATACTCCTGACATTGAATTCGAGTACATAATGCACTACCGTGTGTCATCATTTGCCTGTTGTCTATTTGTCGGTATTGGTGTGAGAACACGGAATGCACTGGGCATCCTGGTACTGCGTAGTGCGTATTGCGTTGCTTTGGTATCCGCAGTTGCAGCCGGAAGAGTTAATGGATTGGTAATAGAGTTGGAGTCGGAAGGAAAAAGTTTCATTATAGTGTTTATAGTAATAGTTACTAGGTACCCATTGGCACGGTGGCCAATGGGTACCGGGCTATTGCGAATCGGGAGCTTCAAACATTCGCTAGCTGTTTGGAGAAAATATGGTATTATGTTAACGACGGATATATTAGGTAGATAGTTTTTTTATTATTTCCAATTTTGAGAAAACTACGCAACGGATTTTGATGCGGTTCTTTTTTAATAGATAGAGTTATGCAAGAGTAAGGTTTATAATGTATAATTCTACGCAGACGAAGCCGCGGGCAGACGCTAGTTAAATATTAAAACAAGGGTAAAGAAACAAGAAATCTAAACTGTCCTTCCGCTGTAGCTCATCACAAAGTGTATGCGTTAATTTTCAATAGGTATAGGTAAATATATCAAGTTAGCAATAACTTAAGTTCCAATTATTTATGCGTAAGCAAATAAAACAAGAGTTTCCTTAAAGATAACCAAGAAACATGTTCTAGTTACTACGAAACCAGCATTGTGGTTTATGACTCATTTCAGAACGGGTTCTTTTTTCACAAAATGGTCAAGCACCAAACCACAAATGGTCATGGCTATTACTATACCATACAACTTGACAATCTTGACTTCCGGGTTATCAGGAAGAAACGTTGGTATGGCATTTCATTCCTTTTAAATTTACGCATAATGGCCAACTGTATAAAGAAAGAGTTAAGCTTTCCGTAAGTAAAATTCTGAATATTCTGATGGGTGTTCAGGTATTAACATAACTATCGAAAAGCATCTTGCCAAGGGATCTTGAACCGTAACCGTAACCGATTTGTCTATTCGAGTAGATAAGGGTAATAGAAAAATTAGAAGTCCAGTGCAAAAGCTTGGTGTTTCACTGAAATTTTGAGATTTTGTTCCCAAAAGTACCTATTTCATGTGACGATAATATATTTATTTTATGTTGAACTTTTTAGTAAAAATTAAGAATAATCGTAAAACTGTGAATTAAGCTTAGGCGGCAATCTGGCAGGTTAAGTGGGTAGTAGACTAAAAAATCAGAAATCTCAGGACTAATCCTGAGATATGGTACCCATGTTTTTTCGAACCAGTTGGTTCTAATATTCAAGTGGTTCTCGCCAATAGGTGGAGATGCGAGCAGACGGTCGTTAAGCGCCCAATCGGGTCTTAAACACTTTCAATGTCAAGAGGAATCTAGTATGAAAGACGTTAAGGTCTTGCAATCCTTCCGTCAATCGAAACACGGAACGACCTTTAGCCTATTACGCGCCAAATTTGCCTGTAATCTCTCTGGCCTTTCCAGGGCGACAAATATCGTAATTGCAACTCAATGCCGTCTGGTGGAGGCCGAACAACATTTGCCAGATATGACGCTTCTTCGAAACTCTCCTTGATCCTGCATATCATCGGCTTCACTTATAGCACAACAATCTGTCATACATAGTTCACATATTTCCAAATCAAGCAAATGTTTGACTATAGAGGTAGGTACCCCGCGCTATGCTGAACGCTATGGTAAATAGAACACCACTTAAATTTTGGCTCCAAAATTAGATGCCTAAATAAGTGTACGACGACGGTGTTGACACATTATTATGATTTATTTCGGTGAGGGGTCGTAACTATTGAGTGGTTAGGCGATCTAGGTCAAATAGTTAGACAATGTTTCCCGTTCCATATAGGTCACATTTTTTTATTATGTCCATCAAACGATTGAAGAAGGACCTTCTAAGAAATATGAAAATTTGTGATTGTAGCCGTATGACTTGTTATAAAAAGAACGTATGAATTATTATAAAAGATTTCAATACAGAATCTTACCGTCTTATAGATCAATTCATACAATGAAGCGAATAAATTGAAGTACCTATATTACTTAGGTTTCCTGTAAACAGTAGGTAAAGATCCAGATTGCATAAAATATGCGAATCATATTTGATGTGGGTAGACATTTGCAGTAACCCTATTAGGGTCAATGGCGATGGCAATTATTAAGATCGGAGGATTGTGGAATCTAGGTCGGACTTATAGGTCTATTTATATCTGTGACCATGATTAAAATAAATGCAGGTTGGTAAAGTCGGCGAAGAAAAAGTATACAACTTTTTAAAAGATAGCAAAGAAGAAACCGACAAAAATATTTATACAAAACCTTAGGAGAACGCGGCTTCTCTCCATCATCAGGTTAGCACATGTCACAATCACAGAGATGATATGAACGGAATAAACTAAGTAAGTAATGTAATTAATGACTTCCGTTGATCAAATCCGTTTAAGAGTCGTGCCGCTAACGCACTAGAATCAAAATCAGAATCAGAATCATTTTATTTTATTTATTTTATTTTTTTTCTAGGTGGATATACAAATGTTAAGATGACGTTAGTTGGCTGAAGTAGTTTGAAAATTAACTTAAAAATAATGTAAAAATGTAAAATCATTGAAAAGAAAGGGTTAGAGGTATATAAAAGACAGTCTCGGCTTGCTTCATACACCTTCTCAAAAATGTCTACCAGCTCTCCAGCTCTCTTGGCAAGCGCCGTAGGTAGATCAAGTAGGCTAGGTATGTGTGTTATTGCTGTCCCTTCAAGTTATTTTATTTCTTTTACAGTTTTTTTGGCTCTCAAAGGTCGTCATCGATTATTCTTAACTCAATTTATGTGGAAGCGCGGGCGCAGTGTTTATGCGCTGCGCACTGGCAGTGAACTTGTACGAGGTCAGTTCTGTTATCGGAACGATACCGCACCGGTAATAAATGTACAAATAAAGTCCAGTTGGGGCGATTTATAAAATTGTACTTGGATGGATTCATTCGGGAAAAGAACGACGTGAAGGGTTTTTATTGTAAATCTTATGTACGATCGTTTTGTTCTTTTTAAATACTAATCTCAGTCAAAATAAAAAGGAAAGACGGAGTCCCTTAAACAGAAAAGTGAGACCGGTTTAAACTGAGCCACTTTGCACACACACCAAGCAAACTAGTTGAGCTACACATACGCGCACGCAGCGTGGCGTTGTTTCATCCAGCTCCATTTTGCCGTTAGATTTTGACAATACTGGCTTTTTAGTTCCTTTCCAATTGACAACATTTCATTTTTATAACACCTGGAAATGTATATATGGTTCGAAAGCATTTCGCCTCCTGATCACTGCAATATGTTTATATAATTTTAATATCGCTTATTATAAAAAATAAAAATTAATTAAAAATATGTCCTAATTTTACCAAAACTACCACAGGATAGATGAAACGCCTTTGCTTTTTTCACGAGAAAAAATAAGCGATCATAATTTTGTATTTTTGACAACTTCAAAGTACAAGGGGGGCAACTATGAAATTCTATTTTCGAAGTTCGTTGCATACCTTCCCTCTCACTCTCTAAATAATGACTATTAGTATGAGCGGAACAGCACGAAGCGAACCTCGAAAATCGAATATTGGAGAATAGGGCCTGACATTGACAATTCGAAATTAACGTCAGTTTTTTTTTTCTATAGAGAAAAGACAAAGGGATAAGTGTGTATTCTGTGATAGTATCGGAGTTACGCCCTTTTAGAATAAGCACAAATTAATAAATTAATAATAAATTAAATACAAGCCCTAGCGAAAAAATTAACCTGTCAGCATGTTCATCTTTTCAAACAAAATACAGAGAACCATTAAAATAATAGGCTCAGAAATATGAAATGTTGTCAATTCGGGCATTGGGCACTAATCCAAAAAGCTTTTACGTAGAGCCAGCTCTGGCAAGCAAAATATACTTTTTGTAATAAGCTTTGAAACTTTTTATGACTACTTAATAAAAGTATCGAGATGATACATCGAAACATGCTACACCCAGCTGCAAGGAGACCCAAATCAACGATCACTGACGCTGTAATCAAATAGCCAATCACGTGCTATTCGAATGGACGTCAACGTTATTATCGACGTACGAGTTCTTGTGGTTGTGGTATAGATAGAGTGCCATCCGAGAAGACGCATGGATTTATCAAAATTAAGTAATTTTTCACAACGTAGTATTAAAAACTACGGTGGGCGTCATCGTGAATGGGACCTACTATAGGAATCTAGCATATTATTATATACCTACTCAATCTCAAGGAAATTGTATAGAAAAACTATACAGCGTTCTTTCGAATCCTACTTTTTTCATTTTTATAGATAATTTTTTGTTTGAGATGCTTTATATTGTATAGTCACTAAGCTAATAGTTTTAGTTAAGTAGAGTGCATCTAATTATTGAATGTCTATTGGCATCATCGGACTTCCAAATATTTTTAATTATATTTGAATCCGAATGATTCGTTCAGTGGCTATCGGAAAATAAAATTGTATGGCCAATTTCTTTTATCATGCGGTCCTTGGCAACCTGTGCAACTGAATACAATCCGACAATCAGTCGAAACCACGAAGTTAAAAGAGGGACATTAAGATAAAAAAAATACAACCGAATTGAGAACCTCCTCCTTTTTTTGATGTCGGTTAAAAATAAATTATTGTTTGCGTTATGTCATGTCTATGACACTTCAATAGTTCCACGAGGCTTATTGCTTTAGCTTTCATCGGGTGAGTATATTGAAATGTTTTCACCAACTAAACTAACGCTTACCTACTTTTAAAACAATTTTCAACAAAAAATATAAATTCGAAGCGCTTGTTTAAGTTACCCAAGTAATTCTGAGCACTAATCCTGTTAACAAGTAGGTACGTCAGATCGGGAACTGACACCGGCATTAACTGTAAAATATTCCCTCTAAAATGTAGGTAAGTGTAACGGGGAAACTGTGGAGTCGTCACGTTTTTTTTTAGTTAAAATAATATTATGTATTTTTTAATTGCACTGAATTATTTATTTCTGAAAAAATATAAATAGGAATTAAAACAAATTAAACTACGATTAAATTAAAAACTAAACTAAAACTAACTATGAAAAAAAAAGAAAACCTATATTTACAAATAAATTTATTTTTTAAATTGCTTGTTTTATTGTGTTCCATTGTTTGACAAAAGGCATGCGCATCTGCTATTATGCCGCTATTTCCTTCTTGATTTTCCAGAGGTAACATTTTGTGAAGCATTTTAAATTCGATAACTAGTTACTTTACTGAAGAAGAAAAATACCTAGGCTAATAATTAAGAAGATAGTATTATATGAGAAAAATAACGTAACCAAGGATATGATCTAACAACCTATTAAATAACAATGCCGAACCAAAATAACCGGTCACTTTGTAAAGGAAGATTCTATACAAAGCCACCCAGTATTTTTGATAGTCAAGATATATATTATATTATTCTAAAAAAAAACCCTACTTAATTCTAAAGATAGCACACGCAAACGGCACTGAACCAGAGGTAATGATAGTAAGATTGTCACAAACAACGCTGATCGTTAGAAGACCCAGAAAAATTTTTTTTTCCGCATTAGGTTAGAACGAATAAAAAATGCTCGAGCCTAAATCGCTGCGTTTAAACTGAGGTGTAAAAGCTGTAAGGGGGAAAAGGAAAAAATTGAATGAATCTTCGTTTTTCACACTTTACAGTTATCACGATTACAATCAAAAAGTGTTGACTCGTTTTTTGAAGATCCCGAAGTTGTAGTTAAGTACCTATTCGGAAAAACTGATGCAGTCGCCATCAGATATTTCAGAGCGGCCAAGGTGATCAAAAATATCAAAATATGAACTAGGTAAGTATGTACCTTAATAATAAAGTGCGTGTGCGGATATTTTTGACCATCTTGGCCGCTCTGAAATATCTGATGGCGACTGTACCACCAACTGATCCCAGAGTTCAACCGCGGGTGGTAAAAAGCAAATGCATAGACTTACGAGTACTTTAAAAAAAATAGAACTGCTGCTACTCAAGAATCAGATCAAGATTAAACAAAATGGAAAAAATATGCCGACTCCATCTAAGTCCCTGTATAACCCTTCTTGCAATTTGTCACAGTCAGTTTGGTTTCGTTTACACAACCCCCGGCGGCGACAGCCATGTTTTAATTATAATTAGCAAAATTTAATATCTTCATCCGTCTTCAGATATTGAGATATAGTGATTAGGTTTAAATCTAGTTTTATTGGCTAGGTTTTAAATGGTATGTACATCGTAGGTAACATTATAAAAATAGACGCATGATTTCTACGGGATATAGATCGCGATTGCTTTTAACGAGCTCCCGATATTTTGACAGTTTACCCGATACTTTTATCTCAAAAGTAATTGGGATCCACGTTCCATCTTTAAAATAAGTAGAAATGTGTTGGATGTAAGATTCAAGTCCTTTAGTTAGACCTTTAGTTTTTACTCTGCTATGATTGTCTATGCTCGTCTATTCCGTGACGTCTAAGCGAGAATAGGTACACGCAATTCAAACCTGAACAGTTTTTTATTAGGACCAAATTTAGGTACTTAATCTATTTTATACTATAAGTTAATCACCGTACTACTCGATTCAAAAGTAGTTTCCATCGACATAACCTCGATGGATGGTGCTCCAACACCGTACGATTTAAACGGTCTTTCTTGCCCCGTACGTGTAAAATTTGGAATGGGCTGGCGGCTGGGGTTTTTCCAACTGGCTACGACATGGGTACCTTTAAGAGGCGAGTGTACCACTTCTTGCATGGCCGGCAACGCGCTAGCAGTCCCAATGGTGCTGTGGTGTCCATGGGCGGCGGTGATCACTTACCATCAGGTGCACCGCATGCCCGTTTGACGGTTTTAATATAAAAAAAAAAACCAGAGCTTCTCATGTGGAGAAAAATTGAATAGTTATACCTCCTCAATAATTATATTACTTAAAAAAATGTAGAACTTGACGTAACGGCGGATCAGCTGGTAGAAATTATTTTTGCGAGCACCTTGCATAAAGTGCTGCTAGGTCTCTATACCTTAGGTGGTAGTTATGACTGAAAATTACTCATATAAGACTATAAACGTTGCCGTAGTAAAAACAAATACAATAATAGTTATTTGATAGGACGGAATGGTTCCATGTTCAAGGAAACGGCGGAAGACAATTATCAAACTGTGCCTTGTCATAGCAAATCATTACAATTTCTCATACAAAAAGTTAATGTTCTATGATGTTGCTTGTATGCTTGTAATAATGATCATCATAAATACAAAAAAATAATACAACCCAACGTGATATTGTTGTACAGTCACCAGCATAAATAAGTGATCAGTTTTGTATCTTGTCACATTAAAGTCATGTTTGAAAAACCATACGAAATCATGTAACGACTGAAAGCGACAAGGTACAAAAATGATCACTTATTTATGCTGGTGACTGTACAGTATTCACAATAATTAGTAAGTACTTAGGTAGGAACGGGCAAATAGGACTCCCATTTTCATTTATACGCCTACAATCATACTAAACGTTGCATTTAGGTCTTGTTGCTTTAGGCTTTGTCTACCCCGTAAGCGATATAGACTTGATTTGTGTATTTACGTTAAATTACCTAAAACCTTAAACGTGTAAATGTTTGATTGCTTTTTTCAAGTTATAGGGTGCGACCAAACCGCCGCGTAAACGCAGTGACGTGTCGTATGCGTCGTTTTCTCACCGTTTCTTCATACATTTTGTTGCGATTCCGTAACGTCATCGTTTTTTAAGCGGCGGTGTGGTCGCACTCTTAGTGCTAGTTAAACAACCTGTAACTTGTTTTATAAAGGTTTCTGCCAGTTCAATTCCATTTCACAATGACGTTTTATTTTCAAAACGGGCAGAAGACCAGAAATCACCTCTCGGATAGCCCTTTCCCTTCATGCAATCCACAACACAAGCCAACGCCATAACACAAGCCTTACTAGCGCTTACTTTGGGACTAACCCCCTTATTCATAAACGCACTATAGGCCTCTGTAAACTTAGTAATCGTTTGTCCTTATCTGTCACTTTGACATTTACCTTTCACAGATAAGGACAAACGATTACTAACTTAGCAGAGGCCTATAGTGCGTTTATGAATAAGGGGGTAGGTCAATTTGTGTGAATTGTTCCCTAATATTTATTTATTATTTATTTATTATTAATCTACATTAAACTTATGTTGTCTCTTTTCTCCAGTCTGAGTTCGTTCTACCGCAGAGCAGAGTCCTCTTACCTAAATATGATGACTTAAGCTATACCTAGTTCTAAGCAGGCCCTGTGCTAGTTAGGTTAGGAATTTAGCCCACACCATAGAGCGGTAGCCAAAAACAAGTATTATAAGCAGGTTTTTTTTACAAGAAATGGTATTTATTATAATAACTAGCTGTTGCCAGCGACTTCGTCTGCAAAGAATTCGTTTATCGCTATTTCGCAGGAACTACTCAATTTTCCGGGATAAAAAGTAGCCTATGCGCTATTCCAGACTTTTCCCTATCTATGTGCCGAATTTCATCCAGATCCATCCATGCATCCATCCATCCATACTTTCGCATTTATAATATTAGTTAGATGAAAAACTTTTTTCTTGCTGTCGGTTAGAAAACTTTACGCATCCCTATTATACCATGAAGGTAAAAGGCTAAAAGGAGATAGAAGCTTTATCCATCCGCGTCAGGTAAGCCGCGCATTACGGTTTTATGCTCTCATAATGCAGGCCGCCACTTGCCACTAAGAGGCCATTTGGTTTGTGTTCTATTACTATCGGCCTCAAGAGTCGAATTTTTAAGCTCTCAACATTTTTATTGAGAGTAGCATGAGCGTGCGTTGGTCCCAGAGAGGACGTAACTTGGTTAAATGTGAAATCACAATTTGAAGACCGGTTAGTTTAATAGTGACACCTAACTACAAAGCTTGATATCCTGCGTTCGATCACCCGGTCAGGGCGGATACATACAGGGTGTATCAGATAGCCCCTAACAATAATTAACTGGGGTATATAACCATAGCTACAGAAGCTAAAAAAAACAAATATTTTTTTTTTTACATTTTCTATGGGAATGGTAGTATTAACTGCAATCATTCCTTTAGAAAACATAAAAAAAAAATTACTCCAATTTTTTTTTTAATAGCTTTTTTAGCTTCTGTAGCTATGGTTACGTACCCCAGTTGATTATTGTTTGGGGCTATCTGATACACCCTGTATATGAAGTAAGCAAATGATTGTTCAGTCTTGGATATTTAATAAGTGATTTAGTTTTTACACACAGCAAAGCTAAGTATTTGGAAAGCAGGTTGATACGGTGAACATGCGTGGGTTATTTTGCAGTGTGTACCAATGGTTTCACTTGGGTCGCGGAAGAATCAGTTTAAAAAATTTGACATTATTTTTTCTAGGTCTAAGATTCGTGTTGTTTTCGAGTGGTGATAAGTCAGTACGTCGTTCAAGATTTTCGTCTAAGATAACATCCATAATAAGGTTCTTTACCTTTGTATACAAATAGGGGATTTTTCTTGTAGGACTTTATATCGCTGGCGCAATTTAAACGTATTCAAGTCACGGAACCGGAAAATTAAACAAGTAGGTTTTTGTATCAAAGCACTACTTTTATGAAGCGTTAACTTAGTTTTTAACTAAAGCGTGCATCGAGGGGTCGCTGGGGTAGGCGGCGCGTACAAATTGTGTTGTGTTGCGTTGATTCCCATTGTCTACTCACACGTCTAGGACTAGAGCCCACAAGAGCCGCGTCGCGCGCGAGCTAAGTTGCCCTTAGGTTGCCCGTCTTTTTCTTACTGTTCGTTCTAGAATAGACGGGAATAATCTAACTGACGAGAATAGTCTAACTCGCGCGCTCTCGTATTGCCGGGCTGGTGACCCCCCACTGCACGCCACGACAGTACAAAAAATTATGAAAATTGGCAAGAAGCAAAGCTTTAAACCAATAATGTAGAGAGATTTGTGAGTATATAATTTGTCAAGTTTTGCCGCGAATTGGTTGAAATATGACGATATTTTGTTGAAAGTGTCAAGCTGGCTGGGTTAAAAATTTTAGTTCTTCACGCGCGAAGTCGCGGGTAAGAGCTAGTTATATTTAATAAGTTTAAGTTTACTAATTACTAAACTGTGTGCATAATAGATAGGTTAATGTACAATACAAATAAATCATTGCTTTATGCGACATTAAAAGGGTCCTAATGCATCACTCTACTTTTATTGCTTGTGATTATCTCACTATTACTGCCCGTTTGTATGTGATGCATTTCAATATGCGGAAATGATATCATATTGATGACAGCTGAGTTTTCCACTTTGATTAGACTTATTTTTGTGTAACAGATTTTATTATATTTACCTACTAGTTCAGAATTTACGTAAGTACATACGTACATGTATTAAAGTAGTAAGTACGCTAAAAGTAAACAAATTGAACAGACTTCAAGAATAAAAATTAATACACTGTACCATCAAAAATGGGAAAACTTTTGAAACTTTTCAAACAATAATAATAATCACATTTGTGCATGGTTGTAAACAATAAACGCTTAGTATTTCTCTTATCTAGTATAGCAAATTCGAAAAAACCTGTTTACCATACCAGCGTTAAAGTAAATTCCCGTTGCTTATTTTAGTTCACTTTATAAATACTAATTATATTAGCGCATGTATGTGAAGTTCGTTGATCCCTAATAGAATTAATGCAATGTTAGTCTATAAAATAAAATTTAAATTAAGTGCCTTATCCCGACTTTATCTCCGTTGTTTCAGCTGCATGGAATACCATGAAATTTGAACTTTGAATAGGATATAGCTAAGTGTAGAAATGTATTTCACTGATTTTGGTAGCAATTATATTTCAATATTTTAGTAATTCAGTAAGACTTAAACGGATTGCTTTGAAATGACACAAAAAAAACACAGTTTTGAACCTGGAAAAAAGACTAAACATTGTGACGTTCTCGATCTTCGTTTTAGCGTGAAGATTAAGGAACGAACATAGACACTCTCTCATTCACATCGTCTTATCGTCTCAAACTTTCGCATTTATAATATTAGTAAATAGGATATCTTTGCTTAATATTAAGGAGCAAAATCTAAAACTGGACAAAGGTCACCTGTGCAAACCTTCCGAAAATAGCCACGAATTTACACTATCTATAGTCGTTTGGAGGCAGTCAGTTCAGTAAGCGTTTAAATCAATAACTCACAGAGTAAGCTGGTCCTAAGCAAATATAATGACTCCACTGCTACCTTGGGGGTTGTTTAGAAAACATGGGACATAAAGAGTCCTTACGCCGTACCTGCGAGGAGCAATATACGGAAGTCGGCGCTAAAATGTCATAGATTTGTTAGTTCTATCGCGTGAAAAGTTCAAGATTTTGAACTATTTTGTACCGTAAAATGGGGGCAAAATAGAATTGAAGTTTGAACCTCGATAAAAAACATAAGTTATCTATTTTTAGAGCAAGTTAAGCCAGAAATTTTAAGTAGCAAATGAAAACACAAAATATTAGTTCCATCCCTTCTCGCCCCGTTTTACGGTATATATATATTTGTGAATAGGAAGGGGGTGTGGGTGGTAGGGCCTTGTGCAAGGTCCGTCCGGATCGCTACCACCATCTTACTCGCTAATCCTGCCGCTAAGCAGCAGTGCTTGCACTGCTGTGTTCCGGTGTGGAGAGTAAGACAGCCGGGGAAGTTACGGGCACAAGAGGCCTTTCATCTAAGTCCTCTAGGTTGGCAACGCATCTGCAATCCCTCCGGGGTTGCGGGTGTCTATGGGCAGTGGTGATCGCTTACCATCAGGTGACCCACTTGCTCGTTTGCCTTCCTATTCACATAAAAAAAAACATATGGTTTTAAATGGATGTGTAAAAGTATGCACAGTATTTTCATCACGCACCTTAGTCTGTAAAAAAAAAAACAATGATAAAGCTGATGAAATAGTGAACTACCTACATTGGTATATATTCAGCTCAAAAATAGCCGGATGCTGTGTTACCTTATCTCAGCGACCAAAAATACAGTGACGCTTTTTGCTGATTTAGTTTGAACTTTACTGTAATAGTTTTAATTCGCGCGTCTCAATTTCTAATTAGAAGTCTTTATGCAATATGAACACTGACAACGTTTCATTTACATTTTGTAGAGCATTGCTTCGGCTGTAGTATCTCGCAATAAGTATATTATCGTGTCGCTGTCTGCCTCGGCTCCGTCGTAAAGTTTCATTTTACTTGATCTCAGAAAATCTCTGCAACAGTACACAGAATTTTAGTGTCGACAATTTCAAATTTATCAATGTTGCTGAAAAGGCTAAGGTCTATGACACCGGAGCCCCTCTTTTGCCCGAATTCCAAATGCCATAATGTAATGTTTGCCATAATGAACATTTGCCATAACCCTTTTTTTCTCTGAAACTGTAATTTTTTCAGGAGCATTGTAATGGCAATCCTGTAGAACTCTATAGGTTAGGTTAGGTTTGTTTCATAACAATCCTGAATAATTAACAAATAACGAGAAAAAAGGGCAAATGATCATTATGGCAAACAATACATTTATGGCATATGAAATTCGGGCAAACGATAGAGACCCCTATGACACTTTTTCATTGAGCCTTCACTGCAAACACTGAGTTGCGTATTGTATTGAAACTTTTAAAGTTAGTAGCACTTACCCGTAAACGTAGTTAAACACTTTCGTGCTAACCAATAAAACTACCTAGCTTTATTTCATAAAATACTTGTGGCCAAGAAAATAATTAATAGGACTTCTAAAGAGTTAGATACGAGTTTGGACTTAACAAAAACCAATGATTTGCAATAAATTACTTTGTTAAAATATTTTCAATGTACGAGTCCCACTTGCACCTACCTAACCGCATTTTAATAGTCACATTATTATTATTTTGTACTAACACAGTCCTACAATGTTGATATACTATGATTATTAAGGGTATTTTCTGAGCGGTAGACGTACTGCCTGAAATCTGTTTTATGTGACACAAAAGCTTCGTTTTACAATAAGACCATTTCTGTATTTGGCTGTTATTCTGAATCTGTACCTGTTTCAGCTTAATGTTCTTTGATAAACAATTGACATTATTCGTAATATACATTTTTATTCCAAAGCTAATCTTGATTTCAACTGTGTTATTTAAAAATACATTGAATGCGATTCTACGTGCACATCGCCTAAATAGCCTAAAACTAAATTATCTATTTAAAATTGGCGTTGTCATTTGATTATTACAGCCGCTCATAGAATAGCAAAGGGATTTAGCGACGCCTAAATAAAATTAGGAATTTTAGCGGCCGCTGTAGAATCGGGTCCTTTGACACAGTTGTTGATCATCGAATAATGCCAGTAATGTCAGTTTTGAGAAAACTGTAATTTTATAGTTACAAGTTAAAAAAAAAGTGAGGTAAGTAGTGTAAAATTACGATTTACACAAGAGAAAACCTCTACCCAAAATTTAGGAGATCCAAGGGCTTGGGCTGGATGTTGATGAATCAGTCAGTCAGTAGGATTTTCATTATTTTGCGCTGTTGCAATGCACTAAAGCAAAGCCTATTGAATTCCAGTAAACGAACCGATTGCAGTCCACTATGGCCTGTGCGTCGGCCATAGACAAATTAACCGATAGAGTATCTAATTCTACAGTAAATTAGTTATTTGCTACTTACTTAAATCGTACTGGCAGTTAGTTTCTATAATATTTCTTCTTTTATGTTTATACTATACTTCATTTAATTTAGAATAAGAAACCACAATAACATTATATTGCGGCTGGTCAACTATTTCTCACCTAGCAAACAGTACAGTGCAATAGTTTGGCAGCCGCAAAATAAAACTGTTTTATTGCCACTTTATTTGCGTGGCGTCAATTGTTACTCTAATACAAATCGTAAAGAGAATTACAGTTCACGAGCCGCAATATAATGTTTTTGTGGTTTCTCATCCTAAATTAAATGAAGTATAGTATTAACGCTAGTCTTACCAAAAGGCGAGGAAGTGATTAGCACCTCAATGAGCTTACTGCACACAGAAGCGGGATATTTTGGCACTTTTTTCTTAAACCACTGACGACCTCAACTAGTTTTCTATACACAGAAGCGGGATATTTTGGTACTTTTCTTCAAACACTGACGATCTCAACGAGCTTACTGCACACAGAAGCGGGATATTTTGGTACTTTTCTTCAAACACTGACGACCTCCACTAACTTGGTGCACACAGAAGCGGGATATTTTGGCACTTTTTTCTTCAACCACTGACGACCTCAACTAGCTTTCTATACACAGAAGTGGGATATTTTGGTACTTTTCTTCAGACACTGACGAGTTCCACTAGCTTGGTGCACGCAGAAGCGGGATATTTTGGTACTTTTCTTCAAACACTGACGATATATCGACTATTTTCTCGCTAAAGAAACGAACAAAAGATATAGATCCCGTGTTGATAAGAGAGAGAGAGATATTATGTTTATAGTTGATCGCTGGCTGTTCATACCACGGGCGAGGACTTTCTCCTTACTAGTTCTCCTTATTATTAAAAGCCAGGGACAATTCGCTTCTCGCTCATCGTCGGCGGTGGGACCAGTGTCTTAGGAAAAGAGCCATTTCGGTTACGTACCTATTTGAGTTACCAATGGAATTTTTTATTGACTTTTTTCCCACATAAAAACCCAGTGAATTTTGTTACTTTTGCCATGCAATCATTCATCAATTACTATTAATAACGGTCACCATTTTATATCCGATTTCTCGATTTTGTGTCCTCTTTGACTTTAGGCTGGCCAAGAAAAAAAAATACTGTTTTATGAAATGTATAACTGCTACTCTATTGATTGATTTCTGTATGTCATCGGCAATTCGCCAGGCTATGAGCATGTCGATTGGAATTGTTCCGAAGCCAACCTTTATTTTAGAGCTTGCTTTTATTTATAAACTTGGTAGCAGCCTGGGTACAATGACGTCCTAATTCCGACTCAGTTCAAGGTTTAGCTGTCACTTTTAGTATGAATCTGACGGCGAGCGAACCTAAACTGAATCGCGCTAAGACGTCACGGTAAGGCCCCAGTTTCCCGTGATTTTGTTTGCGCTGAATTCGTTTATCGCTAACCCGACGAAACTATTTTATTTAGGGCTTGTCTCACCACTCAGTGTTAAGTTTCAGCTATCTTAACTGTCAGTTATCTACGATTCCGTCTCTATTAATTTGTACGAAACAGACAGAGTCGTCATCATAGATAACTGACAGTTAAGATAACTGCAACTTAAGATTGCGGTTAAACAGGCCCTTAGTGTACCTATTCCAGTATCAACGCTCTTAACAGTGGACAGTGGACAAAAGTGTAGATCTTCCGGCACATGAGGATAATTATGACCCAAAAAATACCAACGGGTCCTATTTAGTAACAATCCGTTACTGTTTTTCTGTCCATCTGTCATAGTGCTGTATCTTTTAACCCCCGCGGCAAAAAGAGGGGCGTTATACTCGTAAGTTAGACGTCGATGTCTGTGTGTGTGTATCTGTCTGTGGCATCGTAGCTCTCAAGCGGATGGACCGATTTCGATACGGTTTTATTCATTCGAAAGCCAGTTTCATCGCGGTGGTTCTTAACTATGTTTTTCCAAAATTATGACTTAAGGCATTTTTGGCATATTATTGCATTATTTCTATATATTTACGTTATGATTACACGATCAATGCGTGGGGTTTTTTTTAATTTAATGCTATTAAACCGTTTAAAGCAGACAGTTGCAATTTTCACAGAGTTATAGAATCATAATGAATGAATTTAATATGAAAAAATGAGAGAAAGTAAAATAAATCGTGAGTGATTCTGACTTGTATTTGCCGGATTTATTTTTTAATCCTTCTAATTATTATAAATGCGAAAAATTTTGAAAATGTATGAATGTTTGTTACTCTTTCACGCCAGAACGGCTTGACGGATTTGGATGAAATTTGGAACAAAGATAGATTATGGTGTGGAATAACACATATGCTACTTTTTATTCCCAAAAATTGCGTAGTTCCCGCGGGATAGTGATAAACGAATTCTTTGCAGACGAAGTCGCGGGCAACACAATTTTAACGACGCGGTTGGCCTAGTTGTAAGTGACCCTGCCTACGAAGCAAGCGTCCTGGGTTCGAATCCTGGTAAGGGCATAATATTTGTATGATGAGCACGAATATTTGTTCCTGAGTTATGAATGTTTTCTATCTATATAAGTATGTATTTTTCTATATAAGTATGTGTACATCGTTGTCTAGTGCCCATAACACAAGCCTTACTAGCGCTTACTTTGGTACTAGGTCAATTTGTGTGAATTGTTCCTAATATTTATTTATTTATTTATTAACAGCTAGTTGGATCATAATGCCGCCTCTCTAAGTTTGTAATGCAGTTGACTTTGACTCCGATTCAATTAGGGCATGTTATTAGGTCCCCTATTTACTTGTCTTGTTAGTATTCTGTTCGAGTGGAGCAATACTCAGGGGACAAAGGACATGATTTGCTTGTTGGCACGTGCAACCAATTCCTATCATTACATTTAAATATATTGTCGACGCATCGTCAGCTAGCGACCTCCCACGGCGGTTTACGGAACTAATTTAGTTTCACTTTCGCCCACCGGGGCGCTGTTATTTTGTATAAAAGTAGGATCTCAAGCCAGAGCGGCACTGTGTCGACTCAATTACTACCTCATATAAGCACTCACGTGACTTTGTCAAAATTTATATTTTTTATTTAAATAAAATCATTTTTAAAAAGTTAAAATTAAAAACGCTTATTGAAGAAGACCCTGAAGCCATCAATGCCCCAACATTGGACCTTCGAGCCGCATCAGAAGAGAATCATAATCATCAGGAATAAGGGTCTGACAATTTCTTTCCTTTCCCCCGGTTTCAATTAACATGCTAAAACCGTGTCTCTGATTTCTAAATAGCTACTACAGTACAGTCGGTGCGCATTACATCATCCTCTGTACGTACAAGTATCGCCTGTTCACGTGAGTACCCTACATTTCATAAAAACTCATGATGGGTCAGGATAATGATAATATTTTGTATTCTGTACCTGTACGCACTAAATCGCCTCAACCTTCGGCCTCGGATTCGACAAATTGTTTAATTCGTGAGCTGAACAAAAAAAGAGGTACAATCAAAACTAGATTGACCGTATTTGCGAAATTTGTGAGTTCTTTTGCTGGTATAAATGTTAAATTAACGCATAAGCAGTTATCCGAGCTTAAAATGCGGCAAAACAACAGCCAATCTTTATTAAGCGAATTTAATACCGTCCAGGGTGCCTTAGAAGAGATAGTACCGGAGATTGATCTTAGCGGTCAGTTAGAATGTCGTGAAACGTTTGAAGAATCCTTCTATAGCACTATGGTCGATGCGCAGCAAATAATAGACAGATGTATTGTTGAATCTGCTACTAGTTCCAAGTGTAACGAGTTAAAACCGCTAGTAAAATAACCAACTATTTCTCTACCCTCTTTTGACGGATCATTTGATACGTGGCTCGAGTTTAGAAATATCTACATTTCCATGATTCATAGCTCCACACAGCTCGATAATATTCAAAAGTTCTACTACTTACGGTCAGCTTTAACGAATAATGCGTCAGAAGTTATTAAATCAATTCAGTTTACGCCAGAAAATTACGATATCGCTTGGGATTTAATCGAAAATAGATTTAACAATAATAAATTATTGATTCATAACCATGTAAAAGCAATTTTTTCCTTAAATACTTTAGCAAAAGAGTCTCCATCGCAGTTAAGAAAATTAATCGACACAGTCTTAAAAAATTTACGTTCATTAAAATCATTAGGCGAGCCCACTGATTCATGGGACACTCTAATAAATTATATGGTGGTTTCTAAATTAGATCCACATACTGAAAAAGAATGGGAAAAATACAAAATGACCGTTAGCAAAACCCAAGATAATACTTTAAATTTAAATGATCTAATTCAGTTTCTTAGAGATCGAGCGGACATGTTAGAGATGGTCAAAGCTAATCACTCTAATTATAATAGCAAAGGTACGCATGATCATTCTAAAGTGCCACAAAAGATGCATTCCTTTGTGTCCGCGCCGACTAACAATAACGCGAATAAATTTAATAAGCGTACCCACATATGTAGTATGTGCAATGAAAGCCATTCTATTTACGCATGTAACAAGTTTGTAGAATTATCACCTCAAGATAAACTCAGCTTTGTGAACGCTAAAAACCTTTGTAAAAACTGTTTACGCGCAGGTCATTCCGCTAACGATTGTTATTTTGGTCCATGTAGAAAATGCAATAAAAAACATAATAGTTTGCTTCACTGTGAGTGCGATAAAGAAGACTCATTACATACTTCACAATCAGCAGTTAATGTACCGCTGCAACAATCCCTCACATAAAAAACATTTTAATACAACGAATTCATTATTCATTATAAATCGGAACTGCAAATTATAGCAAACGAAATTACGAGCCTTGTCATTGCGCTTTAGAGACTGTCTTATATTATCTACAGCTTTAGTCGAGATAGTAGGCAGTGACAATAACTATAGTAAGGCTCGAGCACTGTTAGCTTATTACTTAAAAACTAAACGCTTTAACTATACAGTCCACTATTCGAATAACGGGAGTAGGCAAGACTATCGTGCAGTCTACCCACTCTTGTATAAAATTAAACTTCGTTCTTTATATAACGATTACAAAGGGAGTAAGCAAGACTATCGTGCTGTCTGCACTCTAGTAAAAAATAATTTTCGTTCTTTATATAACGATTGCAAAGGGAGTAAACAAGACTATCGTGCAGTCTGCTCTCTAGCAAAAATTTAAACTTCGTTCTTTATATAATGATTACAAAGGGAGTAAACAAGACTATCGTGCAGTCTACAAACTCTTTTAAAATTAATATTCGTTCTTTATATAACGACACAACAGGAGTAGGCAAAGACTATCGTGCAGTCTACCCACTCTTGCAAAAAATAATCATCGTTCTTTATATAACGATTAAAACACTCTTAAAAGAATACTTCACGGCCGATGAGCGTGCTTGTGAAAATATTTTAATAAATCAGATCAATTTAAACGTTACTTCAAAAGTAAACAGATACAACAAAAGTTACTAAACGCTTTATTTTGTCTGTTGTAGGTATCTCAGATTTACGACCCAATTGGACTACTAAGCCCAGTGGTCATCGTAGCTAAGGTGCTGCTGCAGACCCTGTGGCTGAGCACAGTAGACTGGGAAGACTCGTTACAGTCGTTACCTCGCGACGTAATTTGTCGCCGGGAAAAGTTTATTAAATCATTGTCAAATTTACTTAATCTTAAAATTTATCGTCATGCCTTTGGCAACAATTCTGCGATGCAAGTTTAGCCGCTTATAGCACTTGTGCATACATGCGAACATGCAGTGACCACGGTGACGTCACAGTTAGGCTGCTTTGTGCTAAGAGCTGCGTTAGCCCCTCCAGACGCGAGCATACCGCGCCTCGAGTTGTCGAGTGTTTTGGTAGGAGCGCGATTGTTAGATAAAATATTAAAGTCGTTGCGCGTTAGTTTTGACAAAATTGTGATTTGAACCGATTCGAAAATAACACTAGGATGGTTACGAATGTGTTCATATGAATTAAAAACGTTTGTTCAAAACCATGTTGTGGAAATTAGTGAACTCGCAGGTAACGCCATTTTTTACATGTTCGCAGCGAAAACTACCCTTCAGACTATCACGTGATTGTAGCCTAGACGAGTTTAAATTAATAAATTATTATATTAGTTTAAATTATTCGTTGAATTTTTCTATTGAGCAACAAAATTTGCCACAGTTAAAATTTAATGATTAAAGAAATGTTGTGCTGCCAACCGTCCAAATAAATAATGACATTTCATTTCACTTATTTCATTTTAGTCAGTTTCGTCATTTAATATAATGCAGCGTACTTATGCATATGTATTGCGTTTTATTAATAACGCGCGGGTAGCCGACAAACAGCAGCGACTAACCGGCGCTTTGTTAGATGAAGAATTAAACAAATCGTTATCTGTTTTAATAAAAACCTTGCAAAGACAGTCAATAGAATACGACCTGTTAATCTAGTCTTAATATTTTCATTGATAAAGATGATATTATGCGAGTAGGTGGCAGAGACTAGTAAATTCACTTGAATTTAATTATAGTAAAAAACATCCTGCGATTTTATGTAGTAGGTAAACATTACAAGTAGGGGTTTTAAACTCGAGAAATGTTATTTATGTTTATTTGTTTGTTTTGCAACAAAGAGCGTTGCACTTGGAGTTGGTGACTAGTTTGTCAACTCAATATTATTTAATGGCCTTAAAGAGGTTTATTGCTTGCAGAGGCAAACCATTACAGATTTATTCTGATAACGGCCGTAATTTTGTTGGATCAGCAAAAGAACTTACACATTTTTGCAGGACAGCTCTCGGTCTATTATTGATTTTGCCTCTGGTAATAATATCGAGCTTAAATTTATTTGTCCTTATTCTGCTCATCAGGGGCGCTTGTGAGAAGTAGGGATTGACGTGAGCAAGCATGCAATAATGCGCGTAGTAGGAAATGCTAATTAAACTTATGAGGAGCTTAGCACGGTTTTGGTACAGATTGAAGCCGTGTTGAATTCCCGCCCCATGTATCCTATGTCGTCAGACCCTAATGATTTCGCCCGCTGACGCCGGCGCACTTCCTGATTGGCCGGCCGCTGATTGCTCCTGCCTGCGGCGACCTGATGACCGAGGCAGCGACTTCCCCGCCGATCCATAAGCTGACACGTTACAAGCGTATTGAGCTACTCCGACACTTCTGGAGGCGCTGGTCCAACAAGTACATCACTGGGCTTCAGAACCGAACTAAATGGCAAACTAATCGAGATGACATCAAACCAGACACTTTGGTTGTTATCAAAGAAGACAACCAACTTCCGCTCAAATGACAATTGGGCAGAGTCTTGACCGTTTCCCCTGGTCGAGACAACGTATCCAGAGTTGCTAACATAAAAACAGCGACTGGCATCATTAAGAGGGCATTCACTAAAATCTGCCCTCTTCCTGTACCTACATCGGACGCTTCCGATGTGCTCTGATGACTGATGGCTGAGCTACTACACCTGAGATGACTGATGGCTGAGCTACGTCGAGCTAGGACTCCATGGACCATGAGCTGTTCATCCCTGTTGAGAGCTGCTGCTCTCAAGGCGGCCGAGTATGTCGACGCATCGTCAGCTAGCGACCTCCCACGGCGGTTTACGGAACTAATTTAGTTTCACTTTCGCCCACCGGGGCGCTGTTATTTTGTATAAAAGTAGGATCTCAAGCCAGAGCGGCACTGTGTCGACTCAATTACTACCTCATATAAGCACTCACGTGACTTTGTCAAAATTTATATTTTTTATTTAAATAAAATCATTTTTAAAAAGTTAAAATTAAAAACGCTTATTGAAGAAGACCCTGAAGCCATCAATGCCCCAACATATATCAATACAAATTTGATAGGCACCTACGCTTTAGTGTAAAAAAATAAAATAAAATAAATAGCATGGGACAAATTACAGCAATTGACCAAGTCCCAAACTAAGCAAAGCTTGTACTATGGGTACCAGGCAACGGATAAACATACTTAGAGTATGTTCATTCTTACCTGTCCTATTTGATAAACAAAATTCTAACCTCAATGTGCAAATTTTTGTAAAGAATAAGGTGTATTATGTTATCAAATAAACCTGAGGGAATATTTTGTTCATAATTTTACTGATATGTATGTATGTATGTATGTATAACTCTTTATTGTACATAAAACACATTAATTTTTCAGATAATGAGACAAATAGGTGTACAAAGGCGAACTGATATTTTATCTCCAGTTCCTTTATTTACCATGAAATACTTAAAAAATAACAACAATGAGACATTTTGAGGTTAGAATTTTGTTTACCAAATAGGACAGGTAAGAATGAAAATACACATACATAAATACATACATATCGTCACGCCTCTTTCCCACAGGGGTAGGCAGAGACTACTTTGTTCCACTTGCTACGATCCTGACATACCTCTTTCGCTTCATCCACATTCATCAATCTCTTCATACATGCTCGTCGGTTTCGGGTACTCTTGACCTGGCCTTTCTCCAAAACGTCCCCAATTTGATCACGGAACGTCCGCCTAGGCCTTCCCCTCCCAACGCACCCATTCACACTCCCCATATAAATCTGTTTAGTTAACCTTCTAAAGAAAATACCATAATATAATGAAGAAAGAATAATAAAGAATGAAAATACCATAATATAATGCTTATATAAACACATACAACATCCATGACTCGGGCACAAACTTTTGTATTCATCATACAAATGTCTGCCCCTACCGGGATTCGAACCCAGGACCTCAAGCTTCATAGTCAGGGTCACTAACCACTAGGCTATCCGGTCGTCGGTGTATCATCCGCAAAAAAAAAAATATAAACTGATGTTGGGATATCTTTTTTGTGAGCATAATGGTTTGTATAGGTACGCTTTTGCTGAAATGCAAAACGGATACGTTGAAGTAAACGTCACATCAAGTCTAACTGTACCTAATTTAAGAAACCATGTTAGAGCTAACTTTTTTGGGTTTTGATTCTTTGATAATGATAATTAAACCCGAATTTGTAGTTAACTAGAGTCATTATATAGATTTGATCTATAAAGTCCGCAGTATTTTACAAAAATATGTATATTTGTTATATACTTAGGTACTTATTTAGCGTTAATGGGCAATAGCCTAGTCTTCTTAATGTCATTACAAAGTAACATTTTTGTGTGGTGTAGGTACAAAGCCGTGGTAGTCTAGTGGTTTTACCTATGGCCTCCCAAGCAGAGGGTCGTGGGTTCGAGCCCTGGCTCGCACCTCTGTGCTTTTCGAAATTAATGTGCGAAATTACATTTGTAATTTATCATGAGCTTTTCGGTGAAGGAAAACATCGTGATAAAACCTGCACACTCCTGCGAAGTAATTCAATGGTGTGTGTGAAGTTCCCAATCCGCACTGGGCCCGCGTGGGAACTATAGCCCAAGCTCGTTCTGGGACGTATAATAGGCTGATGATGATGATGATACTATGGTTGTACTAAACATACCTAAATATACAGGTACGAACATCCATGACTCGAGTACAAAGATGTACAATTAACTTTGTTTTTCTGCTGGCCGACAGCTCAACAAAGCAAAGTTGTACATTATTTAAATTTATTATGGCTCTTATTATGTAAACTTGTTTATCTACGTCATTATCTGCAATGATCATAAATAATTCAAGCTAAGGCACTTACAAGTTCTCTTCGCTTGAGCCTAAGGGAAGCGAAACCTTCCTTTTTACGATGGCATTACGATTTATGTTATTATTTCAGAAGTTTTTTAATCTGTATGGAGATTTTAGAAGGTTAAAAAGAAAAGGTGTATGGTATTTTTGTTAAAATAAAAAATTAAATGCGTCAAACTGAGAACCAACTAAGGTAGGTTTTTTTTCGTCGGTCAGGTAATTATCACTACACACATAGCTGACTTCTTGCAATAGTTGAATCCATAAGTTGAACTCATTATACATTATTTTTTATAGAATTTTCAGATTACGAATTTTTTAGTGTAGGTATATTAATATGTGTGGAAGCTATAATTATTTACGAGTAAATTTCTATATTATCTACGTATATAAAACTAGGTACACAAAACTTATCATATTAACTAAATTTTTTGAATTCCTACTGTATTTCCAATGGCCAGCCTAAAACTACCCATACCAAATTATTGAAAAAAAATCAGCAAATTATTTTTCGTGATTTTATAGGATAGGGACTAATTCTTAAGCCGATTCATCTCAATTTGTTATACAGCATACGGTAAATTAAATAAATTACGTCCGACAACGTCTTGGACGTCAAGAAATGCATCTCACGGCCAGAGGTGAACGCACAGCGGACAACCTGAACTTGACTTTGTTTTACCTTAACATTGCACCTTACTGTATTATATAATGCTAACAAGATAACAAGTTTGAACTTAGAACTATCTAAAGCCTTGTTAATGTGTCGGCATTTTTTGACCTATATTTTTTGAATATGTAACTCGTTATGAATAAATAAGACTATACATTGCATAGATTAAAAGAAATGCGACGTCATTTCGTACTCCAAAACATAATATAAAATGTAGTTATTCAATATGTATTTCTCATACACCAAATAAAATCTAACCGCGTTATCATTTTGATATAGCAACGCCTCGAGACATGACGTAAGATTACGGAGAGTAGACGTAGTGGTCACCTAACCTCTGCTATCTGTAATGTGTCAACACTTCAATGCGATTCCAGGGTAGAGACCGTGAACCCGGCGCACGCGCCGCTGTTTATTTGCCGTCGGATGAAACCGAGGCCGGTATATAAACCGGCGGCGAGTACACCCGACACCATTCGCGAATAAGCAGCCCCGACGCGAGCTTCCGTGGAACGAGGTCACGCTGACCGCGAACTGAATTGACACAATTGCCACTTGTAACCCTTCCGCGATGTCTTCCACACGCCTCCTGCTCGTCACAGCCCTTCTGCTCCTAGCAGTGTCATCCATAGAAAGTGCTCCATTTTTCGACGCGCTCTACGATGCTATCAACGGCAACGGAAGAAGATCATACGGATACAGTGGATACGGAAACCAAAATTACGGTTACCAGAACGCATACCCCTACGGTTACAATGGGTACGGGAATGTAGAAAGACATCCGAGGAAACAAGCTGATAAGTCTTGGAAGGATATTTGCAAAGTCCATTTCCCTGATGCCATAGGTGGTGTGCAGGGCAGGGCAGGTGTAGTGTGTCCCTACTGAGGGTCAGATCGCGTGTTCTACGCAATGGAGCGGTTGCTAAGGCGTCGCAACATCATGAGGATGGGCTGATCTCAATTCTGAATCACCTTGACGTACAACCAAAATAATAATAGGTATATTCGGAAACACCAGCTCTTTGATGATTTGATTGAGATCTGACCCATGCTGCTGTAATACATTTTAGTGATTTTGAAAACGTTTCTTGATACTTTCATAGAATGTTATGAGAGTGTTTCGGAAAAAACACTCAATGACTTTTGTTAGGTGTCATTCAATTATGTGATAACCTTGTGATAAAGAGTTCACCTATTAATAGTTTCGATTGATGTTACGTTAAGTATAGTTTCATAAGCGAGTTGATTACAGGACGAACAGTGGCTAGAACACGCGATGTAAATCTATAAAAATTGATTTATAATCATAATTGGCCTTTTTGTACTTAGGAAGTCTATAATTGGAGTTTCGTCAATAACCTTAGAGATATACATGAATTTGAAGCATTTCTTACTGAGATAACCATAATTGTTGTCTGAAATATGTATAAACGTGTTAAATTTACTGTTAATTGAGCGTGTAGTGAGCTTTAGTCAATGTTATCAGTGAAGGAAAATTTCAACATTAGAATTTTAAGCTTTTTATGCGCTCCAATGCACGGTGCCATTCAATTATTTCTAAGCTATTTAATACTAAGGAATTATAAATATAATATTTTTGCGTTTACTCATATTTTTATTTATATACCTTGCCCAACGGACATGAATCGACGATTATCAATAATTATTAACAACTTCTTAAGAACTTGATGGTATATAGAACGATAAATGTTGTGCCTTCGCTGTTTCGGTTAGGCAATTCAAGTATCAATTTTAAAATGCTTCTGAGTTATTTTAAACTTTAGTTTAAATGCTAGCCTGTAATTAGAGCTTATAGAAGTACCTCTTTTCGATGTTGATTAATGTGGATGCCATTTAATGTTGTAGGAAATTGCTCAACGTTTCATATATTATAGCTCACGCGAGGTTCACACGAGTTCCGATGGATGGAATCCAGACATGGCAAGATTTATAAATAAATGAAGCTGTAATAAATAGGTAATCGACGCAGAAATTAATATCCTCATAAAATTATATACTTTATTTTATATGAATGAAATACTAAATACGTAGATTGAGTTGCGTCATTTGTATAAAATAGTTACAGTCATTTATTTAGCTATGAGTTCGCACATGACATGTAATTATTATTTACGATGGAATTAGCCCATTGCTGTGAATGGCATATCAGTTTGCTCCTCTTAGCACCATGGTTTCGGTATTTATAAAATCTAACTAATATTATAAATGCGAAAGTATGGATGGATGGATGGATGGATGGATGTTTGTTTGTTACTCAATCACGCCAGAACGGCCCAACGAATCAGGATGAAATTCGGCACGTCGATAGAGAAAAGTCTGGAATAGCACATAGGCTACTTTTTCATCCCCGAAAATTGCATAGTTCCCGCTGGATAGCGATAAACATGTCAAAGGTCGTAGCTGCGTAGAGTTGCAACGTAATAATTTTTGCAGAATTTAACTACAGACATCAGTTGTTTAACCTAATTCTACGCGGACGAAGTCGCGAGCAGAAGCTAGTAAGTTATATATCATAATAAGATTAATAACTATATAGGTGGCCGAGCTAACGGTATTTAAAAAATCGAATAAATCTGATAGATTCTTCACCCTCAAAAACCCCTAAGCAAGGAATCAATCCTTATTCCTTGTCTACATTATTAAATAATATTATGCAATGTCAGCTAAGTCCAAGATTTTGGGCTGGGCTCAATGAGTCAGTAAGTCAAACAGATCTACAGCAAACCGTTGGAGTAGTTTTACAGATTTTAAAATACATACTTATTTAAAACAAATTGTTCTTAATAGTTAAAGTGAGGTACTCTATTTTCAGTCGGTACTCGGTACTCAATTGTCTAGAGTATGAGCCTAGGCGGTCATTCATTAACAATTGACAAGAATTCAAATTTGCTAAGCTAGTAAAATGAATATACCGTTTGTAGATTTTACACTGCTGATTACAGTAAAAATACTTTTGATTTTTTTTATGCAGTAGTTTCTTTTATATTCAGGAAAAACAGTAAAAAAAGTTGGATTGCGAATGTTAGGGATATACTCATAGTGCCGTTAGTCCATTTATTACCATAGGAATTTAAAAAAATATAGAACTGTCATGGTGTCAATGTCATGTTCATTTTTTATCAGTCCGACGGATTAGGTACTTGATTCTAACGACACGTTTTCAATTCTCTTAAATCTCGTAATATTTAATTATTGGTTTGATAGACGCTTTAATAACATGAAAGTGGTTGACTGATTAGTGATAGCGGATAACCGCAATCTGCCCAAAGTCGACGAATTTATCTTGTGTTGTGTATCTTGTGTTCATGTGCTTATAGTGCTTATTTTTTTCCATTAACGCCGTGTTTCCGCAACTTGGGACGGTACAAATTATTAGAGGAAAGGAAATAAACTCAAAGCATGCACAGTATTGCAAAGCAGCAAACGCAAAATAACAAATTCGTGAACGAACGACAATGAATGGTTGATAAACAAAGCAAGTGACATGACATGACAGTTCTGTTTGAAAGTTACTTTTTTAATTTTATATCATGCTAAGGTTACGACATCAGTATACCTATCTTTGTATATACGGTCTTTTTAATGACCATTTCTTTAATAAATTATTAACGACGAATTTAAGTAAAACAAAGGAAAACCGAGAAACACGGGTAGTCTAATTTTTAACCAGCTATTATAAACGCGAAAAAACCTTAAATACTTTTTTTTTGAAATGTTGTCAATTCTATAGCGACAAAAAAAAAACGTAAAAATTGAAGACAGGCGCCGCTACAATTAAAACAATATTATTATCATCTTTTTCAAGTATCTAGTTCGATTTATTTCACACCTCTGAAAACTTAACACAACTTGAGACAGAAGTAACTAAGTGGAGCAACCTGTGACTCAAACAGCGATAGACCCGCAAGTGGGTTACGATTTGCGGCCATATTTCAATTAGGCACAAAAGGTACCTTCCGCATTACGGTTACGAAATATTTACCAACACGGCGCTTTATGAGTTAGGGCCATAATGTCTAACGTTCGCAATCACAGTTGTGTTTACTATCTCTTTCTACTGCCTTCTTATACAGTTTGACAGATAGAAGTTGTGATTTTGATCGTGCGCGCGTTAGAAAATTAGGCTTTTTGGGTGGAACTAAAATGGTTTGTCTACTAACAAGTTCGAAATTAATATCATACCGGCTCTCTAGTTCTTCTATTAAAGGTTATTATCAGATAATCATTTTAATAGCATTGTCAGACACAAAAAAAAAACAAATTTGCGTACACTTCATTAGAAAAAAAAACAATTTTTATTTCAGGACTAACATGATTCCCATGTTCATGTAACCCAGCACACGCTGAGACTGGTACCCGTTGCCGGAACATAGCCCGCCTAGTGTATCTCTTTGTATTTTTATTTTTCCTCTTAGTCTTGAATCTGTTGTCAACTTAACTTCTATCTGTTTATGTTGTGGTAATAAATGATTTTTACTTTTTTAATATTATCTTCGTGGCTATTAATCGCATGTTCAAAACAAAAAAAAAACATTATCAAGTAGTTTTTAACTCAGATAATTTGACTTTCATGATAATAATTCTCAGAGTGATACGGATAAAGCAAAATGACCACTGGGGCCTTACCATGTAATCTTAAAGAGATTCAATTCCGATTCAGTTTATGTTCGCTCGCTGTCAGATCCATACTAAAAATGACAGCCAAAACCTGAATTGAGTCGGAATTCACTCGCAATAAGACGTCGTGGAACCCCCCTGATCGCTGGCAGCGTTAGTTTTTCCAAATGTTCTGCGTAAATAAGCCAAAAGGCAAAGAAAAAAGCAAAATTAAGCAAAAGCAAAGTAAAGCAAAGCAAAGTAGTCTCTGCCTACCCCTGTGGGAAAGAGGCGTGACGGTATGTATGTATGTGTATGTGTTCTGCATAAATGCAAAGAGGGGTTTGGCAGAGGGGAAATTGGTAGCATGGCGCCTCCCTTCTAAGTTCTCTAAGTAGGTAAGAATTGGATAAGTTCTAGCAGTTTCACGATTATCTACTAAACATCTTGCCCCTTATTCATGAACGCTCTATAAGCTTCTGCTAACTTAGCAATCGTTTGTCCTTATCTGTTACTTTGACATTTACCTTTCACAGATAAGGACTAACGATTGCTAAGTTAGCAGAAGCCAGAGCGTTTATGAATAAGGGGAATGTCTCCATCTCAGTTACAAATGTTAGTCCTAAATAAAACACACAAACTTGCCACACGCTAGAGTTAAGAAACACACGATGCATAGTTTGCGTTAGTTACATTGTGTCCCTAATATAGAATGACCCTTACAAGGGGCATGCAACGAAGTCCCGAAAGTTGGTAATACTTACGTTAGCACAGAGGCGAAAAGTCAAGTTTCCTGATCGGTAAATGGGCCGCTGAACTATGTTGTGTAACAATGATCTTTCGCGTAATAATAGTACGTTACTGAACAGCTATCTACTAGGTAAGTGTTTTTCCCAACTGCTCAACGCAAAGGAAGGTAATGGCTTTAACATAGTATGTATGTGTGTAGATAAGTCTTTATGTATGCTTGTTCTTTTGTCGTACCCAAATACCTATAGGTAAGTTAAATACATACCTCCCCCTCGTTGGCCACTTTTTTTGCCGTTGTTGCCCAGGTGGCATATATCACAGTAAACTGTTCGTCAAGGTTAAAATGTTCATGTAACTTCATACCTACATTTGAACCTTGTGGGCGCCTGCCGCCCGCACCTCTCGGTCCCTTTGTCATCCCACCCCGCGCCCCTGTGCCGCGCGGGCGAGGACTCAGTTAAGCGGTCGGTCTATAGACTTGACTGTACAAGTGCCGGCACGTAAGTCTAGCGATGACCGTTGATGCGCAATAGTCGAAAATAAAGTATCGCGGGGGAGTGCGGGTGTCGCGGGCGGGCGTACACCACGTTAGACTTACGTGCCGCCACCTATAATAACTTCATAGTTTTTGACACTTCAATGCGAGTGCGTTCGAAACGTTTACTTCAACAAAAAAACTTACACCAAAGACTCCGGAGCATACTTTGTTATCTTACACGCTCAGAATTTAAATTAGTTGAGTATTAAGAATATGAAATTTGCAAGGACGTTTACTCTTGTATGTGTATCAATGTTTATGTATTAGTCCATTTATTCGTCGCTTATAAATATTAATTCTCCGGTTTGAGAAACTACGATAGAATTTATATCGTTCGTGATGAGTTTAAATTGTGCGTATGAAGAAGTGAATCACGTTTGTTTTCATTAAAGCCTAATTAGTTTGCGTGGAACTATTATTTTTTATTCAGCCCTCATTGGTCCATATTTTTTTCCTAGCGAGAATGTGTAGGTTTATTTTTTTAGTAGGTAATGAACAACAGCTCACATTTTTGAGAGCCAAAAGTATTTTATAGGCGTGGAAAGTATAGCCCAAGACCTCTCATTTTGAGGGAAAGCCCTGTGCCCGCCAAGCCTCTCTCATTCTGAGGGGGGACCAGTGCCTAGCAATGAGGCGTATTTAGGCTGGAGATGAAAATTATTTTATGCGATACTTAGCACATAAATATGAAACTATATATCTATTTACTTTGTATGCAAGTCACACAAAAGAGATACGTGGAGTTTATAAAGTAAAACTAATTGGCGTGGTTAATCTATTTAATTTTCACGGTGAACTTCAGTTTAAACTCTTGTATTTGCCAATTTACCATTAAACGTCGGCGGCATACTAATAATATTTCTAGTTGTCTAATAACTAAGTGTTAACCTATTTGTATCGTGTTTCGAACAATTTATATTTCAGACAATGGTTTAAAAATGTAAAACATGTAATTATTATGGGTTGAATTTACTTAGTTTATCTACAACGAGTAGGTATAATCCCTGTAAATTAATTTAAATGAAAAAGAATCGAATCGTTAGGTCCCTTTATTTCGAATCAAAGTCCGACCACACCGGTGCGTAAAAGACGTTGACGGTGCGCATACGCAACACAATGTATGAAGAAACGGTGAGAAAACGTGACGCTTACGACACGTCACTGCGTATACGCGGCGGTGTGATCGAACATTTACGGTGTAGAGTTGAACATTCTTAAAACGATTTAAGATACAGAGATCCTTTCTACCAATATCATAAATGCGAAAGTATAAGATATATTAGTATAATTTGTTATTTTTGCACGTTATGTCAGGAGGCATGTCAATTTGCTTACGTAACATAAAAACGTAAAAAGTAAACATTAAAAATCAAGAAGTAAATTTCTTGATTAATTTGATATTTGCTTGGATATTCTTCATGCTACGTAAATAAAGACCATGATGGGAATTTGCAGAACTCTCACAAAAATTTTGAAAATTCCGATGGTAAATGCATTAATATCTTATCAACTGTCATATTAATTTACTTATAACACGCTGTTTGGTCTGCAAAAATAACGCTGAAAAGGGAACTAATTCATTAGTGTTTTTAAACCAATTCAACGTGTCATAGTAATTCTTGTTAATTTAATTATAAATTTAATTTCCCGTCACTCCAGCTTCCCTAAGATAACGTGGCCTCAATTCAGTTATTTATTACAAAACGCGTAAACAAAACAAACTTGTTGCGAGCAATTTGTTGTATTCAACAAGTAACGTCTGCTGATAGCAGCGCCTCGGGCAGATCTCGATATCAACTGGGTATTTTCATCATACCTTTAAACTACATTTCTGCTTCTAATAAAATTAAACTTTATATTCTACGCAACAAGATTTTTTTTATCACAAACATACGTGGCTAGATACGAACGTTATAAAGTTACTTAAATAATATTTCGTTAACTTAATTTCATTGACTTTTGGGGTCTTATAGTCGCTTCAAAGACAATATTAAGGAAAAATTATAGTAAATCTATTTAAGAGTTGATGTGTTATTCCCCCTTATTCATAAGCGCTATATAGGCTTCTGCTAGCTTAGTAATTGTTTATCCTTATCTGTGAAAGGTAAATGTAAAAATGACAGATAAGGACAAACGATTGCTAAGTTAGCAGATTAGAAGCCTATAGAGCGTTTATGAATAATGAGGTTAAGAATTTATAGTAGAATAAAAGGAATTGATATTGACCTGGTTCCACTAAATGAAAATCACGGAACATGCGTCAGTATTAAACAAATACAAGAACTCTGTGAATGTTCTAAGAACCTAACTTTATTTATTATAGCGATTTTTAAGAATTATACTTACTTAAAGTGTAAAAATACTTTACTGGTACCCCGTAGATAACAATGCCTATCTATCTATTATAAATGAAAAGGTGTGTTTTTTTTTTTTTTTATGTGAATAGGAAGGCAAACGAGCAAGTGGGTCACCTGATGGTAAGCGATCACCACTGCCCATAGACACCCGCAACCCCGGAGGGATTGCAGATGCGTTGCCAACCTGGAGGACTTAGATGAAATGCCTCTTGTGCCCGTAATTTCCCTGGCTGTCTTACTCTCCACACCGGAACACAGCAGTGCAAGCACTGCTGCTTAGCGGTAGGATTAGCGAGTAAGATGGTGGTAGCGATCCGGACGGATCTTGCACAAGGCCCTACCACCCGCATAAAATATATATGTTGATAGGGCACGTAACTGAAAAGCCGCTAGTCCACATCAGCTATTTTTTTAAATGACATATTCGGTAAAGTTCGAGGAAGGACTTAATGTAGAGAAAAAATGGGAAAAATGACTCAGAAAACGTAAAATAAATAGCTTTAAACAAAACGGCGTTTATCGCGTCAGGTAGTTTGAAAATAAAATATGCGTAGAAAAAACAATAATTTAAACAAATTCTCAGATATGAAATTTTAAAGTGGTGCCATCGGCCACGTCTTGGCTGAGCTCGCTAAAATCTACTACCGTCTCAAACATACCAAGACTCGTAAACCAGCTTATTGAAGTAAAAAAAAATGTCGCGACTAAATACACATTCATAAAATATAGGCCACATTTAGCATGATTATGGACCTACAGTTGGAAAGGGGAATCAAAATAGCGATGGGTTGCTAGCCGCATCGTCTATAACACGACACGATTCCCAAGATCTCATTCCCTCGATGGGCTTATACCATCTCCGCGGACTAAAAACCTTACAAAAATATAATCGCATAGTGAGTTGATTTAAGAGGGTGCATCCGTGCTGAGCTCGCAACGTCGCATTTTTGGTGATTTTTTGCGATTATTTCAAAGAAATTGAATGAAAGTATCAAATATCCGTCTGTAGTGCACTACGTTTTTAGTGTATTAATGTTTCCAATGCAATAATTAATGGTGATGGACTTTTATTTTTGTATTAAAGGGATAAAACAATATATCTCGTTTAATAAGAAAATAAAAGTCCATCACGATGAATTATTGCATTAAACACATTAATACACTAAAAACGAAGTGCACTACAGACGGATATTTGATACTTTCATTCAATTTCTTTGAAATAATCGCAAAAAATCACCAAAAATGCGACGTTGCGAGCTCAGCGCGGATGCACCCTCTTAAGGGTTGTCGCAACTCAAACAGAATCCACAATCGGACTGTCAAAGTTGGATAACGCAGCGGTCGAAGGCAGGCTTCATCAATCAAGGTGGATATTCGGCTTATCGGTGTCTTGTGGGCTTCACCGACTTGTCGACAACCCTACCGAGTTGACACGCGTACGAAAACTTAGGGACGAAGTTTGAATTTGGAATCAAATACTGGGAACGCTGCTCGGGAAACTGACTGATAGGAAGCGATAGAATAGATCTGACAATAGTGTGCAGACATTTCCCATCACACCACAACCTGGCTGAGTTTCTTGTTGTTCGTTCTGAGTCCAGGCGTAACATAGTCCTTCCAAAACGATGGCAGCTTAATATCCTTCTCAGCTTCGTCCGACTCTTCGTCAGCTCATTAGGAGCACTCTCTGTCATGCTAAGATAAAACCCCCTTGGTGAGAGGACCGTCTGGTAGCTCGGTTTCTCTCCGGTAAGCTGTAGAAGCCGTCAGAGGCTAAAAGCACGTGACGGACGCTGAAGGTAATGGTTACAGTTCATCAACGTGGACCTCCGCAAGTTACAGCTGTTTAGTGACTCAATCAATTATTGATACGCCCTTAACTTAAAACAAGACATGTTCAAGGCCTGTGGCTGTAGCTTCCTACGTGTATCATTCGAGTGAATTAAATACTAAAGTATAAGTTTATACCGTAATGGAGAAGACTGAAAACACAAACTCCTGTATCATGCCCTAAGATTAATACAAATCAGAGAGTTCTAACCTCAAAAATAAGCAGAAAGCAAACTTCTGTTTCATAATGCGTTTAGGCTAATATGGGTCGGGCTATGATTGTTTTCATAAAAAACAACAGACCTAATTATCACCAACTAATTTATACATAATATAGTCAAGGTATTCGTTTCAAGTTTCATGCGAATTTATTTTGAAGGCCTAAAAAACTCCTGTATCATGCCCTAAGATTAATACAAATCAGAGAGTTCTAACCTCAAAAATAAGCAGAAAGCAAACTTCTGTTTCATAATGCGTTTAGGCTAATATGGGTCGGGCTATGATTGTTTTCATAAAAAACAACAGACCTAATTATCACCAACTAATTTATACATAATATAGTCAAGGTATTCGTTTCAAGTTTCATGCGAATTTATTTTGAAGGCCTAAAAAACGAGCAAGACCGATCCTTGTCCCAATAACGGCATCTGATAATTTATTCTGGGTCCCAAAAACTTAAAAATAAAAAAAACTTATGTCCTTCTACTGTTTTTAGGGTTCCGTAGCCAAATGGCAAAAACGGAACCCTTAAAGATTCTGAGTCTGTCCGTCCGTATGTCACAGCCACTTTTCTCCGAAACTATAAGAAGAGCTATACTGTTGAAACTTGGTAAGTAGATGTATTCTGTGAACCTCGTTAAGATTTTCGTACAAAAATAGGAAAAAAAAACAAAAAATTTTGGGGTTCCCCATACTTAGAACTGAAACTTAATAATTTTTTTTCATCAAATCCATACGTGTGTGGTATCTGTGGATAGGTCTTCAAAAATGATATTAAGGTTTTAAAAATATTTTTTTTCTAAACTGAATAGTTTGCGCGAGAGACACTTCCAAAGTGGTAAAATGTGTGTCCTCCCCCGTAACTTCTAAAATAAGAGAATGACAAGACTAAAAAAATATATAATGTACATTACCATGCAAACTTCCACCCAAAATTGGTTTGAACGAGATCTAGTTAGTAGTTAGGTAGTTTTTTTTTTTAATTTAATATTTGTCTATCTATGTAAAAACCAATATAAAATGACTTCAGACTGCCTACAGTTTGCTTAAGAGCAGGGCTCTGCTAAGACTGGATTTTATTATAACTTGGCGAATTTGTACGGAACCCTCAGTGCGCGAGTCCGACTCGCACTTGGCCGGTTTTTATATGTCAACTCTCCCTCACTTTCGCTCTCGCTAGTGACAGTATGCAGCAGGTACGGAGTTCCGCTTCTGATAGTCTTTATTCTTTGGCCAACGGTGCCATTTGGTCCGGAGTTTTGCATAGGTGTGACTTCTTTTTGTTAAAACTTAATGGTTCTCGTAGCCTGCGGTTTGTGGATAATAGAGTTCGTAACACCGCCGTGCATATTGGCAAAACTTTATTAACTTTGCCGCATATAGTTTGCGAGGTCTCCTTTATGTCAGCAGTAGGTACCTACCGCTCCAGTGAACAAGAATTTGGTTATGCAAAATAATGAGATTATGTTTGTAAGGACTAATATTGCGATGGAATACCTTTTGAGAAGCTTTTATTTAGCTAACTTGCAATATTTGGTATCACTTATTATATTTGGTACTTTTTCTTGTCACTCGAGGCTTTAGTTACCTTCACCTGAGTTTTAAACCGTAAATTATCCATGCATTTCTGTAGTAGTTATAATCCTTTTCCATAATTGGACCTACTATGCATGTTAGTTAATGTGACACAACATTGCTTCCAATAAACTTGTTTGGTCTTCTCGCTGACGGGACAGAAAAACAACAAGATATAATTATAGTTGATCCACCTTCAAAATTTGCGAGTCTAATTGAGTCTAGTTTCATTAAACTTGGGCTAAGTACATTTTGTAGATTGGGTGACAATGCTAGTATAAAATTACAATTGTCATTCGTATTCATATGAATACATACAAATAGATTTTTCGGTCCGAATGGGGTAACCTCATTGAGTGAAATCACTTCGCCCAAATTTTTTACTAAAAATTATTTAGGTAGCGGCTAATATCGGTCTGTATCACAAAATAAAGGTGAAAAATAGGTTATTATTTTCACATGTGAATACTAAATTTTGTAAACTAGAGATTACCTTTGTGCGCTGTTCGTGAATTACACCAGACTAACTACCATGTCACTCGTCACGTCACGTCACATATCACTAGCAAGTCATCCTTTATTCAAAATTTCATCACGACATAACGCTGAATTGTTTTAATTCAATACATCATTAAAACCAACCTCATCACTACATAGTGTAAAACAAAGTCGCTTTCCGCTGTCTATCCTGTCTATCTGTCCTGTATGCTTAGATCTTTAAAACTACGCAACGGGTTTTAATGCGGTTTTTTTAATAGATAGAGTGATTCAAGAGGAAGGTTTATATCGATACCTTTAGGTTCAATTGGCGTAAAGGACAAAATGCCGAAAATGAGTTAAGTATACAGTTTTGTTCAGAATTTTAAGCTCTATCGAACTGTATACTTAAAATTTTTATATCTCGTAAAATTTGACCTTTACGCCCCATATTTTTGGATCACTAATCACGAAAATGTGCTTTTTTTGTGGGTGTAAGTAACAAACCTGAAATCACATGGAACGTAAAGGAAATCATGAAGTTATAAACAACGACGTATAGTCCTAAATTTACCATATTGTCCTTTAAGACCTACTTTTATAGGACTTAATTTACTTATTTGCCCTTTACGACCTTTACTTCTTTACATTATACTTTAATACCAAATTGAAACTACGGCGTAAAGGACGTATATACCAATAGATATTTATTTCTTGGATTATACGACCTGATTAAGACACAAACATAAATTCTTAGGTCTAATTTTGATGAGAAAGTAAGTGTATCTCTATAAATTCGACACTTTAAGGTTCAATAAAATTGGTGTAAAGGAAAAAAAATGCTTCTTTTCAGGAGAAGTAAAATAATTTTTTTGAAGCTAAATATTTTTTTTATTTGGGGACCTATATCTTCGACGTATATGACAAAAGTGCTAAGAATTCTTCTCCCTACGCAGTAAAATGGTAACCACAACGATAAATAGCATATTTTAGAAGTTAAGTGTCCTTTACACCCCTGAAAAAAGCGTCGGTAGTCCCTTACGCCCCCCCTTTTTTAAAGAACTCGAAAGTTTTGAGGTTGTAAAGGTCAGTTTTATTTAAGATTATTTAATTTTGGGGTGTATAGTTCACTGTAACTTACTAAATAGTTCTTAAATAACTGTAATTGCTTGTAACATGGCCTTTAGGTCTTGGTACTTAATGCTCTGTCTACCCCGTAAGGGATAAAACGTGATTTATGTATAGTGTGTATGTATTATTCTTTATACTTAATTATAAGTATTTATACGTTTTGTATAGATTTGCTAAAGTTAAACGCTAGCAATCGTTATCTGAATAATATGTTATTAGTTATGTAGCATTAAAATTTCATTTTACATATTTTAAACAGTTTATTTATATTTACAAACGATTATTTTTGTAATAAAACATTTATATTTACCTAGGGTAGGAAGGACTATGTAGTAAATGAAAGCTCAATAGTCATAATGGTAACAAAATGTCCAAATATTATAAATGTTAAAGTAAAGTATCTAAGAGCCCACAAATATTAAGCGCGTCACTTATTAATTATTCAATCCAACTAAGTATCATTAGAAGATTTCATGTACAATTTGTCATTAGTTATTGCTCACATAAACTGAAATCATTAAGTGACAACTAGTATAAACATAGGTATACCTTATCAGACAGATTTTGAAAGTAATGTTCGTTTGTTAGCAATATTTAACAAAAAACACCAAAATACCTAATTTAAAGGTAACTAAATGATACAAAATTTAACTTATAACGATCTCATTTTGTGTATAGTTGCGTTAAATGATGAATATAATATGAGTGACGTACAATACATTACAATAACTCTTTATTGAACACCACCATAACAATCAAAACAGAAAAAAGTATACAGAAGTAATAAGGTAATAATAGGCGGCCTTATCTTACATAGGTACTTATTAATGTTTATGATACCTGATTTAATACTTATAATGATTTAACATTTTGGTACAATTATTATAATTCGTGCTTTCATTTACAATATTCCTACCCTGGATAATCTACATGTTTCCACTACAAAAATAGCAGTTCACGAATATAACTTATCTGTATACAATGTCTTTAAGGCGCTGTCAACCGCCAATGACCTTGAGCAGCACCGCTCTTCACACATGCGGTTCGCGTGCCTGTTAGTGAAAGAGAAGAAACTATTCCGGCAGCGTAACGCGCGTCTAAAGTCTTTGCAAATAAGATACAAATAATTGTCAGCCTATTAATGACATTTGAATGCTACATAACCAATAATATGAAAATATAATAATTCCCAATGGTAAATTGTATCAAATAGTAAAATATTTTGCATCATTGATTCCTTTAATTACGGTTATGTAAGGAAAATAACATAAAATGTGTAAATTATAGTGTACTATACACCCAAAAATTTTATGATTTTATATAAAACTGACCTTTACAACCTCAAAACTTTTGAGTTCTTTAAAAATGTCGTGGCGTAAAGGACTACTGACGCTTTTTTCAGGGGTGTAAAGGTCACGTAACTTCTAAAATATGCTATTTATCGTTTTGGTTACCATTCTACTGCGTAGAGAGAAGAATTCTAAGCACTTTTGTCATATACATCGAAAATATAGGTTCACAAATAAAAAAAATACAAAGGTTTTAAAAATAAATAAAACGTTTTTTGCTTCTCCTGAAAAGTAGCATTTTGTCCTTTACGCCAATTGAACCTAAAGGTATCGATATGTACGCAAATGAAGTCGTGGGTAGAAGCTAAAGTTGCATAAAACCTTTAGGATATTGGGTAGGTTGCTAACACAGAACCAGAGAATTTTAAATGTTTTCAGATGAACGAATGAATGTTACTTCAGATTTAAATTTTACAATGATTTACCTAACTGACACCCGCGACTTCGTCTGCAAAGAATTTATTCTCGCTGTCCCGCGGGAACTATGCAATTTACCAGGATAAAAGTAGCCTATGTCTTATTCCAGCTTATAATCAATCTATGTTCCAAATATCATTTAGATCTGTTCTGGTATTCTGGCGTGAAAGATTAACAAACATCCATGGACACAAACTTGCGCATTTAAATAATATTACTATTATTTAACAATGTTTATGTGCAATAAAGAGTTTACATACATATAATACATACATTTAATGTGAGATTATGATGCCTTATAAACAAACGATTTATTGTTATTATTATTATTTAACATGAAAGTTGCAAAGCAGAATCAATTTTACATAAAAACTGTGTTTGTATATAATATAAGACATTCAAACAGACATTCAAAGAATATTAAGATTAAATTGACAACAATGACGCCTGCGCTCATCGACTGGGCAATACCAGTATACTGCGCTTGCGACTGTTGTCTGCGGGATTTACTTACTTATTTAAAGACAGTTTACGATTTAACATTTGTAGTCTAAACAGAAACATCGATGTGAATTAAGAAACAAAAAAACCCGACTGAAAAAGATTTAGCAGAAAAATGAAAAATGATTTATGAAACCGATTTCATGATTTCAAAATTATTTAAATGATTTTGAAAGGCTGGGGCCTTACCATGACGTCTTAATGCAATTCAATTCCAACTCAGTTCAGGTTTTTGCTGTCATTTTTAGTACGGATCTATCAGCAAGCCAACCTAAACTGAATCTGAATTGAGGTTAGGGGCTGCTACAGACTCCTAAGGTTCAACAGTTTAAGAAACTCTGACACCTCATTGTCTAACGCAAGCTAAATCACAAACGAATTCGCCATTCCTTTCTGTCAAATGATAAAAGATGAGGGTAGAAAGGGACGGTGAATGCAATCTCGAGCATCAGCGCATTAGACAATAAGTTAGCTGGATTAGACTAATACATATCCGACGGTCCAGGTCGCGACCTTGTTATATGAATTGAGTTAATACCCAACTAACTATGATTCTGACTTTTTCTGTCTTGAAATCCAAGTTTTTCATTAAAAAGGATCGTTGAACCAAGCTACGCCAGAAGACTCATTTTATTAGTCTTTGTAATACGAGTATCTTTGTAAGTGAGACTAAAATTTTCTTTGGACGAAGTAATGAAAAAATTACTTGGCTATAATACTCATCTACGAGCAAAAATATCAGGTTACTTCTCATCTACAACTTGTATGGAAAATGACCGGCATGCACTTAAATAACCGGCCAAGTGCGAGTTGGACTCGCGCACTGAGGGTTCGAGAGTACCGAATCGTCTGACACGAGTATTGTATTTTAAATATATTCTACAGAAATCAATTTAGGGGGAAATTTGAAAATCAAAACAAAAAGTTTTGCTAAGCTAGTGACATATTATATCAAATTTTAACGCCACAAGCAATTGGCATTGTTCATTTTTTTTAGTATGTTCCAATTCGAGAACCATTTGGAGGAAAACCATCAAAATTAAATAACTGATTTATCTTGTCCGATTTCAAAAATACTTTTCTATTGCAGATATTTTTGTAAAAGTACTTTTGACCTTTGTTTGATCTAACGACCGGGTTTTGCGTAAGAATCGGGCATTAAATGTTTGCCACAAATATGAAAAAAAAAGTGGAGCTACGGTATCTGTCATGCTGTCACTGTCACATCTACATCATAACATTACATTCTGACATAACCTACAAATGTTAGAAATAAATGCAAATTCAAAGTATAAAACTGTAACAAACAATGGATATTTATTGGGCCGGGATACAACAATGACTCGTACTATAGCCCCAACAAAATCATTGTGAATATCAGAGAAGTTTGCTGAAGGAATAGTGTACGCAAGCTATTGTGGAATATTTCAAAGTTTACACGATGTATTGTTGCGAAGATCACTTTAATGTAAGTAGGAGTCAGAGATGTGCAGAGGTGAAACGTAAAAGCAAAAACAGCACGGAAAACAATAACAACACCAACGAACGGAAAGAATTCGAAATACGCGAGGATTTTTGTGAAGTTTGACGTTAAATTCACACACACATTCACAGATCTATGACGTTGACATATAGACAAAACCATAGACAAAACCGTTTTTTTTTAATATTCCTGTACGAAGGCGATTGGGATCCTTCCGAAATTAACAAATTATCAAACAGCGAAAAAATATTTATTATTAATAAACAAAGCTACCGTAGACGCATAATATTCAAATTAGTTCCTTGAAATAGTCCATTCTATCAAATAAAGGTGTTGAAAGCACAGCTTAAAAAAAACGAACAATGCCAATTGTTGCGATGGTTTCAAATATATTTTTCTTAAATTTTTTAGTCAATGACTTTGATGCCATTTGAGTAATACAAATGATTAGCCAAAAAAAAAATCATTAATAGGATTCTGTGCCAAAGGAGCACATTTTTTCATACAAGCAAAGCTTGTATCCAGCTTAAGCTTGTATTGCGCCAACTTGTCTGAGTTAAAGCAAAATTGTTCCAAAAAATGTAGAGGTCCCCTCAATGCACAAGGTCATATTCCACAATCGAAACGAATTCCTATCTTTATGAATAAGACGGTTTTGTTGATACCACAGAAAAATACGAACATTATACTTTGCATTTGAAACAGCTACGAGGGATCGTTTTTTATCACGGCCCGTGACTGTAAGAAATGTAAAGGCCCTTAAAATTCTTTACCCTTGTAAGCGTGACGTTTGGTAAAGAAAATGTTTTCGGTTGAGTTTTCACGGAAAAATATCTTTTAAAAGGACATTGTGTTAAGAATCGTCTTACGTCCCTCGGATGCGTCTTAGCGTACACAAGCGAAAGAAAGGATTTCGCTGTAAGGGGATGTGTTTGTTTGGATTCTTATGTACCTATGAATATTAAGGATTTAAATGCTTACAAATGTTCCATTGTACGCTTTAGAAATGAGCAGCAATGCTTTATTTAAAGTTTTTGTACATTTTTCGTGAAATTTGGCAAATTTCATTTTCGTGGTTGTTACCGACTTCTTTTTTTTATGTTAGAGAAGCCAGACAAACGAACTAGTGGGTCACCTGATGTTAAATGATCACCACTGTCCATAGACACCCGCAGCGCTTTACGCGATGCCAGTGCGTTATCGGACTTGTTGTCAGACCCTGTTTTTGATACTGTTTTACATTTAATATCTTTTTATTCTTAAGTTGCCTAGTTACACATGAATAAACGAGCATGTCAGAAGATTAATATATAGGTAATACGTTTTTTTTTAACAAAATAAATTCTCGTATCCGTGTAATGTAACAGACAATTTTATTATCTTTTTAAACCATTTATTAAATCTTTCACGGTGCATATTCTGTTAAGCCTATCTGTTACAAATTAGATCTCACCGCAACTAAATAATGACAGAACAATTAAAGCTAGTATATTATGCGGTTTACATCCATTTATGTAATTAACCGCGGTCCGCTGGTAATCGGCTTCATGTGCAACATTTATGTGGTCTGCCAAAAACTGTGTGCAATGGTTGGATCAACCCCTGTTCATATGCTGGGACATGAGCATAAAGAAATGGTAGCCCAGTGATTTGACAAATGGTCTCTCAAGCAGAGAGTGGATTCAAACCCCGACTTTGCCCCGCGAGTTTCCCGGAATATTCTAATTCACACTGGGCCCACATGGGAACTACTGCCCAAATCTTATCATCCTGAGAGGAAGCTTGAGCCCAGCATTGAGGACGTATATATCAGCTGGATATGATGAGTTTAACCCTGCTGCTATCTTAAGGTGTCAGAGAATTTTATGTGAAATGTACAGTTCACAGAACTACTTGAATCGTGTCCCACCGTAGACCGTATTCACAATAAACGTGATGATAATTTTCCTTGGCATTGCATTCCATTCATTTTGAGATGGTTGCAATGTGGGTCAGTAAGACGTAGTAATAATAATAATAATAATAATAATTTATTTATTTCAAGATAACAGAGATCAATAATGTTAATTGTTAGTATACACAGAATCTTAAAAAATATGTTAGAACTTAGCTTGGATTTAACTGAATTTATTATTGGGCAACATACAATACATGATCAGCAATCATCTTCAGAATGCTGTTCGGGCTACTCCTTGTTCTGATCAGCAGAGATGCCGTCTTTTTACGCATAATCGCAGGGAAGCCATCGGTGCGGTGGTTAGTGAATAATCCTTTCCCATAGTAAACACCGATTACTTTCGAATGATGCTAACGTATCTATCTGACTGAAGGAGCATGACAACATACCACACGAATACGAACATTCCTGAGATAATACGATGGGAATGGATTTTGCACGACATCTGTACAGTTAGTTTGATAATACACACCGACAATCGAAGCTCCACGCATGTTGCTCAAAGATTTATGAATAATACTTATTTAACTTATTTAAATCATACAGTTGATATAAAATGTGTCAGAATTTTAATAAACACATTACTTTCTGATACAATGCCTATTAAGTTTCATAAAAATATCCGACTCGCTGTAAAATCCCGCGGACATCTTCTCCATATATCATTCTTTGTCCGTATGAAAAGGGTGACAGAAAGTGAATAGACAAATTGGAACGTTACCCGTGACATAAAACAATAAAGTGGTAGTCCCTAGAGCGTTCCTTTGTGCTAGGGATGTGAAAAAACTATCATTTTTCGATAAAAATAATTATTTACATTATAATCGATTTTCGTTTGCAATGTAAAACAATCATCTTTTGTTTTCTTTGAATAGGTAGCGAAAAAAAGCCTTTCCTTCTTTTGATACCTACTGTAGATTGAAACAGTAGCTATTTAATTGAATCAGGCGTTACTTAAATATATTGTGTTCATTGAAACAGTATAGCCTTCATTGTTTGATCCTAAACTTTTGTGTTTTTCTTTTCATTTTTGCATTCCTCAACTTCAGACCAATATTTGTTTTCTTTTCCTGTTAAAAATATCTATATCACGCAGCCACGATCTTTACTAAACAACCACTTACAGCTTATGTAATGTTATTTTGTGTGACAATACAACGGATTGCTTAGCAAAATGAGTCCCGAATCCACAGTTATTTAGATGGGTAAGTACTACCAATTTTGGAAGAATAAAACACATCGATTGTTTTTATCGATTGTTTTAAAATGCAAAGCCGCATCCCTATTCGCGCGTTTGCTTAGCTCATAAAGTCGAATAGGTAATAAATCGAGCTCGGGCAGGTGACAGGATTAGGAACAGACGCGGTGACGGATTGAGTCGGCTGCGTGCTGACACGTTACGGGTGACGAGTTTAGATGATAGGCACTTGAGTTTGTTATATTCCGTTATAAATAATGATAAACTAGACAAAGGCAAGAGCATACCAGATTCTATTTAAGGTGCGATTCTGATGCTGACTGCGGGCAGCAGCGGCAGATGACTTATCCAGACCCCATCTTCCCACTGGACACCCCAAACCAAACAAAAGCCCAGGACCCTTCGGGAGCGATGGGGCCTAATGACAGCTCTGGACGTATCCTTGGGCTAGATACGGAAGGTTTACATAAAATACGTTAAACTGAAGATGTGTCATACGATACGCTGCCTGTTGCTTCCACTTGCAATGGAACTGCACTTATAGACTTTCAAGTTGCTTTCAAGACATCAAGAATACCATAAGAATGGTTTGACGATGAATTGAACGTGTTTCGTTGTTCGATACCGTGTAGAAAAGGATGTATATTTATTACCACGGGGGCTATTCCGAAAATCGTTTTTCGAAATTCGTGTTTGTATGTTCCTTTCACTCTCAAATTAATGACTGTTGGTATGAGCAGAACGGCACCAAACAAACATCGAAATTTTAATTTCACGGTATGAGGCTTGTTTAATTCCATCGTTGTAAGCGTCAAACGTAGTCGTATCAAACCGCGTGGCGACACAGGTTCTTGTACAAATCGAGTATGAGGACCCTTCCAATTTCTTTCTTACATTACATGGGCCTTATCCCAGCATCCTCCACGCTAATTGGGGTTCCCAATCGCAAAAAACCTTTTAAATTGGTACGCAGGTGTGTGCAGTTTTCACAATGGCTTTCCTTTATTGAAAATCTTTGGAACGCATTTGGATCCTCGTTTTAACGTATGTTATGCAATTCAACATTTATGTTATTTTTACAACGCGACTAAATATAATGGAAAATAATAAAGGGTTAAAGCTTATGCCAAAATGTGAGTTTCTATTTTTAGGTTTATTATTAAGCCAGAGTCAGCGAGATTATTACTGTAAGAGTTAATATTTGAGAAACAATATAGCGAACAAGAACGTTTTTACAAACAAAATGCGAATCGATGAAATTCTATCGCAAATGTAAATGAGTCGGCAACTTAGTTTGTGCGTAAATAGAGAACAAATTGCTAGTTTCCGCTGCGCTCAAAAAGCAATCAAGCGTTCACACTGCGACCGTTTGTTGGGCACTACGGATCTTTTATATCACGAAGTCCTCTATTTTGAATACCGTGACGCGCGCTCGTACGTTTTCATTTAGTGCGTCACGTGCATCCGTTTCATATTATACTAGCTGTTTCAGGCAACTTAATCTACCACCCATGACGCCAAGTGTGAGTCGGACTCGCACATCAAAGGTTCTGTATAAGCCGGAAAGTGAATGTAATCCAGTATATATTAACTGAGCGTCCTGCTCTGATATTTACTGACATTACATAAAAAAAGATTTTCAGACGTATCTCATTAGTTTTGCTAAGAGCTACCTTCACACCAAATTTCAAATTTCTAAGACAATTGTAAGTATCCCTAAGGTATTTTTTGGGAACACAGCTATTTGTATGGAAAACACGTTTTCAAATGAATGTATTTTTTGATTGAGTTGATTTAGAGAGTTGTTTTTATTACAGCTCTAAGGGGCCGTATACTTAATTTGGTTCGAACTTAAACTTAACACTTTCTTGAAAAAAAAGGGTCTTGACAGCCGGATGGATGGACAAAAAAATGATCCTACAAAGGTTCCTTCCATTTTTTCTTTTGAGTTACGGAATCCTAAACATCAGCTTACTTAAGACTAGGAAAATGTAGCTTTATATTGCTGAATTCAGGACGCAAATCCACAGTATCTGAACCGGATAAACCGCGTAGGTATTAAAATATCGGTTAATCGTGTGACAGTAGTTTCGAATCAATCAATAGCTGGTATTTTTAATACGCGACTAATTTGATTCAGTGCTTACTACCGCTCTTGTTTGGAAATCGTAGCTTTCAAATGTCACTACTTAGTCGTCAAATCATAACTTTCTACGTGGATCTTGATACGGTATGTAGGTACATACAATTTGATTTGTAAAAGCTTTTATATGCTGTATTATGGAAGACGAACTCGGTCAATGGGTATCGGTAATCTTCTTTGCAGGCTGCTGGGAATAACAGGGTAGGGAGTTATGGCTTTTTATATCCACTTATTTGGTACAATGGAAGTGGAATATTTTAGCAGCTGATTGGGGCGGTTTGATTGGATACTCGTGTACAGGTTTTTTATCGTAATTTTATAACAGTGACCAATGTAATAATAATAATGTGCAAACTATTTAATTTCTTCAGGCCGAACCCTAAAAAATCAAGATGGCGCCCATTTTCAAATAATTTTAAGCTGCGTTAACAGTTCGGCGGGAACAAAGGCATACTTTCAACCAATTACCGCAAGAACCATTTTTTTGTGTACATTCAAAATGGTTTTATTTTGGACAAAGCTAGATAGCGCATAGCAAAGTACGGTCAAGTGCAAAAATAAGTACTACCTATCGATACGAACTTCTCAAAAATATGTCCCAAGACCTTATTACGCCGTAGGTACTTATTTTTGAAAATTTGACTAGATACCTACATATATATTATTACACTTGACTGTACCAACAGTGTTCAGCGAAAAAAAACATCATGTTTCAAGTTTTAGACCATTTTACGAATGTGATTTCATTAATAATCTCTTTAACTTTTTTTATCCAAGTTTCATGATTGTTACAATATAACGAAAATGGTAATATAATTTAGGCGTTTTATCTGAATACACTTCGTGGGTCTCTTTGTTTTACTACCTCCAAATGTGCCAGTAATTGATGTCATTATTATGTATTATTATAATAAAATTGATAATCTCTATTAAAAGCGTAACGGTATTAATCAATAAAAGTCGATGAAGGTCAGAACGAAAGTCTGATCATAATCTTCAATGTACCGATACTTCATTGTAGATCGACGTGATATCAAAATAAATATTGGCCATCCTGACACAATTGCTTTGGAAATTCATGCGCGTCATAATGATAAATTAACTGCTCGAAAGCAAGTAAAGAAATATATTTTAGCGGAAAATTAGTTTATTTTCCAATCATAGTAAGAATAAGCCCAAGAATGAACGAATGGTTGAATGGAATCGTAGGTATGTGGGCGAATTGAAATTAAAATATGAACGGGGTAAATACTCGTACATAAATATTTTTTCAATACGGTTGCTCAAAAAGTGTCCTTTTTTTGGCAGTTTTGCGTGCGAAAAGTTCGTTTTTGCGCACTAGTGCGATTTACTTTTCCCTTTTTTTTTTAATTTGTATTTGTTCCAATTCACGACTACTACCAAATAGTTATTATAATGCTAGTCTTTCCAAGACGTAATAAAAATAAAAACCTATTATTGATGTAAAAATATCAAAATATTGAGATTTTATATTTTATTACCAGCCTTTTCATCATTATTATTATAAAATATTGAATTCCTAAAAACAGTTCTTATTAAGGTGTCTGAATGGAACGGAATTTTAGCTGCCGAAACGCCTGTCAAATAGGAGGCGTTTTTCCAACTGCAACCATGGTTTTTAAGGTTCTAAAGGAAACATTAGTTGTGTTTATACAATTCAAATAAATAATCGAACATAATGATACTAAGATAATAGTAAAGTGTTATATATGTTGGAGATTAACTGAAGCAGAGATAATTTTATTGTATTGACATTACAATTAATATTATCTGTTAAATGAATTGTAGCTTAAACGCCATCTGTCGGACAAATTCCAAACTGTTGTTGAGTAAACGCGGGCGATACGCCTGGGTAGAGTCGGTAAAGCAGACTGTCATGGCGGCGCTCGGTGGTTAAAGCAGTCGAGGTAAGAGACTGGGAGGGAGTCGGCCCGTAGAACTGGAGCGGCTGAGCGGCGGGAAAGAGATTTTTGATGTTAAGTGAGTTTTATTTTGTTTACTTGAAATGAAAAGCGCGAATGGCGAGATTTGTGGACTGAACCTACCGGTTTGCTCAATTAACAGCATTTTGTTAAAGTTAAGCTTAGTGTTAGTGACATTTGTGTTGTGAATTAGTTATTTCAAATTATTCTGTGTTGTATTTTTTTTTCGCAACTGTATTGAAAATCGTCGTTCGATACACGCGCGGAAATGTCATTATTCACTCGTCTCGAGTCTTGCCAACTCGCCTCACGGCTCGTGGCAAGATATCTCGAGACTCGTGAAGTAATGACATACTTTCCGCACTAGCATCGAAATGTACTATTGCGCAGGTACTAGGTAATGCTCTCAGTAGGTAAATTTAGTAATCGTACTAATATTAAAAATGCGAAAGTTTCTGAACGGCTGAAAAGATCGTAACGAATTTTGGCACAAAGATAGACTATAGTCTAGAATAACATGTAGGCTACTTTTTATCCCGGAAAAAATCGCATTATTTTATTTTGCAGGCGAAGTCGCGGGCAACAGCTACTAGTCCAAAAATAATTCCTTAAAACTCTTAATTCATAGTAAAAGACAATGGAAATTTTCGTTGCGTGAGATAATCTCATTAAACAATATTCAGTGTAATTATGATATTTTAGAACGTTGATGTAACAAGTTATTTAAAAGACGGGGTATTTCGGAGCCTTTTATGATTTTGTCTAGACGGATAATAACAGCTTAAATTTCATTGTTCAAAATCGTATTCAGCAAAATTAAGAAACAGATTCTTAATCACTTATTATTAGTATCCCGGGTTATCTCGCACCCGAGAAGGATTTATCGTTTCGCTTCACTCTACCATTCTACCACTCTAGAATATCCTTCCAAGTCAACCCACTATTTTTCTTTTTGTCTGCATCTATTGATACCCTTTTCCATAGAACGACCTATTTTTAAAACTGTCCACCCGACAATAAATGCGTCGTTAACCGGTTACTTGTCGTTCAACCAACGTTTGACGCATGTAGCGGAAAATGGTAGTACGCAATGGGGCGATCGCACTGCAGCCAGTGTGCAGTGGCATCTTGCACTTCGTAAATCATGACGAGTTATACCTACTCTGTGGTCACAACTAGTGAGTAGTGGCGCGAGGAAATAAAGTAGGGGCGTGGCTGCTTATTTTGAGCTTTGAAAAATTGAATAGTGCATACCTGTATATTTAATAGATGATTACCTAAAACTATTGTTATCCAATAGTTGATAGGTTGCAGATTATCGTTTCAAAAAAAATCGTCTACAATATTTTCAAATATTATTATTTCAAGTCATTATCGGTTAAGTTACTCGGTAAATATTACACTCGGATTATCATTTCTTTCTAACAAATGACGTAGATTGAGGGTACAAAATGATGGTGAATATAATTGCAAGCGTCTTACACAGGGGCCTGATTTTTGAAAGCACATGTGTGAAAATATCACTCGAAAATGGTGAAAAATTGTGTTGAATTTGAATTACGAGTAGCTTAGAAGATACTTACGGCGTTACGGCTCTCATTAATCATGTGGACTAGTCAAAAATTTGATTAGAGACGTAGTTTTGAAGGTATAAACAGATTTATACCACTTTCGAGTGGTTCTTTTGAGTGATGTGCTTTCAAAAATCGCCCCCCAGGTCCGTGAGTTCTTAGAACGCCATTCGTGTTTGTCTTGCTGTCTCACTCATTCTTATGGGTTTGATACTTGGATAGACTGATGATACCCGAAACCCAAATGGCATTCGAAGAACTCGCAGTCTGTAACTTTGTTTGTTTGTTTAGAGGGATAATTTCTATAACTATTGTACCGATTCATAGTTATTTGACTATATACCTAACTAATAAAAAGCTGTCCATTCATTGAAAATCTGGATTTAGATAGTACCTGGTTGACTTTCACACGTATTGCAGATGGAATTGTCGAAAACACTTAGTATTTACTTAAATACTAGGTGTTTTTCGCAACTCCGAAAACAATACCTAGTATATCTTCAAAGACATATTTATTCCGGTTTATTTACTAAGCCAGCATGACGCCTAATTACTTAAACATACTAGATAGAATTACAATAAACTTCCAAAGTTGTATCAAATTAAACATTTGGAAAGCTCCAAGTTGAAAACAACCATCAAGTAAGAAACTTTCTGGAACTTTCACAAAGCATTGTGTAAAAGCGTGCCTTTGAGTCTTTTACGGTTACTATCGGCAAATGGAAGCAGGATGCCTTTAAAGAAATGACAATGTACCTCACGATGAAAAAGGTATTCATTCAATTGACAACATCTTCATCTTCAGCTACATACATAATACTCGGATACAACTTAAGTACCTAGGTACTCACTGGATGACACTTTTACCACTACATAGTATAAAACATAGACGGGGTAGAATGGAACGGAAGTGCCCGAAAATATCATGTGATCCGCTTGCTAGACTAAATCAAATTGTTTGCCGTATCTGCCAGTATTTCAATCTAATATAATGGTTCACGTGTATAAAAGTCAATTGTTAAGTGGAGCAGCTGATACCTTAGTATCTCTTCTAGTCATTCAGTATTTCAGGTCTTTTATCAACTAAGCAACATGTTGGATAGGTTTTGCTTGTTTTGCCTTTCAGAGTCAGATCGATCGGGATGACGCGCAGAAAAGCACAGATAAATCATTTTAGATTGCGGTCTAGACGGTCGATTCGGCTTGAATACTAAAGGTATTGGACTGGCTTTCTAATAGCAGCGTCGGATTTTAATTTCCATGATGTCTATTTCTAATTTATTTAAGTAAGTAACATCCTTTTTAGGACGCGTATATTGAGCAATGGCCTGATATTGCGTCGGACCGGGAGTTGTGAAGGTCGAGAGGAGAGGCCTTTGCTCAGCAGTGGGCACCACAATAGGCTAATTAAAAAAAAGAAACTTCCAGAGTGATGTTAAGCAACATATTTTTATTTGTTTATGTGTACAGGAGTAGAAAAATAACCACTAACAATTGACGATTATTTTTCAAATAACTTGAATGGTAGGTAGCTTGCGGCTTCGGTTATATTAATTAGGTCCAGATTTTCTTATCTCGTGGAAATTGCCCAAACTCCGTCGGTATTCCTTATCAACATCCTCTGCACAAAATGTTATTCATCCAGGTCCAATATTGTGTGTATAAAATATTCAGACTGACGATTGGTTCTCTTTCACCTCTGTAGCATATAGTTATTTTTTCGTGTTTCCAATTTTATCATTAATAGCTTAATAGGGTAATGCTGGATGGAAGAACGATGGCAGACTAAAAAATTACATAATTAATATCGTATTACGAAATGTCAGTGTGTCGTGTTGTTAGTTTTTCCTATAGTTTAAGGAAAGCAAAAGATGAAGCCTTAAGTGAAAATAAAACATTTATGCTCTTTCACTGTGTTCTATGCCATAAAGCGTCCGTTCAACTGGGTTTAAGGCAGACGCTTTACTACACCGTACAATACGTAGCACATTGGCTCCATGCCGAATCCCCTGTAATGTCATTTAGTGTCCTCTATACAAAAGCCTGTTAACTGTTGTCTTATAACTGGAACAAAAACGAAAACAACACAAGTGGGTGATAATGATGGGACAGTTAGAACTTGCCATGTTTTTTTTTACATAGGATGGGTGCTTTTAGCCAGTATTTTCACTAGCTCACTTTTGAAGCCGAAACACAGCAGCAAAAGCACTGCTGCTTGGCAGCTGGATTAGTCCTTGCACGAGGTTCTATCACCCGCAAAATGTGTTTAAATAAAGCTATCATTAAAAATCTAATACCGACCATCCTAGCCTACTCGGTCTGTTTTGTTGTGAATAATGATAGAAATTATTGCCTCGAATAAGACTAATTTTATCATCATAATTATACTCAGGCATGGAAACTAGCGGTTTACCGATCAGGGGGCCTTATCATGACGTCCCAATTCCGATTCAGTTCAAGTTTTAGCTGTCACTTTTAGTATGAATGTGACAGCGAGCAAACCTAAACTGAATCGCATTCAGACGTCATGTGTTCAGATGTTAACACGTCTAAATCGTTTGGATCAGAGGATAACAGGATGGAGTTAAGGGCGTCGAATTCATGACTCGAAAGTTAATTTTTGTTCACCGAGAACTCGCAACATGCATCTTGAAAGTCTTAACTGCCGCTTCAAACAAACCGCCCATATTTGGACTACTTCAGTCGACGCAATACTTCAGCAGGTTATATTGTAAATGTTTTTCAGGATTTTCCAATTGCTCTTGACAAATGTTTCCACATATATCGATATTCAAAGTGTATGGCTTCAAAGGACTTAATTTTAGATCCAAAACTACGTTGAAAAATCTGTACAGAAAAAGCACTACATAGTATAAAACAAAGTCGCTTTCCGCTGTATGTCCTTATGTCCCTTAGATCTTTATAACTACGCAACGGATTTTGATGCGATTTTTTTAATAGACAGTGATTCAAGAGGAAAGTTTATGCGTATAATTCTACCAGACGAAGTCGCGGGCAGAAGCTAGTGTTCGACAAAACTAACCCAATCACTTGCTGAAATATTCCCTAACTAGCTTCTGCCCGCGACTTCGTCTGCGTGGAATTATACATATTATAAACCTTCCTATTAAATCACTCTATCTATTAAAAAAAACCGCATCAAAATCTGTTGCAAGTTTTAAAGATCTAAGCATAAATAAGGACGGACGGAGTTTGTTTTATATTATGTAGTGATAACTCTCAGATACCTTGCAATAATCGGTTTCAACTTGTCACTTATCTTAACTACTAGCTTTTGCCCGCGACTTCGTCCGCGTAGACTTCATTTATTTTCAAATTGCTTTTGCCCGCGGCTTCTCTCGCTTGTAGGTTGGTACCTATTTCAATCCCGTTTTTTTCCCGTTTCCGTAAGAATTTCGGTAAATGCTCTCTTAATGCTCCCTACACTCCCCAAGCAACCCACTTGCCAAATTTCAGCTTTCTACGACCTGTAAAACGAAAAATCCCGTTTTTCCCGTTCCCGTGGGAATTTCGGAAAGTCGTCTCTTAATGCTCCACTACACTCTCCAAGCAATCTACATGCCGAATTTTAGTTTTCTATAACCAGTAAAACGAAAAGTCCCGTTTTTCCAGTTCCCGTAAGAATTTCGGGAAATGCTCTCTTAATGCAAGTGCAAGAGCAATCATCAAGCAATCTACATGCCGAATGTCAGCTTTCCACAACCAGTAAAACGAATAGTCCCGTTTTCCCGTTTCGGGAAATTGTATCTTAATGCTTCCCTACACTGATCAAGCAACCTACATGCTAAATTTCAACTTTCTAAGACCAGTGTAATTAAAAATCCCGTTTTTTCCCGTTCGTTTCCTTCAGAATTGCGGGAAATCCTTTAGTAGTGTCTGTAATACTTCTGTAATTTCAGTTTTCTACGACCAGATCCTGTAGAACTGTATATAAATCCCGTTTTTTCCTTATCCCGTGGAAATTACTTTCTTAGTTATGTAATCACCTACTTGTGTACGAAATTTGAAGAGTCTAGTTCTTTATTATAGTTACGTAGATAGGGTCACACGAAATCGAATATATAAATCCCGTTTCTTCCCGTTTCCGTGGAAATTTCCAAAAATAGGTACGTGTGTTTTTGTTTTCGTAATCAGCGACCCGATAAACCGTAAAATTATATACCCATTTTGATTTTCAGACTTTGTCACCACATTTCCCCCTTTTAGGGGTTGAATTTTCAAAAAATCTGAAAAAGGTGTTTACACATTTATCGTCAGGAATACTCCTGCGAAGTTTCGAATAAAATAGTCTTATCTTGTTTCCCCATACAAACTTTGGACCCCCAATTAACCCCTTTAGGTGTCGAATTTTGAAAAATGCTTTCTTGGTGTCTTTTGAATGTCTAGAACCAGCGGTTTAGGCTGTGCGTTGATATGTCAGTCAGTCGTTTCTTCTTTAATATATTTAGATTTTTAGAAACAGCCCCGAAGTTGAATGCACTTATTCTGTCCCGCGGGAAATTCGCATTTTCCCGGAGAACATGTTTTAGTGCTACAATCATCTACAGGTGTGCCAAAATTGAAGAGTCCAGTTATTACAGTTATGTACTGAGAAATATATAAATCTCATTTAATTCCTAACTCGTGGGGATTTCAAAAAATCCCTTCCTAGTGCTCCTTTGGGTTGGGATAATCAAGATATACGTCTGCCAAATTTCAAGTTCCTAGGTCCAGTGGTTTAGGCTGTGCGTTGTCTGTCAGTCACTCTGAATGTAACATATAAATCTCATTTTTTTCTTATCCTGTGGGAATATCAAAAAATCCTGAAATTAGTTTTTTAGTGTTACAATCATCTACATGTGTGCCGAATTTGAAGAGTCTAGTTATTACTGTTACTGAGAAATATATGAGCCTCATTTATTCCCTATTCCGTGGGAATTTAAAAAAAAAATCCTTCTTAGTGCTCTTTTGGGATACTCAAGATATACGTCTGCCAAATTCCAAGTTCCTAAGTCCAGCGATTTAAGCTGTGCGTTGTCAATCAGTCACTTTGAATCGATCATATAAATCCCATTGTTTTCCTTATCCCGTGGGAATATCAAAAAATCCTGAAATTAGTTTTTTAGTGTTACGATCATCTACATGTGTGCTGAATTTGAAGAGTCTAGTTATTACAGTTTTACTAAAAAACATATAAGCCTCACTTATTCCCTATCCCGTGGGAATTTCGAAAAATCCCTTCTTAGTGCTCCTCTGGGATACTCAAGGTATATGTGTGCCAAATTTCAAGTTTCTAAGTCCAGTGGTTTAGGCTGTGCGTTGTCTGTCAGTCACTTAGTAACGGAACAGTTTTATATATACAGATTGGATATTAATCTGATTTTTGATGTGCGTGTAATATGCGTATCTGTAAATGGTTTCCGCACGTGACCGGCATTCTTCGACTGGACCTCCCCGTCACGTGAAAGCTACAAAAGACCCAATAACCCGTTTTTAGGAATCAGCTGCCTTGTAAACGGCACCTGAATTTTATATGTTGCCGCAGTTTTTTATGTACTATCTGACACTTTTCTTTGGTTAAATGTAACCCAGAATGTGTTATAGAAATTTAGGGAAATCCACTAAAATTCATCATCAAACAATGGTTTCTTCGTACATACATATAAATCACGTCTTTATACGGGGTAGACAAGGCCTAAGGTAACAAGACTTAAAGGCCACGTTTAGCATGGTTGTGGGCGTATAGGTGGAAAGGGGAATTAAAATAGTGGTGGGTTGCTAGCCGCATCGCTTATAGCATGTTCCTAAGATTTTCGCCCATTCCCTCGATGGGGTTTTACCATCTGCGTGGGAAGAGAAGCAACTGGTACATTATTATGCTTTTTCATTACTTCCAGACCAGCATGGTAGGTTTTTTCATGGGAATCCAAATTCAACATTTTATATTTTTGGTCTAGGAGTTGATAAATCGGCCAGGGGCCTTACCATGACGTCTTAATGTGATTCAGTTTAGGTTCTCTCGCTGTCAGATCCATACTAAAAATGACAACTAAAACCTGAACTGAGTCGGAAGACGTCATGGTAAGGTTCATGTGCGTCGAAACATTCAGTAGGTAAGTAAATTTAAACGGTTTTGCATTACATCCCACTCTCACCTTTTTAGTAAAGAATATGAATGTAATTAATCATTTATCATTGAATAAATATTGCTTGTAAGTTTTGCTATGTGATTAGGACCATCTGAAGAGTTTGTCAGTCCGTTAATTTGATCGATGAAAGACCAAAGTTTGCCACATGGTAAATGAGTAAACTTATTTCATATTTCTACCAAAGTATTAATACTTACATCAAAAGTGTCTAGGGATATTTTTTATCCCAGGCAAATTTAATCTTTTAACTCTGTAGTAATCCTACTAAAATTATAAATGCGAAAGTTTGTGACGATGTGACGATGTGAGTGAGTGTGTATGTTTATTCCTTCTTCACGCTAAAACGACTGGATGGATTTGGATAAAATTTGGTACGAAGATAGCTGTGACCTTAGATTTAAAACATAGGCTACTTTTTATCCCGAAAAATTGTATCGATTGCTAATTCTACGCGGACGAAGTCGCGGGCAGAAGCTAGTATGCCTATATTGAAATTTTCAAAATTGTCTAGAGATAAATCCAAACCTTTTTCGATTCAATCACGTTAACCTTATGAACACAACACCTACCTCGTACGACCTAGCAGTTTACAATAAGTTTTTCTTTCAGAACTACTAATTGTCTCCAGATGACACTTTCACAATTCAGAGTGAGAGTTTTCGTTAATTCATTGTCAAGACTAAAACTACGAAAGCATTTATTTTATGTAAGTATACTAGCTGTTGCCCGCGGGCTTTACCCCCGTTCCAGTTTTTTTTTCAATTGTTCTACTCATGCCTTGTTCTGACAATAACGAACACAACAAAAAAAAATCTATTTTGTACCACTGTAACTTGTTACCAATAATTATAATATTCCAGTTTGTTTTAGCAGATGTAATAATACAAACTCAAATCCTAAGTAAGTTCGATGTTTTACGCTATTTTGGAATCTAACTATATATATATATCTAACTAATATTATAAATGCGAAAGTATGGATAGATGGATGGATGGATGGATGGATGGATGTTTGTTTGTTACTCAATCACGCCAGAACGGCCCAACGGATCTGGATGAAATTTGGCACATAGATAGAGAAAAGTCTGGAATAGCACATAGGCTACTTTTTATCCCGGAAAATTGCGTAGTTCCCGCGGGACAGCGATAAACGAATTCTTTGCAGACGAAGTCGCTGGCAACAGCTAGTATCTAATAAGAAAACAAATAACTCACGCAATTACTTTCTAAAACATTTTACTTCAGTAATTTTTTTTAATGTATTACTTAGTTGTCGTATGATCAAATCCATTTTATTAAATTAATTATAGAATGTAGGTCAATGACATGACAGAACCGACGAAAATGAAACATCAGCGATTATTAATAAGTTTTCAATGGGGCCCCATTAAAGGTATTAACTTTGACTAGTATGCAGCAATTTATAAGGAAACTCACTCTTGAAATGATAATATTTAATGACAATTATTATTTTAACATCAATTTCTTAATGACTAACGTCGTCGTTCACCATCGAAGTCAGAATGCCCCCCAGGAGCTCCACTCCTCGGCCAGGAAACCATCGTTATGGCGGGAACGTCCGGCTCCCTGATTGGCTCGCGCCATCGAGTCATGTCAGTGACGTGGTCCAATCATTGAGCGTTCTCGTTCTGCCGCCATAACTTCTACCAATCACATTATTCTAGTGTTGTCATACTTAAGCAATAAATGTTACTAGGATAAACTATACAATTAATTAACACACAACGGTTTAATACACAATTATCCCAATTAAACATAATTAAACAACAAAATGCTATCGGAAAATTAAAAGAACCTAACAATCGTCCGTCCTGACATCGTGTGCGCCCTCGCACACGACCACAGGTGGGAACCTAACAATCGGCTATCTCAGCCAGCCTATTGAACTTATTAGATAATTATGGTAAGTATGTTTGAGATTTGTTCTAGACATATATAAGTTTTAAAGTTTATGTTTTATGTAATCTTAATTATACTTACTTAATTAACATTAGTAAATGTAAAACAGTAATTATGGCATAATATAAATTTACTTTACGAGTCAGATTGGAATTCCAAGGTACATAAGTTCTAAAACAGTCTTTAATCGCGAAGGAAAAAAAATTACATTATTTACAAATATATAATAATATGATGGATACCATGTAAACTATAACAAGATCAATTTAACAGTAATCGATTTGCTGGATGTAAGACTAGTGAACCCAAACGATCGATTTATTGAGTCACCGAACAAGAAGGTAAAAAGTCACAACCGATCTAGGTACTATATCGTGACAGAATTTATTCGAATCGAGAAAGTATTCTAAACGATCGATTTATCAGAATACCTTATTTCCCTGAACGATCGATTAATCAGGGTGCCCTAACCTCCTGAACGATCGATTAATCAGGATGCCTGTCGACGCCCGTCCGAGCCGATCGATTCGTGCTCGTAGTGGCAGCCGAAGGACTTGCTTAGACACTCGTTGCACCAAGCCGCGAACCGATCGATTCTCGCGTACTTGCTCTGTAACAACGAATAAAATTCTGTAGCAACTGTAACTTAGTTTTGTACAGCTACAAATAAAATGAACACACATTCTAATACATATCATTATCATCATCATCAGGTTCAAGACTTTCATCGATATCATTTTCCTCAACTTCCAGAGCAGTTACATGAATCCACGGCTTCATGCGGTCTGCAGCAACTGTTGTTGATCGTCTGTTTTCAGTATCAACTAACCCGGGTATTGGCGCTACAACATAGCGGTCGTTGCCCAAGACCTTGCTGACGCGGTATGGCCCTATGAAGGTGGGCATCAGTTTCTTGCTCTGTCCGTTGTTATTAAAACAAGTCTTTGTTACCTTCACGAGCTCTCCCTCGCTATACACTCGGGCGGGTTTCCTACCTACGTCGTACCTATCTTTTTGCTTGACTTGCTCTAGATCTATTCTGGCCTTGACACTATGGCGTATGTCGGAAACGCCTGTATCTTCGCGAGTACCTGCTGTAACGTCATTAAGCATGGGATTGATTTCGCTGTTCATGGAGGTTCCGAACATCACCTCCGATGGTGTTCTCCCTATGGTTTTCTGAACAGTGTTGTTCAGACCCCATTGAACGCTTCCTAAATGACTGTCCCAACTCTTTTCGCCATGTTTCATGCTTAATGCCTTCAAGGAATCTAAAATGGTTCGGTTGTAGCGCTCGACTTGTCCATTTGATCTGGGGCTTGCAACCGAATTTAAAATATGTTTTATTCCCTTATCGAGGCAGAAGCGTTTAAATGCATGGGAGGTGAAGCAGCTACCACGGTCGCTTATAAGCCGATCAGGATTTCGAAATATACTGAAAATATCTTCGAGAGCCCTTATTACATTTTGGGTGCCGGTGTTTCTGACAGGCTTGAGGAAACAAAACTTAGTAAAACCGTCAACAATCACTAACAGGTGAGTAAAACCTCTACCAGACTTCACAAAGGGCCCAAGGTGGTCCAGATGAACAGTATGGAATGGAATCTCTGCCTTTTTGATTGGGTGCAATAACCCTTCACGTGCACTTGAATTGTTTTTTGCGTAGGCACATTCGATACAAGCGCCCACGTACTTTTTGACGAACCTGGACATTTTTGGGAACCAATAGTTGCTCTTAATTCGCCCCAGAGTTTTCTCAACCCCAAAATGTCCAATTTCGTCGTGATTGAGTTTACACACCTGCCACCTTGCACCCTTTGGTACTACCCATCTAATTTTTTCCTCATCACCTTCCAAGCATCGGAACAGCCTATTGTCCTTAAGAACGTAATTTTCTTTAATGTACTTTAGGCCCTTCTCGTCTAAATTACTCTTAAGAACATCAACGATCCTACAAAGCTCAGTGTCTCCTAGCTGTAGCGTGTGAAGCCAATCCTCGCTGCTAATAGACATGACCACCGGAAATTGATCCTCGAGAGATTCTGGCGGCTCAACTGGATTCCGAGACAATGCGTCCACGTGGCTCATTTTCACTCCAGCCCTATACTCGACCGTACAATTGAACTCCTGTAAGGTCAGCCACCATCGCGCTATTCTCGGGATTAGATCGCGCTTAGAAAACGTGGAACGCAACGCACTGCAGTCGGTCACGATTTTAAATTCCCTTCCTAATAAATAGACTCTAAACTTTCGAAGTGAACAAACTACCGCCAGGGTCTCCAGTTCATAAGAATGAAAGTTTTTTTCCTCCGGGGAGGTCTGCCGACTGTAGAATGCAACCGGATGAAAGTTCTTACTGTCCCGCGTTCGCTGTAAAAGGATTCCGCCGACTCCTAGCCTACTCGCATCTGTGTGTAACTCCAACTCTGCCGTAGGGTCGTATATAGCAAGGACTGGCCTATCAACCAAAACAGACTTTAATTTATTGAACGCCTGCTCTTGGTCATCGCTCCACTGCCAGGCTGCATCCTTTTTCAAAAGCTGACTCAGAGGATACGATAATTGTGCAAAATTTCCTATAAATTTTCTGAAATAACTGGCAAGGCCCAAGAATTGCCTCACGTTGTGCACACTCTGAGGTCGAGGAAAATTTACAACGCTACAAATCTTCTTTTCACCGGGCCTGATACCATTAGCGCTTATCTCATAACCCAAATAGTCTACCTTATCACGCAGAAACTCGCATTTAGACAGATTCAAAGTTAAGTTTGCCCCGTCTAGCATCTGCAGCACCTCCTCAAGGCGTTCTAGACACTGCGAAAAGTCCTGTCCAAAAATCAGAACGTCATCGATGTAAGCAGTTGCCTTGTTGAAACGAGCTGAACCTAAAATCGTATTAATCATTCGCTGGAACACGGCAGGTGCATTCGCTAGGCCGAACGGCATGCGATTAAATTCGTATTGGCCGTCCGGCGTGACAAAGGAGGTTAGGTGTTTGCTTTGTTCGTTGATTGGTACCTGGTAATAGCCAGACGCAAGATCAAGAATTATGAAACATGACTGACCGGAAAGTCGTGCTATTTCATCCTCAATGATGGGCATTGGATATCTTTCTTTAACCGTCACTGAATTCAGCATACGATAATCGACGCACAACCTCGAGGAACCATCCTTTTTACGGACAAGAAGAATAGGACTGGCGTAGTCCGAAACAGATTCTCTTATGACACCAGCTTCTAACATATCTCCCACCATTGCTCGCACCTTCTCCCGCTCATGATGTGACAACCTGTATGGACGATATACAACTGGGCGCTGGCTATTAAGCTCTATATTCATTTCGGTGACACTCGTACATCCTAGGTCTTTCAAGGAGGAGGCAAAACAATGTTGATATTTTCCTAACAAATCCATCAGACTTCTCTTTACGTCATCTGGTACACCTTCACCTACGCGTACCTGGTTTTCATCGAATGCTAAGCTAATATTTGATTCTGCCAAACGTTCATTAACTACCCGACTAACAACGTCGACCACCTCAGCTCTGCAAAAAACCAGCTTCGACGAGATGAGGCAAGACTCCGAACAGGGTACTACCAATACATTAATCTGTCCGTTTAACGATGGGTAAAGTCCTCCACTGATGTAGTACTGTTCGTTCGGTTTTCCTGCTACGCCACTTTTTACAAGTACATTACCATCAAAGACTGGTTGAGTTTTCACTCTAATAGAGGCAGCACCAAAGATCTCAATCGTACTGGGTGGCGAAAACACCAACAGACAGTCACTGTCTTCTACTAATTCGGAACTGGGCAACTCATTACCTATATTGAAGAATTGCAGCTTATCTTTATCCTTATAGACAGATATATGCGATTGCTCCGTGAATGTTTGTCCCATCAGTATGGGTACTTCCAACAAATGGTCACTGACAACCTTGCAAGCTACCTTGGCTTCTACCCCATCGACACTCACATCAAGAGTTATATTCCCAAGTGACTGGACCAAACTATTGCCAAACCCTTTCATTAGCGTAGGGGCGTTATCGTGAGACAGACCTAACTCTTTCGCAGAGGATTGCCTAATGAGCGTAACGTCGCTCCCAAAGTCAATAAAAGCCTTCAGCTGGGTACTATTGACTTTGATGTCCTTTAAGAATTTCGAGCCCGGCTTGTTAACTGTAACTGTGTCTTTGTTGTTGTCTATAAAGTCAATCCTCATAGTTTTTGGCACTGCACCTTTAGCGTTCACTAATCCGTTGTCATCAGACTTAACAAAACACTTCTCCGCTACGTGACCAACCTTATTGCAACGCGTGCATTTAAGCAGTGGTTTAGGGCAGTGCAAAAAACTATGCCCCTTTTCCTTACAGTTATAACAACCGGTATTCGAGCGTGATCTGTTACCCGGCTTAGCATTTATAGTATTGGGATTGGGAACGGCTGTACTCTCGAAATTTTTACTCCTAACTTGCGGACGGTCGTGATTAGATTGATTGTAGTCCCTGTTACTAATCAAGTACTGGAGAAGCTGATCGGGATGAGTGCAACGAAGTGCCAAAGCTCCTGAATTAAGTACCCTATCTGTAATACCGTGTATTATGCACTCAGCTGCGCGAGCTCCTTCTATCTCGCATCGGTTCACTAGACTTAACTTTTCATAATAATACACCTCTATAGATTCGCTGTATTTACTCTTCCTCCTACTCATGTCCTCCAAGGTCTGGCCATAGTTTTGTTCACATGGAAACGCACTTAACAACTTATCTTGCCACTCTGGCCATGTGAACAAAATGGTGTTCAAACTCTCGTACCATGTCTTGGCCAGACCTTGCAGCTTCTGCATAGCGAAATGAGTGGTGGTTCTCTCATCCCACCCGTACACCGTAGCGCACTCATTGACCTTCTTCAACCATACGTCCATCCGCTGATTATTGGAAGAAGGGTCAAAATTTGGCAATATATTTTTATGATCGATTTTTTGTAATGGCTGTGATGCGCTATGGTTCACGGGCGGCAATGCTAGACCACCAGTAAGATTTTTAAACAAGTTAAACAAATCGTGTTTTGATAAAGAAGGACTACGTGACCTTTTAATCCGATCGTTGGTGTCGCTCTGCCGTGATCCTCGCTCGGCCCGTTGCTCCGCGCGCACAGCGCGTTGCGCAGAGTCACGCAGGTGTTCCGCGGAGCGCACGCGCTCGCGCTCGCGTCGTACTTCTTCCTCCAGCATTCGTAGTCGCTCATGCCCCAGCTCGATGTCCAGTTCTGGCGGTTGGTGTCTTGTGTTCAGGCGACTACGGCTTCGCGAGGCTGAGTGTGTTCGCCTCGGAGTCGCAAGCCTTCGTCGCTCCGTCGACTCCGACATAGTCTGAAATCTCACGTCCAAATACTTTAGAAACCTTTAGATAATATTTTGAAGTTATTGGAAGTGCTAGGCTACGAGTAAAAAGAAAAATGAACAGAAAAATTCATGGAAATATTTAGTGATCTCAACGGTCCACGACTTAAATTCGCAACTTTGATAAAATTACATCTGCCAAATTAGTCTCCAATAACTGCTATTTAAAAGCATCGAGAGTATATGAAACAAGAAAATCAATTTATTGCATTTAAGTTTTAAATAGAACAAAATCATAAAAACGGGGGTAGGGAAGTTTGATTATGATGTCGGAAGTCAATTCTCTTCATACAACATTCATTCCAGCAGATCATTTAGATATTTCGTCATAACCGATGAAATAACACGGTTAGTAAAACTATAGAATGTGCAATATCTGCAAATCAAATGATCACAAAACTAAAGAAATAAACGAACCAAGAGGAAATGATACAGGCTAGAGAGATATCCTAAGGGTTGCAACACTTACCTACTAACGTACTCAATTGTTCATGATATGATAACCGTAACGTGCTTATTATAAGCAGGCACTTGCACTGAAAAAAAAACATTTAACCAACCTACTTCGGCTATTTCATCAATAACCATAATTCGGTAGGACGTTATTAAAGTTAATTTGATTTAACAAACAGGTTTACCTATAAAGAACAAAACATAACCAAGGATTTTGGCAAGATATTGCCTTAGTTATGTAGTTACTTGTGGAGTCTACCTGATATTTGGTAGACTATTGTCCGGGATTCGATCGAACCATATTAGGAAAATGTTAAAACGCTAATGTAGAATTAAAAATTTAAGAACTAAACGTGCTTAAACGGTAAAATAAAAACTACCCTCAAAGCATAAAATTAGATTCAAATAGCACTAATCGATCGAGGGTTGACTCATCTTAAACTAAGAACGTCACGCTAAGCTAAATATGATGGGTGTATTAAGGGAGACGTTATAACGTTTAGCAAGATTTAAAATTATGACTCAAATTCGTTTAACACAGAGAAAACATGGAATATCATAGAATATGGGCGTGTACTTACGTTTTAATTGTTCTTGTCACTTCTGAAGTATTAACTTTGACTAGTATGCAGCAATTTATAAGGAAACTCACTCTTGAAATGATAATATTTAATGACAATTATTATTTTAACATCAATTTCTTAATGACTAACGTCGTCGTTCACCATCGAAGTCAGAATGCCCCCCAGGAGCTCCACTCCTCGGCCAGGAAACCATCGTTATGGCGGGAACGTCCGGCTCCCTGATTGGCTCGCGCCATCGAGTCATGTCAGTGACGTGGTCCAATCATTGAGCGTTCTCGTTCTGCCGCCATAACTTCTACCAATCACATTATTCTAGTGTTGTCATACTTAAGCAATAAATGTTACTAGGATAAACTATACAATTAATTAACACACAACGGTTTAATACACAATTATCCCAATTAAACATAATTAAACAACAAAATGCTATCGGAAAATTAAAAGAACCTAACAAAGGGGAGTGATTAAAACCGAATAAAGGTCGAGTACCCAATTCTGATCCTTTCAAAATGTCTTCTATGATATTCCCGACGTACCTATAAGATAACGACGATGAATTTCATACTATTTTTTACTAATTTTACTATTAGTTGTCACTTGTCACAGACTATTGTCGAGATCAAATAGGAGCCTGGTATATTATATAATTATATCATTCAACTAGCAACCCACCCCGGCTTCGCACGGTATATTATGCATGTATAATACATATAAACCTTCCTCTTGATTCACTCTATCTATTAAAAAAAAACCGCATCAAAATCCGTTGCGAAGTTTTAAAGATTTAAGCATACATAGGGACATAGGGACATAGGGACATAGGGATATAGGGACAGAGAAAGCGACTTTGTTTTATACTATGTAGTGAAGGAAGGCAAAAGAGCAAGTGAGTAACTTGATGGCAAGCCGCAGCAAACAGTTGCCAGCCTAGAGGGCTAGGATAGAATACCTCTTGTGCCAGTAATTTCACCGGCTGTCTTACTCTCCACACCGGAACACAGCAGTGCAAACACTGCTGCATGGCGGCAGGATCAGCGAGTAAGACGGTGGGAGCGACCCGGGCGTACCTTTGCACGACGTCCTACCAACCGCCAAAGTACGACGGTGTTCCAGTAAAATTCGCCTATTACCATGCAATGATTGGCTTACACCATATCGGGCAAGTAGGTAATCGAAATTTCGTTAGATTTTTTCAGCTAAGTTTCCGTGCGAATATTCTGCGAAGTAATTTTACAATTTCAATTCATTTTTCGCAGATAAGTTGGAGCACGTTTTATCTGGTAAATGGTGATATTTCTACAACAAATACTTTGTTTTCTAGTTGGAATTTGTTAAGGATTTGGTCCTTGACATAATTCACAAGTTATTGAAGACGAAATAAATCAATTCCGCTGGATATATAAAATATGTCAAATTAAGCTAACAGCTTCGCCCTTGTGAAAAAATAATTGTGCCCTAATCCGTGGAAATTACGAAAAATCCGTTCTTAGCCCGCAGTTACGCTACAGAATTAACCTTCTTTTTAACATTTTTTTAGGGTACCTCTAAAGGAAAAAAGGAACCCTCATAAGATTACTAGGTACCTACGTAGTCTATCTGTCTCTCCTCTGCAGGCCTGCAGTATTAAGGTGGAAACACATTATTAACACGCGACGCGACCCGATGCAACGCGACGCGTGTTGAGTCGAATCAAATTGTATTATAATCTATGACCAGAATCACACTGTGAACATCCGACGCGACGCCATGCGCATACATTCGTTGCATCGGGTCGCGTCGCGTGTTAAAAATGTGTTTCCACCTTTATGCGTCGGCCCCCTTAACAACTAGTGTCAAAATTATTAGTGTAATAATTAGTGTGTAGTTGCAATGGATGTAATAAATTTACTGAAAGAACTTTGAGGGTAGTTTTATCTAAACTACAAGTGCATAGACAGCTTGTTTACAACAGTTAACCAGTGACCGTGGTCATTGCAGCACGATCGAAGCGCCGGGTCGGTATTAAAAGTTTAATTTGTTGTGTTGTGTAGTGATAATAAGTAGGTAACATTTTATTTCACTCGTATATCTAACCTACTTGTAATCTAAGTGGCACTTGTCTATACTAGTTACAAAGGGAGTAACTGAATCTACCGAGGTATTTATATTGTATCGCAACGTTCGGATTCTTCGTGAAATCTCTCGCTTTATTTGACACCGGTGTCAATCCCGAAAGACATAAAGTAAGCATTTGAGGGATTTTGAAACACGAAACGTATCTTGAGCTGTATGGGGAAAATCTTTGATAAGAACTGGAGTAAGTGAAGAGTTTGTGAAAGTAAGAAGCTTGAAAGGCGATTATTTTAGAATTTTATTGATAAATTAGCTTTTGTCGCGGCTTACTTGAGTAATGCTTTTTGTTTTAAGTAAAAAAAATGAGTCGAGTAAGAAACTATACTTACTAAAGAGTTGAACATGCGCGCAAACTCGGATTCAAAATAAGACTACTGAGGTATTTTGACGGACAAAAATGTCTAAAAGCGACTTAAGAATGAGATACTGACATTTTACATACAAAATCTTTGTCGTCTCAATCGATTTTTTAGGAAATCATTTAGGTAATTATTATTATAATGTATATTATGAAAGTAGATTTCGCTAACGCGTTCATTCAAAATTATAATATTTTTATTAGACAACAACCATACCGTCCACTCCACCGAAATAACAATGGCATTTTTGTAACATTGTATCATTTATTCGTCCAGTTTGTAGCTAATTCAAACATTGTAAAGACTCATTTTGGTGCTAAAAATGTGAAATCTCTTGCAAATGTGGCTAACATTTATATGATGGCCGCAAAGGTCTGGACACGGGACGTTATGGGCGCTATTTGCTGGGACATAAAAAAACATTATACCTATGAGAGTTGGGCCATAACTGGGAGTAATAACAAAGTATGCGTGGGTGTTTTTTGTAAGCTTAAACCTTGTTCAATGTGAGTCGGATGTTTTTAAGCAAACAAGTAGTTTTCTTTTTTCAAGTCGTTTGACTGTGGAATACAAAGCATTTCTTTTATGCAGAAGGCAAGGGTTTGTATTGTTATAAATGCTTCATTAATAAGTTTAGTTTCTGCACCCGGCGTGAATGATTATACAGATAGATTTTGAATGGATCAATTTTAAATTGCAGTATTTTATTATTGTAAGTAAGTTAAGTACCTAAGTAAGTAGGTAATGCTTTATTGTACAAATATAAAGAAACAGATACAATTCACAAAATAATATAAATAACAATAATATATGCACAAAAATAAAAATATAAAAATACAAAAATTTAAATTTTAAAAAATAACAATTAAAATGTAATATATTTTATTTTATTTTATTTATTACTTATTTAAATCTATTATTGTGTCATTAAAATGTAATTAAAAAGTAGAAATAACCCCAAACGGAACCGCCGCATATACAATACTCTTTATTGAACACCAGAAATCAGTACAAAACAATACAAAAACAAAGAACAAAATATACAATAGGCGGTATATTGTATGTTAAGTTACCTAACCGTCGAACAGTGTGCTATAATGTCCATGGAATAAAATCAATTATCTTGCTAGCGACCACACATACTCATACTCAAGTGTTGATTACGTTTTATTTTAGTTACACACCTTGGACATAAAAAAGTGAACAACAAAATATTTACCTTGCTAAATCTAGCTATAATATCCGCTACAAGTAGATGGCAATAGTGGAGGGAGGTGGTGGAGGTGGCAACATTTCGTAGGTACATTTCAGTTCATCATCATCATCATCACCAGCCTATATACGTCCCACTGCTGGGCACAGGCCTCCTCTCAGAATGAGAAGGCTTGGGCTAGTTCCCACGCGGGCTCGGTGCGGATTGGGAACTTCACACACACCATTGAGTTGCTTCTAGGGCTTGGTATTCGAATATTCGAATATTCGTATTATTCGAATATTCGCCTCATTTATTATTCGAATAGTACTTAGAGTAGTATTCGAATTTTCCGAACTTTTCGAATACTATACTTTCGTCCAAAAAGACGCTAATGGAGGGCAAACTTCCTCTATTACTAAAGCGTAAACTCTTCGATATGTATATTCTTCCCATCCTAACCTACGGCGGTTAAATTTGGTCACTAACTGAAGCTCAAAAGTCCAGGCTCAAGGTTTGCCACCGGACAATGGAGCGCCGAGTTTTAGGTGTTCGTATAAATGATTGCATCAGAAACACGGATCTGCGCTCAAAAACCCGAGTCACGTCACAGTCTACATCTGTAGGGGTAAATACTGCTAGGCCCAAATGGGGCTGAGCTTGTCATGTCTGCCGCATGGATCCAAAGCGATGGGCCTTAATCGCTACGCTATACCCGTTGGGTTCCGCAGGATAGCCATCGAAGAGTAGGCAGACAGAAAGAAGAAGTATTTTGTCAAACAGCTTGGACTTTATACGGCGTTATTTCTAGCAAAACAAAACTAGTAAGAGTTCATGAATTATGGCACTTACGTCGAAACACCGACTGACGAAAGTTTTGAGTTCCTCATTAAAGAACAGTGCATAATCGATTCTTTAGGGATTTCTAAATTAGAGTTAGTAAAAGTTTCACAAAAACAGATAGCTTTATGAAATCTACAAATTATGTATGAGTAACTTCCATGGTATATAGTCTGGGAGCAAAGAAAAAATATATTATGTAGAAGTATCAGTTGCTTCTCTTCCCGCACAGATCTTAATGTGCATTGAGGATCGAAAATCGTAGGAATCCTTTCCTCCGATATGCCCACTAATCATGCTAAAACTAAACATGGCCTTTACGTCTTGGTACCTTACGCGCTGTCTACCTAGTAAGGGATAGAGAGGCGATTTATGTATTTTATGTATGTGTATGCAAATTATGAGCTATAATACATTATTTTATTCTATTAATATAGGAAGTATTCGAAAACTTCGTAATATTCGAATATTCGAATAATAAGCTAAGAAACTATTCGTAATATTCGAATAGAAAATTTGGACGAATATTCCAAGCCCTAGTTGCTTCGCAGATGCGTGCAGGTTTCCTCACAATATTTTCCTTCACCGATAGGCTCATGGTAAATTTCAAATGTAACGCACATAAATTCCAAAAACTTAGAGCTGTGAGCCTGGGATACTTCGGTTAAGGTCTGACAGTTTCGAATCTTTCGAGATTCTTAGTCATGGTGCGACGACGGCCAAGGCGCGACTGGCACTGCGCTCGCGCGCTCTGTCCGCCCGGCTCCTCGCCGCCGACGCGTGCGGCGACAGCCAACAACTACCCCCATTTTGATCACAATTTTACTGTCACTGTCAACATAAGGGTTGCTGCACACAACACTAACCACATCACTTTCAGTCTCATCCACGTTAACCTCACACACAGCACCCCCTAAAACCGTTTTCCAACTAGGAAACATAATTATATTATTTATATTTATTTACATTAATATGTCTGAGCCTCACGGTAGTTTTATATTAAAAATAGCTTTCAGTGTGTTATGGTACAGTGAGGAAAAGAACGGACCAAATCGTTTGATTGAAGCTTTTTATGTCGACGACACTCTAATGCCATAACACTTAACCTACCTGTTGAATGGAGCTACAAAGTATTATTGCTGCTTTCTGTCATATCTTAATAGGCACACTTCGAAACAACTCCCAAACTAATATTATAAACGCTAATGTAACTCGAATGTGAATTTTGATGAATTTTTGATAGGTTTCTAATACTTTTAACCCAAAAAACATAATTCCTGCGGGATAGCGACACCTGCTTAAAAGAAGTTTGAACTAAGGAAATAATAAACGCAAATACTTTAATATCTGTTTCTGTCCCTATCTTACAGCAAGTAATGACATTTCAAGTAATTGCTCATTAAGTAAACAAGGCGTTTAAAATCTTAAGTAATACGACTTAATGCTTGAAAATCCCAATTTGCTACAGTGAAGTAGACAACGTAACAATCAAATTCGATAATTGTAAGAATACAATGTTGTTTGTTTGAATCAATTTTTAATCTCAAGTCAAAATGATATAACAAATTATTAAAAAAAATAAAAAATCTAAATTTAAAAATTATAATAAAAAAGGTCGCTTGTATTTGCGACAATAGTTAAGTACTGATTAATTTGCAACAAAATTGCAATAGACTTAAATAAAACAATTAACACATAACTAATAATAAATAGGACTAATCTAAAATAAAACTTAACTAATCATTCTCAATTTAATTTAGGTACTTACTTAAAATATTAGATAAACATAGATATTCAGTATTGTATTGGGCTATTAGTTCCCACACGGGCTCTGTGCGGATTGGGAACTTCACACACACCATTGAGTTGATTCGCAGATGTGTGCGGTTTCCTCACGATATTTTCCAGGTTAGCTGGAAGAGATCTCTTCTTAAGGATAAGTTCGCCTTTGTACTATTTTCGGGATAAGTTCGCATTTGTTCTATTTTCTGTGTACTTCTGTATTTTTAAATTTTTATGTGCAATAAAGAGTTTCCATACATATATACAACACAACAATTGGTGTTATACAAAAATGGTACCTTCTCGTAGAGGTACTCTGAGGTAGATCGTTTTTAAGATAATCTATTGTCGCATTGTCTGTGTTCAACAAGTAATATTTCTAACGCATTGTACATTTTGAAAAAAAGTCGTGGTAGCCTAGTGGTTTGACCTGTGGCCTCTCAAGCAGAGGGTCGTGGGTTCGAATCCGGGGCTCGCACCTCTGAGTTTTTCGGAATTTATGTGCGATAATCTCATTTGAAATTTACCATGAGCTTTTCGGTGAAGGAAAACATCGTGAGGAAACCTGCACACAACTGCGAAGCAATTCAATGATGTGTGTGAAGTTCCCAATCCGCACTGGGCCCGCGTGGGAACTATAGCCCAAGCCCTCTCATTCTGAGAGGAGGCCTGTGCCCAGCAGTGGGACGTATATAGGCTGGAGATGGATGGAGATGGAAATGAAAGCAAAATGTAATGAATATATTACATGAAATTTTTGTATTTAAATCTTGACTTTTTATTACTATGAATTATATATTATTATCATTATTAAATTATTAATGTAATGGTTGACATGCGGATTTTACCTATTTCATTTTACACTTTTTATTTAATTGTCTTTATCTTTTTTATAAAACTCCTTGACATAAATAGTAGCTAATTTAAATTTAATTTAATGGATACGATACAATTGCATGATTTAAATTAACATATTAAGTAACTATTGACATTTAAATTATGTATTCCTAGATTTTAGTGATAAATTGTTATTGTGTGCCCTTGCAGGGCGTCATGGACCGACTAATGTATGCTTAACACCTTTTAATATAAATGTACATGACATTACAATCTAATAAATAAATAAATAAATAAATAAATATTAACTACACTAGAACTAAAAAACATATAATCATAGTTATAAAAAAACAGATACTTAAAATGTAAATACAAAACTAAAACTACTATTAAATTAAAATAACTAAATAAACTTTAAAATTAATTAGAAAAGAGAGGTGGGCCTCTTGGCAGGGTGCCCATCACGCAGGCAGCGTTCCCGCGCTGAACTGCGATTGCGATTCTTTGCGCGAAAAGGCTGCCGGCGCGAGGGTCGCCTGTTGCCTCTCTCAGTCTTTTCCCAAGCTCCCTGTGTAGCTCCAGCGCACCCTTACCCCAAGGACCTAGAGTCTCGACACCAAACGCAAAGAAATGATATTGGGCGCCGAGACAGCTATATTTTGAGATCTTGAGGCGTTCCCGGGCGTCCGCCGCCGCCCCCGCACGTTTGGTAGTAGCTGGTAGGTAAGACGCCGCCACGGTGTCTGTACAAGTGGCGTCCCATACCAGCGCACGGCCCGTCTTCCAGGGTATCAAAGACATTCCGTCCGGGCGCTTGCCGTCGCTCCGCACTATCTGGGGCTCCAGAGCAGCGGGCACGTTGGCACTGACGAGCGCCCTTCGGAGAATGTCGTTGAGAGAGGCGTGGCGGGACAGGCGGCCGGCGCCCGAGGAGCAGGAGAGGCCATGGTGGCCGAGTCGGTCCACTGAAGCCCCACAAGAAACACAGTTGTGACCTGTGCAGATCCCAGCTCCCAGCCGGAGACCAGCAGCTATGCGTAGAGTGTCTGGGTCGATAAAAGTTCCAGTGTTAGGCGAGGGATACGCATGTAGCCAGTGACCAGATTCTGGCTTGGACACAGCTAACAGCCTGGCCCGGTCCCTGCCTGTAGAAGGTTGTATTAATGATTCTAAGGTGGCGACAGAGGCTATTGTATCCCAAGCCCTTTGCCTATGTGGTTGGGACGGGAGATTTGGGCTCGGTCCAGCTAGCCAAGCATCCGTGGCCTCGTTCAAGCATGCAATCTCGCAGTTAACGCCCGCTGGGGCTTTTAATATTCTACCTGTGAGATCTAGCGTGCTGTGAATCGAAGACAGGAATGCTGGCAGAGCTACACTTGAAATTTTGCGGGTTCCTAAGCCGCCGTTCCTTATCGGTAAAGCGGCTTGGGTCCATGCCTGCTCGCTGAGGTGAATGTTCAAAATGTGTTCAATTTGGGATTTCATGATAATGTCAATAGGTGTGATCAAATGGGGGAATTTCCAAATGGGGCAACAGCGGAGCAAGTAAGTGAATTGAGGAACAAACAAACAGAATTTCAAAATAAATAAAGCTGAGTGACTACTAATTTTAACAAGGTGGTCCGAATACTTGCTGAATTTAGTTGCTGACTTATTTAAAAGAAGAGGAATGGCCTCCTCAAAGATAGGGGAGCCTAGTAGGTGTAGACTGTCCTTCGATTCTATTTTTATGTTAGGAGCAACGTTGTTGAAATTTTGAACGATTTGGGAAGCAGTTAGAGGATTTACTTTGTCCGAAATATATAATTCGGATTTGTCATAATTTAATTCTAAACCTATGCCATTGAAGTGCTGTTGAACACGCAACAAATCTGCTAGGACTGTCTGCGCGTCTCCGGCTAAGGTCCCATCGTCAAGGTACCAAATATTTAATTTAGAATTTAGGTTGTGGATTATCGGATTTATAGCCAAACTAAAAATCGCTGGACCGAGGGGATCACCCTGCTGACAACCTACTGCCGAGAGAATTTCATTTGATTTATGAACTAGTTTAGATGGACAGTGGTAGCACTGGAGAAGAAAGTTATAAATTTCCGGGACATGTATTTTAATTTCGTTGAGCAGGGTGTCCCTATTGACCGAATTAAAAGCGTTTTTTACGTCTAATTTTAGAAGAACCTCGCACGAATCACTTTTTACGAAGGTACGTACAGCGTGGACTGCTGCCTCACAACCTCCGCGGGTTCCAAATCCGACTTGTACGGGTTCAAAGAGGGCCTGTAATTTTTTTCTAGTGAGCCGGACGCAGATCTTGCCTGCTAAACGTCGGAATGGAGATGGAGATGGTACATTTTAATTGTAACTTATAGTACACGAATTTTGGTCACCCTATACCAACCTACGACTTATTACAAGTGACTAGAAACTAGCGGATATAGTTTAAGTAAGTATAAATAACTTAAACGTACACTATACCCTTCAATATGGATTACTCTAATATATTTTTATTTGACAATGCCTTCTTTTTTATTTTTGTACTAATTTATTTTTTTATTTTTTATTTTTTTTGTGTCGTTTTGTGTCAATAAATGTTTTCTTTCTTTCTTTCTTTCTAATAAAATGGAGACGGCACTCAACACTTAAAATTATCAGAAACTTCACAGAGAGTGTTGGTACTAAATGAGTTGAGCAGTAATAGGTAACCCAACAAACACAGATAGCAATATAAAAGTCCACTTTTGGTGTAACACAACACCAAAAGCTGTATAAGGAGGCTGTATAATGGTGTTAACAGCGCTGTTAACACCAATATAACTCTTATTTGGGCACAAATTATTCAGCCTTTGGTTCTAATTGAGTTCACATTTCTACTTAAAAGAATTATAGTAGCACTATATTGGAATTATTCTAGGTAACAAAGCTGATTATCTGCTGTTTAACAGAACACGAGTGTCCTGTTATATAGACTAAGGAGTAGGGATAGGTCACATATCCTCTTAAATAACGCTTTTGGTTAATATAAACCTGTATAATATCATCAGCCGTGTAAATAATATTGAAAATATTCCCTTAGTAAATTGTTTTGGACTGTCAGCCGAGTTAGAATATTTGACATTCATTCAATGGTGTCGAAAAATAAAGAAATGGCCGCGCGGTGTGACATGTGAAATTAGGGGAGCATTGTATTTTTGGTAAGTACAGTTTGTAACAGCCTGAGAAAATAGCTGGGAATGCATGTTTACTGTGAATGTCTATATGGTTTTATGACTAAATTTTTACGCGCCTCGAAAATATCTCTTTTTTAATTATCAATATCGTGAAAGAAGTAACAAGTAAATATTATTAAATACATTTTTATGTGACTTACACACAATTATGCAAACTTTTTGTTTTATTTTAAAATATGTGTAATTTTAACATGTAATTCAAAAAGTAAAAACGCAGAAATCGTGATTAAAACATAAACAATAACATTGTTTTTAAGGATAAGGTAGCAGCAAAATGGCGACATTCAGGAAGAAACCTATGTGAACCGTTTTAATCCTGAATTAATTCCCATGGCTGCAAAAAGTTCCAATATTGCTCGATGTGCCTTAGAATAGCTAACGACAATTCTAATATGCAGACTAAAACAGTATAGAAGTATCTGTGTGTAGCCAATTTACAGCCAAATGCTGCATTTCTGAGTTATATGAGGATCTCGCAACACCGTTGGTGTTCATGTGGCTTAATAAAACGCCGTTAAGCAGCTTTGAAAAAAAACGCTAAAAAGCTGTGTAACAGAGTCGAGGTGAGCCGATATGTAACTTTTTGCATTAAATCACTCTAAGTGTGCACCACTGTAAAACTGTTGGCTGTACAGTAGATCACAGTGACTCTTTTAAGCAGCGGCATTAGAGTGGTATAAGTCAACGCCTTTATACAGCAATTAACATATTTGACTACCACTAAAATGCTCTTAAGGAACCATGCTGCTAGAGGCTGTAAGAAGGCATTTTTGACATCTGCACTTACACCGATCGCGTAACAATAGTATCCGTTCCTGCTTTTATGATGCTATTATACAGGCAAAAGCGTAATGCGCCGCTATAAGTTCACGGCTGTACCATATTACATGTTTATTAACTCTTAAGGTTCCGTGTTACACCAAAAGTGGACTTTTGTATTGCTATCTGTGTTTGTTGGGAAATATCTAAGATTTGCAAACTAGATAAAATGTTAGCAATCTTTACTAGATTTAAATAACATTGTAAATAAATGTTCTGCCTCGCCATTTATCCCGGTTAAACAAAATTGAACTGAAATAAATATATTATTATAATACATCGCTTCTCTCTCACCTTTTGCACCGTAACAAAAGTAGATAAAATCGCTTACATTTTCATTTGACAGCTAAACTCGGAGGTGTTTTACGTTTGAGTGTAAACTGTTAACAACTGACATTACAGCCGCTCGCGTTTATCTGTCACTCGTTATAAACGTAACGACTAAACGCCTAAATGCATCGTAGGCCTGTAGGCTTATTGTCTAACTCGCTCGCAATCGCCATCGTGTTCATTTTGACAGTTCTTGTATGAATATGACAGCTAGCTGATTCCGATGCCAATTGGGATTCATTTTTTTACAACATACCCTGATTTGAAAACCATTTCGAAGTATGGGGCTTGCGAACTGTTTTATCTTACTGGCGTTCAAAAATACTCAAGGATTACAGATATTTTGCAAAAAAAATATTTGGCCTTTATTCGACCTTACCGAGCGGCTGTTGGTAGTTCCAAAAAATAAATCGGCAAATATCTAGTTTGTCTATTAAATTTATATGTCAAAGAGTTATCAGTGTCACCCAATGTCAGTAAAGTAAATATTGTTTTGTTGACTACTTAAAATTGTCGGTCAATTTAAAACGAAATAATGGAAATTACAGAAAATGCTTCGTTCCAACCTGAAATAATGACTCTAAAAACAGCTCCAAAACAATAGTTCGCACGCATCCGAGAAGATTTAAGAGAAAAGTGGTGTCGCGAAGTAAATGTTGAATACTTCAAAGTTTATAAGTACACAATATTGTTGCGAGGATCATTTCGATGTAAGTAGGTACCAAAACACAATGCCACATACTTCCACATTCATAAATTTTCAACTCATTATAACCATGATCAGGATTTAACGCAACATACAATAAGCTTGTAGGTAAACCAAAGGTAAACAGTATATTTGACATTGAGATGACAGTTATAATAGTTGACAACTTTTTTTTTTTTTATTTCCAAAGGATTGTGGGAAAATTGCTTATTTCAGCCGGCCGTATATAATTTACGAAAAGTCGTATCTGATTTTTTTAAGCAATTATATTAATTAAATTAAGCCATGAAATGACAAAATATTCAAATTAGTTTCTTAAAGTGCTCCATATTTTCTAAAAAAAATATAAAAAGGGGGGGGTTTAAAAAAATGAACAATCCCCAATTGTCAGCCCATACATGAACTGTCAAAATGAACACGATGGCGATTGCGACCGAGTTAGACAATAAGCCTACTGGTTCCGGTGTATGACCCCCCCCTCCCCCTTGGTGATTATAACGCTACCCCCTCCCCCCCTTTCAAGCTCACGTGTGTTTTTCGGACTTAGTATGAATTAAGTTAGTTAATTAAAAAAACAGCAATAACTTTTTTTTTATTTAAGCCATATATGTCAATGTCACGCTCGTAATTTTGTTATTTTTTGCCTAACACCCCCAAGTATTATAAATGCGAAAGTATGGATGGATGGATGGATGTTTGTTTGTTACTCATTCACGCCAGAACGGCCCACCGGATCTGGATGAAATTCGGCACATAGATAGAGAAAAGTTTGGAATAGCACATAGGCTACTTTTTATCCCGGAAAATTGCGTAGTTCCCGCGGGATAACGATAAACGAATTCTTTGCAGACGAAGTCGCTGGCAACAGCTAGTAGCCTATAACTCTCGCAGATAGATCGCGTGTGTTAACGCTTCCGGCTGGCGCCACCAACAAGCCTGCCTATACTACTTCCGCGCTAACTTAAAAACATATATTTAAATCATAGCATTTGATTAAGCAATGACCTAACATTTATAATCTGATTAAAACATTATTATACTTTTCTTATTTAACTGATTTGGTTTGTGTTTATGATACTTTGATCATTATTAGTTTTGATTTGATTACTGTGGCACTAGCCCCTTTGTTCACGTTCTCATAAATACGGCGGTAGATTCATTTGTCGATTATTCTTAAGATGGTACTCATTGTAAGCGGTCACTATGCCCGAGTATGGGCCAATAAACGTGTGAAAGTTACCAAAGTGAATTATTATTTAATTAGACCTTTGGAAAGGGTTTAATACTTCAGAAGTGGGTAAATAAAAATGTCCGGCCCCTATATTAACGGACTCGGCCGAAGGAAGAGAACGCGAACGGACTCTGCATCAACATCGCAGGACGAACAGGGAAGTACAGATTTTTTTTCCTTGCATGACCAATGTGCCTCACAATCTACCCCACAATGTCCCCTTTTAAAAAAACGACGGATTTCTCCGACTGAGGCTGACATTATACCAAAGTTTCGACCTGATAGCCATACGAGTAATGTGATCGGTTGGCTTCATAAAATAGACCAACTCGGTGACGTATATGGTTGGGATAATAAAGACCGCCAGTTTGTAATGCAAATTCGTCTCCGGGGTTCTGCCAGAGAATGGTACGATGATTTAGAAGACTACAAGCTCACTTGGGAACAATGGAAAAAGGCGTTACAAACTGCTTTTCCTCGTTCTACTGATTACGTGGAAAGACTTGAAACAATGTTGGCTAGGATTAAATCTGATTCCGAAACAATGACGAAATACTATCATGATAAATTGTCATTATTGAAGAAGTGCAACATTGACAACACCGATGCTATATCGTGTATCATTAAAGGTCTGCCACACGAGCTGAGGGCTAATGCGAAGGCCTACTCGTGCGAAACACCGGCGCAACTATATTACGGGTATTTATCTTCCCTGGAAAATTTCAGGCGAGTAGAAGCTGCGTCCGCTGCAAGAAAATCAACATCAACGTGGAAGAGAGGCAGCGCTGGCACATCGACTACGAGCACACCGCACCAGCAGCTCCTGCCCAAGATCTGCTACTCGTGTCGGAAGCCGGGACACGAGGCGCGGGACTGCCGGCAACAGCAGCAGTGCGAGACCTGCCGACGCTTCGGGCACACTTCCGCTACGTGCTGGTTCGCAGCTAACGCGCCACAGCAAAATGGAAATAAGGTTCGTGATATTTTATATATTACTTATAATGTGTACCTTGATATTTATAAACGATCAGTCTGTGTGAATGGTAAGCCTCTAATAGCTTACATAGACACTGGAAGTAAGCTAAATGTGCTGACACTAGTGAAAGCACAAGTTTTGAATCTCGACATAAAACCGTCATCTGTTATTATGAAAGGATTTGGAGGGTACCATTCAAACTCGCTAGGCTCGTGTGAAATATCTGTGTGTATTGATAATGTGACACTAGAAGGAGCTGTAGAAATAACTGCTTGTGAATTATCTGATATAGATTTAATAATCGGTCAACCAATGATTAATCAAAAAGACATCAGTTTGATTACTACAGCAACTTCGGCGACGTTCGTCAACTCATCTGTACTGAACAGTGTGTTGTCGGATATTAAATTAGATAGAAACGAATATGTCTCGAAGTACCCAGTATATCTAAAATGCAATTGTGTTATACCTAAAGGAAGCTGTGTGTATGTGGAGACTTATGTGGATTACCCTTGTAGCGATAGGGAAACCGAGCACCCATTTTTAACGCGATCAGTGTCAGTTCAGTTAGGGGGCGTTTCATACCATATACCCGAGGCGATCATAAGATCTGGTCAGTGTTATTTGAAGGTCATAAATACACGTTGTGAGGATATTAGTTGGCAAGCTGATAAACTCTTAGCGAGGGCAGAGTACTTGACGAATGACGAGTATCACATCTTACCGTCAATATTACAATTAGATGAATGTACTGAAAATATTGAAATAAATGCATGTGATATTGATGTAGGCGAGCTCAGTGACGATTTATTAAATAAATTACTTGTGCTACTTAATCAGTATAAGCACGCGTTCGCTAGAAATACTAAGGAGTTAGGGTGTACAGATCTTATAGCGATGCATATTAAGACCACTACTGACCAACCTGTGTTTTGTAAGCCGTATAGACTCTCACATAAAGAGAATGCCATAGTGAACGAAAAAGTACAGGATTTGCTTAATGCGGGTATTATAAGAGAGTCTATGTCCGAGTATGCTAGTCCAGTGGTACTTGTAAAGAAAAAGGGTGGGGATTATAGGCTTTGCGTAGACTATAGGGCTTTGAATGCGCAAACTGTTAAGGATCGTTATCCCTTACCCCACATAGAGGACCAGGTTACTAAGTTGACGGGAAAATCCTTCTTCACGACGCTAGACCTTGCGCAAGGTTATTATCAAGTACCAGTCCATGAGGACTCTATTAGTAAAACGGCCTTTGTTACCCCATCTGCTCAGTTCGAGTTTTTAAAGATGCCATTTGGGCTATCAAACGCTCCAGCGGTATTTTCTAGGCTTATTCAAATGACTCTAGGTAGAGTTAGTGAAGATATTGCTCTATATTTAGATGACGTAATGATTCCAACTGTATCAGTTGAAGAAGGGCTTTATCTTTTGGAACAGGTTTTGCAGTTATTAATAAGAGCGAATTTAAAACTCAATTTAAATAAATGTTCGTTTCTTAAAAGCTCTGCTAACTATCTGGGTCACGAAATTACTGCTGGAACAATTAAACCAGGTCTGGCTAAGATCAATTGTGTTGCCCAATACCGACGTCCTCGTAACGTGCACGAAGTAAGGCAATTCATAGGTTTGACATCTTATTTTAGAAAGTTTATTCGGGGTTTTGCTCAGATAGCTCAGCCTTTGACAGAACTTACGAAAAACGATGTAGAGTGGTGTTGGGGCCCTAAGCAGGAGGATGCGTTCATACTTTTAAAACAACGCTTAGTCGAACGACCGGTGCTAGGTATATACGACGGTTACGGAACTGCATACAGATGCGAGTAGCTTAGGACTAGGCGGAATTCTTATGCAATACCAAAGCGATGGTATGCTAAAACCTATAGCGTATTTTAGTAGAGTTACTACAAAAGAAGAAAAGCTCTATCATAGTTACGAGCTTGAAACTCTTGCAGTAGTAGAGTCACTTAAACGGTTCCGAATCTATTTGTCTGGGATACCATGTAAAGCTGTTACTGATTGCGCAGCATTACGTACCACTCTTACTAAAAAAGATTTAATACCCCGAATTGCTCGCTGGTGGTTGACCATTCAAGACTTTGATATCGAGATCGAGTACAGACCGGGAGAGCGTATGAAACACGTGGACGCTCTCAGTAGAAACCCTTTAGCAAGTTCAATTCTCATGATAGATGGATCGGACTGGTTAAAGACTGTACAGATGCAAGATGAGAGCATACAAAGTATTTTGCTACAACTTCGCGAAAATACCACTAACCCAGATATAGTAGGAAATTACACGTCTAGAGAAGGCATATTGTATAGGAAAACTCTTGCAGGAGAGCGTTTTGTTATTCCTAGGTTGGCCAAATATGGTTTGATACAGAAGATTCATGATCAGGCAGGACACTTGGGCTTTGAAAAATGTGAAAAAACAATAAAAGCACAATTTTGGTTCCCAAAAATGACTAGATTTATTCGAAAATACATAAACTCTTGCTTACGGTGTGCATTTAGCAAAGGCAATTATGGCAAGTTAGAAGGAGAGTTATACCCCATTAGTAAGGCGGCAATCCCCATGCATACTTTGCACGCTGATCATTTAGGGCCATTTGTTAAGACTCGTCGGGGAAATACATACGTCCTTGTGGTGATAGACTCGTTCACAAAGTTTGTTTTTGCTAAAGCTGCTAGGAATTGTAGTTCTGTAGAGACTATAAAATTATTCAAAGAAATTATCACTCAATTCGGTTATCCCGCGCGGGTAATCACAGACAGAGGTAAAGCATTTACAAGTCGTTATTTTAAGCAATTTGCTGATGAAATCCAATTTAAGCACGTTCTTAATGCGATAGCGAGCCCTAGGTCTAATGGTCAGGTAGAGCGCGTGAATAGAACTCTATTAAATGGCTTATAAACTGTCCGATGTAGTATGGGGAATCAATAATACACCAAACTCCACTACTACAATAGCACCCTTCCAATTGATGTTCGGGCACAGTAATTCTCGTTTCCCCGCTATCCCAGACCACGATATTCAAGACCACGAAACTCAACAGCAGAATTTGACTAAGAGAAGGGACACTGCTAAGTTGCGTATTGATAGGAACATGACCGTTATGAAGAGTAGGTTTGACCGAAAGCACAAAAGGTGCGTAAAGTATAGAGTAGGTCAACTAGTACTGTGGAAAGGGGGCCTAGCTAGGGATGCCTCCGCTAATGTGACAAGAAAGCTAGACGGTAGATACAAAGGACCGTATAAAGTATGCAAGGCAGATCAATCACTTGACCGTTATACGATTGTTAGTATTAAAGGTATGAAAGGTTACAGAAGGTTCAGTGCAGTGGTTCGCGCTGAAACTTTGCGTCCGTACAAATCCACTATTTCAGAGGATAATAGTTCTGGTAGCGATCGTGATGTTGATAGAGATGATTTAATCGATCTTTTAGAGAGCTAATGTGATGTATGTACCTACTCTTTGGAGCTACTCGTTGGAGAATGAGATTTATCTACTGATGTTTATTCCAACGCTGATGTTATTGATATGATTTAACAAAATTAGATAAGGATTTTGTTTAGTTTAGGTATATGTACAAGCTTTTATTTCATTATGAAAAGAATAAAATTCTGCAAACAGTGTTGCAAAATTACATTAAGTTGTGTCAATATAAGCTTGTACATAATTACATTAAATGATTGAATCGATATTAGTATAATATAATATGACGATGAAATAATTGACACTGAAGAAATGTATTTTTCTGCCTATTGTTTATAAAATAATATTATATTTGATTAATCTAATCAACAATTTTATTTTCTACAAGTAGCATATTAAATAATAAATACTAGGTGTGACATAACGAAAAGCATACTTATCAATTTAACGAAACCAAAAAAAAAAAAGCTGTGTGACTGTGTGATACTTAACCGCAAAAGGGCAATAAGGCAGTAAAATAAGGTTTCACGACTTTTTCAAATAGCAGAAGCAGCAAACTGTGTGAACCTAAGCACATAATATTACTAAGTGGCTGTGTGAACATATCCTGTGTGCCAAAAACATCTATAACGAAATGTACATTACATATTTTCATACTCTCCAGTATAACTGTGTGAACATTATGCTGTGTAACCTGTGTGCTAATATCCACTTACGATCTTAAACATGCTGTGTGACGTTACCTGTGTGCTAATAATATCCACTTACGATCTTAAACTTGCTATGTGAATCTAAGCGTGACTGTGTGAACATGAAATATCATCAAATACAGTTCTACAGTCATACTGGAAAAAAGAAAATTTTACTGCCCTGCATCTTTCACTTTCCAGAACCCGGTTGGGAGAGACGCGAGGGAGGCTGCTGGCCGCGGGACGCGACCGTTGCAGGATGGCCGAGTGTTAACGCTTCCGGCTGGCGCCACCAACAAGCCTGCCTATACTACTTCCGCGCTAACTTAAAAACATATATTTAAATCATAGCATTTGATTAAGCAATGACCTAACATTTATAATCTGATTAAAACATTATTATACTTTTCTTATTTAACTGATTTGGTTTGTGTTTATGATACTTTGATCATTATTAGTTTTGATTTGATTACTGTGGCACTAGCCCCTTTGTTCACGTTCTCATAAATACGGCGGTAGATTCATTTGTCGATTATTCTTAAGATGGTACTCATTGTAAGCGGTCACTATGCCCGAGTATGGGCCAATAAACGTGTGAAAGTTACCAAAGTGAATTATTATTTAATTAGACCTTTGGAAAGGGTTTAATACGTGTCTTTCTTTTAATAGTTAAAGATTTTCAAAATCGGTTCAGTAGATCCAAATACCCCCTACAATCTCACAAACTTTACCTCTTTATAATACAAATTTCAAAATGACACGGAAAATAAGAACACTTAGAAAAATGCGAAAAATAAAGCTATGGCCGGGAATCGAACCCGGATCGTCATCATTCCGCGATGCGTGCTATAGCGCTGCATCCGTAGCAGGTGAGTAAGCCTTCGAATTTTTCTATCTGTACCAGCTGTCGCGTGACCTTGTTACTATGCGATTTTATGTCGCCAAGCGTCATCTGTTGGAATGGTGTGTCTGTACGACACTATTATAAACTCCCGTGGAACATTTATTTTGCTGCACACCAAGGACGAGAGAAGGCACTGTTTTTAAAATAATAGGTACCTACTTACTATCAAAATGGAGTAGATAACAATCCCACCGTAAGCGAATGTATTAAGGATAGATTTAAACTTATCACACTGGCCTTTATGAGGGTTTCATAAAAGGGTTTAAAATGTAATTCCGTCCAAAAATTAATTAACCAATACAACCTTATACCGGTGAGGGTCATGCCACATTTAGGTTCAGGGTCTCCTTAACAATAGCCTCCGTTTTCGTAAATACGTTACTTAAAACTATGTCGGCGAAAGATATAGTCAATACTAGCCGTGCTAGCTAGTATGGTGTTCCAGGTTAGCTGGAAGAGATCCCTTCTTACGGATAAGTTCGCCTTTGTACTATTTTCTGTGTACTTCTGTATTTTTAAAATATTTATGTGTACTATGACGTCTTAATGCAAATCGAATCCAGTTCAGTTTAGGTTCGTTCGCTGTCAGATCCATACTAAAAATTAAAGCTTAAATCTGAACTGAGTCTGGGATGTGATCTTGTCTATAGGTACATAAAATATAATAAATCAGTAGAAAGTTTCGTGTCTGTACATTAAATGAATTCATCAAAAATAGAGTGCTAACGATTAGGAGAGAGGAGTAAAACACAAAAAGTAGATTTTATATTTTTTGTCTATCTGTCTGTATTTATGTATGTCGATACCTTTAGGTTCAATTGGCGTAAAGGACAAAATGCTACTTTTCAGGAGAAGCAAAAAACGTTTTTTTTATTTTTAAAACCTTTGTATTTTTTTTATTTGTGGACCTATTTCTTCGATGTATATGACAAAAGTGCTTAGAATTCTTCTCTCTACGCAGTAGAATGGTAACCACAACGATAAATAGCATAGTTTAGAAGTTAAGTGTCCTTTACACCCCGGAAAAAAGCGTCGATAGTCCCTTACGCCCCGACCTTTTTAAAGAATTCAAAAGTTTTGAGGTTGTAAAGGTCAGTTTTTTATAAAATTATACAATTTTCGGATGTATAGCACACTATAATTTAGACGTTTTGTGTTATTTTCCTTACATAACCGTAATTAAAGGTATCAATGACACAAAATATTTTACTATTTGCTAAAATGTACCTTTGGGAATTATTATATTTTTATTTTATTGGTAATGTAGCATTCAAATGTCATTTAGAGGCTGACAATCATTTGTGTCTTATTTGCAAAGACTTTAGACGTACGCTACGCTGCCAGAATAGTTTCTTCTCTATCACTAACAGGCACTCGAACCATGTGTGAACAGTGGCCATGCTCAAAGTCATTGAGAAAGAAGAAGAAAAGAAGAAATAAAAGAATATTGTAAATGAAAGCACGAATTAAAATAATTGTAACAAAATGTTTGATCATTATAAGTATTAAATCAGGTAAGTAACATAAACATTAATAACTCATCACTTATATTTATCATTTAACGCAACCATACACAAAACGAGATCGTTATAAGTTAAATTTTGTATCATTTAGGTACTTATAGATTATGTATTTTGGTGTTTTTTGTTAACTATTGCTAACAAACGAATATTGCTTTCAAAATCTGTCTGATAAGGTATACCTATGTTTATACTTGTTGGCAATTAATGATTTCAGTGTATGTGAGCAATAACTAATGACAAATTGTACGTGAAATCCAATGACACTTAGTTGGATTGAATCTAATCTAACTATCTAATCTAACTAATATTATAAATGCGAAAGTATGGATGGATGGATGGATGGATGGATAGATGGATGGATGTTTGTTTGTTACTCAATTGCGCCAGAACGGTCAAACGGATCTGGATGAAATTTGGTACATACATAGAAAAAAGTCTGGAATAGCACATAGGCTACTTTTTATCCCGGAAAATTGCGTAGTTCCCGCGGGATAACGATAAAAGAATTTTTTGCAGACGAAGTCGCTAGTAATTAATAAGTGACGTGCTTAATATTTGTGAGCTCTTAGATACTTGATTTAAGATTTATAATATTTGGATATTTTGTTACAATTATGACTATTGTGCTTTCATTTACTACACATAGTCTTACCCTGGGTAAATCTACATTTTTTATTACATAAATAATCCTTTATAAATATAACTAAACTGTTTAAAACATGTATGTTAAATGAAATTTCAATGCTACATAACTAATAACATACATTATTATTAATATAACGATTGCTAACGTTTAACTTTAGCTAATCTATACGACACGTATAAATACTTATAATTATAAAGAACAATTACATATATAACATACATAAATCACGTTTTATCCCTTACAGCGTAGACAGAGCCTAAGGTATCAAGACCTAAAGGCCATGTTCAGCATAATTGTGGGTATAGGTGGAAAGGGGAATCAGCAATTACAGTTATTTAAGAACTATTTAGTAAGTTACAGTGAATTATACACCCCAAAATTGTATAATTTTCTATAAAACTGACCTTTACAACTTCAAAACTTTTGAGTTCTTTAGAAAGGTCGGGGCGTAAGGGACTACCGACGCTTTTTTCCGGGGTGTAAAGGATACTTAACTTCTAAAATATGCTATTTATCGTTGTGGTTACCATTTTACTGCGTAGGGTGAAGAATTCTAAGCACTTTTGTCATATACATCGAAGATATACGTCCCCAAATAAACAAAATATTTAGCTTAAAAAAAATTATTTTACTTCTCCTGAAAAGTAGCATTTTTGTCCTTTACACCAATTTTATTGAACCTTAAAGTGTCGAATTTATAGAGATTAATGTGGCCTAAGCCAGGGATCGAGTTTTGAGTGGACTGTATTTAGAATTAGGTGTTCCGTCACTCTCGTAAATGTCCTAAAAAGAAGTATGGCGTGGCTGAAAATAACTGCTGGTATTCACTCACCTTTAATCCAGCGGTTTGCGCCTCTTCGGCGATAGTAGATGTTTCTGTTGCGGATTTTTGCGGGTTCACGACGATGAAGCAATCAAATGAAGCGATTATATATACGAAAATCTGCAGCGGCGTGGTAGCGGCTATCGCCTTTGCTCGCATTGACAGCAACTTATTAACTTCTTTTTTCTGCTCTATTATGCCATAAAGCAGAGCAGGCGCGCGCGGAGGTTGGATGGGTGGTGAATACTTCCCATTTAAATTCAGACCACACCATACAACTTTATAGGCCCAAACATTCCCCCCGCCTAGAAGGACTAAGAGCTCTTTGTTCTTCTAAATATACAAATATAACGAAAGGAATGAAAAGAGCAAATTAAAATTATGGCATAAGACCAATTATGCGGTAAGATAGTTCATCATTGAAATAATAAGAGAGAGTTTTTGATGGACACCGATATTTGTACATACAGATACAACGCGGATACTCAATCTTCATCCGAAAAGACTTCGTCAATTACACTTAACGGCCATTTAAGAGAATGTAGGTATAACTAATAAGACAAATTGTGTCTTTAGTTAGATGTAAAGTTAAATGCGGTGTTCCATTTTTGAGCAATATGGAGCGTATGTAAATATGCAGAAGTTATTTATAAACATGTTCAGTTTATCAAATTCAGTGAAAACTTAAACATCAACATTTTGCAATAAATTGATTGAACCTAGTGTTGAAAATAAAGACGAAATTAAAGCGGTTGTTTGACGGTTCTGCATTTCAAAGAGTAAAAGTACGCGAGTTAAGTTTCAGAATCTTATTTACGGTAACAGAATAAACAACATAAAATAGTTTAATAACTTTTATTAAATTAAAATTAATTCCAAATGTGGAAATAGCGGAAGCCCAAATGTGAACTGAAACATTTTAGCAATTGCTTATCCCAGTCTAGTTTTAAAAATTAACAAAAAAAGACTAAATCGCGGAATAATCAATAGCGGTGTATTTGTCTACGACAGACGTTATACAATCGAAAAAATAAAAATAAAATAATTAATTGAAGCGGCGCGAAAAGAAAGGACGACGCGGTTTATGATAAGAATTGGAATTACTTTCCAAATTCTTCACATGGGAAATGTTTCCTTTTTTAAAATAATCGCGGATGATTTCATCATATTGTTGATGAATAACATTATTTTGTTTAAATCTCCTTTTTAATGAGTTAAAGCTATGAGTTGCGGTAGGCATTGAATCGCCTAAATCATGCGGATTGCGGCAAAATGTGAGCGGAACAACATAGCGGCCGAGATAATCTCGGACAGTTTGCTGCGAATAAATCTGATCACACGCCTTATCGTCAGCGGATAGACTGTCAGTCGAGGTGGTAGTGAAGAATGTTGGTTTCGAAGGCGACTGAACATCTACAGTAGCTACAGTTTGAGCGGAACCCGAAATCACATATCCGAAAACTGTTTCGATTGCGTCAGGTAAACCAGGTGGGCCAATAATGCGGTTATTTTTCATGATACACTTGACGAAATCTTCAGCACCCAGCAGTAAGTCGATCTTACCCGGCATGTGCCATTGACTGTCACTGAAATGAATGCCCTTTAAATAATCCAGGGACGCGGTATCTATTTCGCAAGCGGGTAGATTGCCAGAAATTTTATCTAGCACAAGTGCTTGCAAATTAAGCGAAAAAGATGGATCAAATCGTGAGAACAGCTTTACGTTTGAGGTTCCCTTTATGGACTGAGAATTCTCTCCTATACCGTACACCGAAGTATTTTTATCATCAGGCTTAAGGTTTAACCCTAAGGTGCGTAAACAGCTGGATGTGATAAAATGATTCTGAGAGCCCATGTCAACGAGAGCTCTAACATCGCGGCGATTACCAAAGGCATCTAAAACTTGTACAGTTGCGGTTCCTAACAACACTGTTTTGCGTGAATTTTGATTGCTGGTAGCAGTACCTGAAAAACCTACAGTGTTATTATTAATTTGCGGATAGCCATGAGCAGCGGATGTAGGGCCGTGCTGAGACGAAGAAGGTGCTGCGGCGGCGTGCGGGCGTGCTGTCTGCGCGGAAGTAGCGGTCACAGGCGAAGACGCGGGTTGAACAATAGAGAGCGGCGCGGGAGGTCGAAACTGACCTTTATTAACATTATCGGAATGTCCTTGATCAGAATTATAGTAACCCTGATTACAGAAGTTAGGACGCTCAAAAGCGTTGCGGCACAATAGGCTATGATGAGCCTTGTTGCAATATTTGCACATAGTGTACGACTTACATGTCGAAAATGTGTGACGGACACTTAAACAATTAACACAGCCGTTACACTTTTTAATCACATTGTACTTTTCAGTTGTCGACAATTTCAGAAAAGGTTCGCATTGATATAATTTGTCGTGCTTGTTACTATTACAGTAACTGCAAAAGCGGCTAGAGCTGTCACTGGTATTTACCAGAAACGTTTGCGTATGCGCGAAATGCGTGCGGGGCGCGGGGGTCGGCTGGCTCCGTTGAGCATTGTTGCCTACATGCGGATGCGACGATGATGCGACTGTAGTAGTGCGTTGCAATATCTTAGTTTGATCGCGAATAAAAGATACGAATTCGTCGTATTTAGGAAACTTATCATTGCTTTTAAGCGACATTTCAAAAGCTTTGGAAGTATCAGCATCCAATTTGCGCAGAGCTAAGTGCACGAATGTAAAATCAGACATTTCCTTAATGTTCAGCTGACGTAGAGCTGCTACTGACGTCGAAAACTGATCAATGTAATTTTCTAAATTTGTCGCGTTTGCCTTGCCCGTACCTAAAGGCTTCAAATTCAGAATGTTTTCCAAATATGAGATAGCGATAGCGCGTTTATCCTCGTATTTATCGACCAAGGTTTCATACAACACCCTGTAGTTGTCAGGGGTAGGCGCAATGCCTACGCAAATGGACTGAGCCTTGCCTTTCAATTTTGAAATCAAATAATGAACGCGCTCTGCGTCTCTTAACGCGGGATTATTATGTACAATCGTGCGAAATGACTCTATAAACAAAGGAAACTTTTGTATGTCCCCGTCAAAGTCAGGAATATCGATACGCGGTAACTTGAAAGCGGGCGCCGCACTTGGCGCTGTACTAGCGGCGGTAGCGTCCGATTCACTAAACTTCTTATATGCGCATTTAATTGCATAGAACATGTCATCAAACACCCACAAAATTTCAAATTTGGGTTCATACTTTGGGTCCAACTCCAAATGACATGCATGAATCGTATCATTGAGTACAACAAATTCATCGCGCAAATGTTGTATGTTAGCAGCTTGCACTAAAAACAAAGCAATTTTATCCCGTTTTGTTTTGGGAATAGCATCGTAAATGCTTTGAACTCGTTTAAAATAAGAATCAAGTTTGCTTGACAAAAGTGAAATTTTATTCTCCATTTTCAAAATTATGACTCAATGTCAATAAATTCGAACGCAAAATGGAGCACTACAACACGACCAAATTAAAAAGATTCAAATTGTATTAGTATTACACGTATAGAATAAAAACATACGACATGGCCATAGGTGTAAGCGAGACGGAATATAATATGTCGCGCACTGCGAACTTTCACTGACGGTCGTATTACAATGACGTTTCTGTATGCACAATTAAAAGCGGTTTAGTTTAAACAATTTTAAACTATGAAAATATAAGCGGGAATGCGGGAAAATATTGAAATATTGCGGAAATATTATTAAGCGGTTGCACCCAAGCCTCAATGGCCTATAGGCATATGCGGAAAGATTATATTTAGCGGTAGAACCCAAGCCTCAATGGCTTATAGGCATGAAAGGGAGTTAAAGGGAGTGAAAATACGTAAATATGGCGGATGACAATTTTGAAATAAAACCGAAAATTTTCAGGAAAATGTACAGAGAGTGCGGCTCGAAGGCCAAAAATAATGTGGCCTAAGCCAGGGATCGAGTTTTGAGTGGACTGTATTTAGAATTAGGTGTTCCGTCACTCTCGTAAATGTCCTAAAAAGAAGTATGGCGTGGCTGAAAATAACTGCTGGTATTCACTCACCTTTAATCCAGCGGTTTGCGCCTCTTCGGCGATAGTAGATGTTTCTGTTGCGGATTTTTGCGGGTTCACGACGATGAAGCAATCAAATGAAGCGATTATATATACGAAAATCTGCAGCGGCGTGGTAGCGGCTATCGCCTTTGCTCGCATTGACAGCAACTTATTAACTTCTTTTTTCTGCTCTATTATGCCATAAAGCAGAGCAGGCGCGCGCGGAGGTTGGATGGGTGGTGAATACTTCCCATTTAAATTCAGACCACACCATACAACTTTATAGGCCCAAACAGAGATACACTTACTTTCTCATCAAAATTAGACCTAAGGATTTATGTTTGTGTCTTAATCAGGTCGTATAATCCAAGAAATAAATATCTATTTGTATATACGTCCTTTACGCCGTAGTTTTGATTTGGTATTAAAGTATAATGTATAGAAGTAAAGGTCGTAAAGGACAAATAAGTAAATTCAGTCCAATAAAAGTAGGTCTTAAAGGACAATATGGTAAATTTAGGTTTATACGTCGTTGTTTATAACTTCATGATTTCCTTTACGTTCCATGTGATTTCAGGTTTGTTACTTACACCCACAAAAAAAGCACATTTTGGTGATAAGTGATCCAAAAATATGGGGCGTAAAGGTCAAATTTTACGGGATATCAAAATTTTAAGTATACAGTTCGATAGAGCTTGAAATTCTGAACAAAACTGTATATTTAACTCATTTTCGGCATTTTGTCCTTTACGCCAATTGAACCTAAAGGTATCGATGTATTTAATTATGTAGGTATGTGTTCGCTAATCTCCAAAACTACGCAACTGGTTTTATTGTGGTTTTCACAAATAGTTAACACTTATATCAAGGAAACTTAGGCTTTATTTTATTGTAATCTAAGGTCAGCAAAAAGTTGTCGCCATTTTAAGTTTTAAGTGTTACGAGTAAGTGCCTGTTCAAATATGCATAGCAATATTTTTTATTTAATATCTGTAATAACAAACAATATAAAATGACCTCACACAACCTACATTTTGCTTAAGAGTAGGACTCTGCTAACACCGGATTTTATAATAACTTGGCGAATTTGTACGGAACCCTCGGTGCGCGAGTCCGACTAGCACTTAGCCGGTTTTTTGATACTTGAAACTTGAAGTAGGTAATGTATGAGTGGCATCATAGAACGAAGATAATGAGAACACGTTCAGCACGTATCGTATGTAGGAATAAAACTTACCTTACTTTGATCACGTGTCGTTCTGACGAACTAGGTGTAGTAACGGAACGCAGCCCAAGCTGTCATTATTTGTAACCTCTCTCTCTAACATCGCCCCTCTCGCTCTCTCGCTATTACATGAATATGGGTGACACATCTCCGCCAGATTTCGATAATATTAAAATATTAATAACTTTAAAATAAACCCTCAAAGATCTCACAAATTAAATATAATACATGGCGCAGTCGAAGAAGAACGAGTTCCAACAAGATTAAAACGGATTAAGTAAGGTAACCTAAAAGTGTATGGCCGCCACCTCTAAAAACTATTAAGAATGCCAGACAATCCAAAAGGAACAACGGTGGAATCACAAGGACAAAAGGTGGAAATGGACAATGTTTGTGCGGGCGAATGTAGAATGCCCCAGGAGATGTTTTTGGATGCCATCGAGGATTGTTGGATTGTTGGTTGTTGACATCGCCCCTCTCGCTCTCTCGCTATTACATGAACACGGGTGCCACATCTCCGCCAGATTTCGATAATATTAAAATATTATTTGTAAAGTTTCACTTTAAAAATAAACCCTCAAAGATCTCACAAACAATCTTTTATTAAATATAATACACTAGGTACCTAGTACCTAACAAATAAAATCGAGTTTCCATCAAACAAGTCTGTCAACACTATTTGTGACTGAGTATACGAAAAAAACAGAACAAACTTCGAATTTCATCAATTAAACCGATAAAAGTTCCGCTCGAATACTTGTCCGAAAGTTCGGTGGGTGGAGTCAGCTCGCGCATGCGTAGTAGCATCCCCGAAGAATGGTCCAACTCTGTTGGCTGCAGATGGTCGCTGCTGCCACAGCAGTACTCGCGAGACCACGGTGATATACGGACGACTCCGATATGCACCCTGGCCCGTCGTGAACTTAAGTTAGTACGAAGTTTGAAAGTTAGAGTAAGTTTTGGAAAGATTTTGCCTCGTCTGCCATGTAACTTTGTCACTTTTTATCGGCTGCAACTTTTAAGAAAATTGCAAAGGGAACTCTTGGAGAAGACTTAATTAATTTACAAAGGTTTTACTTGCCGGTAGCAAAATTAAAAAGTTTTAGTATTAATTTTGCAACTTAAAATTACGAAAGAAAATACTTTGTCATTTAAGCACCTTTTAAATATCATACAAATCAGGTATTAGTGTCGTAACATTTATGGTAACTAATTTATTTCTACAAATAAGTAACTAAACCTACGCGTGCCAAATTTACAAAGTTCTAATGGAAAAGCACAGCAAAATACCTAATTGAACTACCTGATACTTAATAAACAAGCTTACCCATAAACCTTAAAATAGCTCGGCCTCATGGAAGCGTCAGTGATTCTAAACTCATTATCCCTAAAAACCAGCTTAGTAAGCTCTCTTTACAAACTATTGAATTAATATCCCATCGCGTCCGCTTCGGTGTGAAAATTGCCGAAATTATTTTGATGACGTCACCAAAACCTTAATGACGTCACGTAATGACCATAATAATGTGTTTTCGGTTTAGCTATTACTGCTGGGTCAAACTTTTCAACTTCTGTTCTTCAGAAATGTTTTCCTGAAGTTACTGAAGAACTTACGAAGAAAGTAATTCGCAAACGCGCGTTGATATTACAACTTGTTTCATAGTAAGTACCAAAGTCAAATTGTGAGTACTTACTACAAATTGTCAGGCAGTTAAAATTTGCAAAATTTATTTCTGATCTGCTATTTTTTCCTTTAACGTTAATGTTACTGATTAATGAATTGTTTAATTTAAATCAAGCATTTATTTCCTTTAGGAAATAAATAAATACGAGAATAAACAAAAAAATGATGAAATAAAACGGTCAATAACGAATGAAAACTATTTAACAAAAGCTAGGAATCATTGGCGCTGGCATTTTATTAACGATCTTTGAAATCAATTTGTTCTTAAAAATACAACACGAATTTTGCGCATATTTGATCCTAACTTCGTAAGTTTGCTCTTTTTCCTTGGAATAAGCCCGTATTAATTAGTTTCAATGTAATTTTCTATAAGTGCAAAAAAAAAAAAAACTTTCTATAAGTGAAAGACTTTAGACTCGTTTACCTGCCAATGACTTCCCCTTCCCTTTAGTACAATACAGACGAACAAAGTCTACCTTTCATTGTATTATTAGTACATGGTTATTCTTACTAATATTATACTGAAAGTAAGTTTGTTTGTTTGTTCCCCTTTCACGCCTTAACTACTGAACCGATTGCGATGAAATTTTGCATACATCATAATATAATTAAAAGTAATAAATAATAGGATAATTTTTATCTCAAAAAAGAAGTCGCGGGCAACAGCTAGTAATTATTATAATGAGACTAGAGTAGAATATTTCTTTAGTACCTGCATACATACATACACAGATACATACATAAAGCACGTATTTATCCCTTACGGGGTAGACAGAGCCTAAGGCAACAGGACCTTAAGGCCACATTTAGCATAATTGTGAGCTAGGTGGAAAAGGAATTCAAAATAGTGACGGGTTGATAGCCACATCGTCTATAACATGATTCCTACAATTTTAGCCCATTCCGTCGATGGGTTTTTACCATCTGCGCGGGAAGAGAAGCAGCTGGTACATTCTATGTTTTCTCTTTGCTCCCAGACCAGTAGGCTTATCGTCTAACTTGCTCGCAATCGCCATCCTGTTCATTTTGACAGTTCATGTATGGGCTGACAATTGGCATCGGAATCAGCTAGCTATCACATTCATATAAAAACTGTCAAATTGAACACGATGGCGATTGCGAGCGAGTTAGACAATAAGCCTGCGGGTTGGAAGTACCTACGACAAGGAAAGTACAAATTCAATTCTAGCGTGTTGAATCCTGACCTAGCCTTTACGCCTACCAGCGGCCGCTCATCGAGAAACTAGGTGAATTTTCCCCCTGGTTGTATCTAACAACGTAGCTGCTCGTTCGACATTTTCACGTGTAGATGAGCTTTAGACATCCACGTGACCAACCCTTTTATTTTCAAACCGAACATTATCTTGGCCACGCATGACTTGTGTCATAATTTAGTTTATATTAGGTATACAAAGATTTGGATCGTCGTATAAAATGTTGTACGTACCAAATTCTAAGATTACCTCTTTTACTTCAGTTGTAACTCGATAAATTTAAAAATGTACTAACCTTAATAAATGGTAGTAGTAAGTTAGTGGACTCTAAGGATAGGTATACTTGTATTATAGCACCTAACTGCGCAAAGTTCACTGTTTAATAGTGTTTAAAATAATCAAACTATTCTAATAAAGAAAGAAAGAAAGAAAGAAAGAAGACATTTATTCATTCTGCAAGACACACAAATATAAGAGCATACACACAATTTTATAGAAAAGAAACAACAAAAACAAAAAACACATATGAAAATTAGATCATCAGCGTTGTGTGTCTCCGCAAAAGTGAAACGGTCGCTGGCTCAGCATTACGCATTATTAATAACATGAGAGTTCAATTAAAAAGCACCAAGTAATTACTGAAAGAACAGTAAGATTCGGTTTAAAAACTTATTTATAGCACGTCTAAAGTTTTTGATTTCTTTAATAGAGTTTCTCTCGGTTTTAAAATAGGTTTTACTACGACAACGTACTTAAACCTGGAAGTTTTCTCTAAAATAAAACCCTAACTCAGTAGTTTTTCCGTTTTACTTTACTTGACTTTGATTCAATTCGCATACATATTATATGATGTCTTTGTAGCACAAGAACAACGTATTCATGAGAGTGTTTTGTGTATCTTTACGCGAATGATGTTCATGTTTATTTTAGAAAAAGGAATAATTTACAGTTCTCATCAATAATGAATGAGAAAAAATACACGCCTGAAAAATATATCGGTATTTCACGCAATCGTAAACTTACGCTCTTTTTCCAAACAAACCCGCAGAATAATAATAGATTGTCAATGAAATTTCTTAATTTAGTTGAAAATCTTGACACGCATTAATTCAAATGGAAGTTTATTCAGATGGCTTATTTCCACCATCACTTGTTTTGCATTAATCAGTAAACAAGTCACGATAGAAAAGTTAATTTTGGTACGTGACAAGAATAAGCAGTAGTACCTATTGTAAACGATATTTTACCATGAGTTTAAATCTGAACGATTCCAAGATCAAGAGCAAAAAAAAATGCATTTGCCAACTAATTTTATATAATGCAATTCCTTTGCGGTATTAGAACAATAGTGCATATTTATCAGTCATAAATTTACTAATTTAAAAATTATAACCTACTCAAAAGACGACTTTTTGTATTTTTTCCAACTTTTAGATAAATGGGTTTATATCTAGCAGTAACAAGCAAGTTTATATCAACAAAACGACATAGGGTACCTAATACTGTTTTCCTAATTGTATGGTTTCAAGAACCCTTAAATTCACACAATATAGTTGTTTATCGATCAATCCAAGTAGTAAAAGTCGATAAAAGTAATTCTCGTAACTTGGCGATAAGACGCCAAGCTTGGCCGCGGAATTCTCTTCGTCGAAACTTCGTGATGGCCCATTATTATAAAGCTTTTGTTTCGAAAAATACACGCGAAAAATATTGCCTCATTAATTTTTTTCAAGTTTTTGAAGCCAATATTGTACAAAAACTGTTGTAACTCGTGATTGATCGACGCCATGTTTTTTGATGATTGAAAAATGATAACAGCAAAAGGCTATTTGTTTTTGACAAAATTTGTAAAACTTACGTAACTTTGAGAAATAAACGATTTCCAGAAAAAAAAACTACTAAACAGATTTACCCACGTATTTTCGGAAAATATTTGAAAGCAACCTAATCTTTTAAAAGTATGAATTAAAAATTGTACATTATTTTTCGTTAAAAAAAACCGTAAAAAAACAATCAACTGTTTGTGCTTTAATCATTTCATATTCGTACACAATCTAAATCTTGGTCATTCAATAAAACTGCTAACATTATCTCATTCATAATCTCACTTTATTGACATTAAACGTGTTCCCAGTCTCAGAAATCATAACACTAAATCTCGACATCGAACAGAGCAAGTCTCTGGCGAACTCCCGCCGGATACGAGCGACAGTATTGATGTCTACACATTGTTTCCAACGTCGACTGTAGAACATGTTCCAACCCCGGTATTTAGGGAAAACTGGAAATAGAAAACTATGAAATCATTAATATTAAATTCACAATTTTTATGCATAAATATACATTATTATCTCGGCGGTTCTATTTGTTTTGATCAAAAAAATGCGTATAGATGATGTTATAGACATTAATAATTTATCAGGATCATCCTAGTTCAGACACGTGTAAAATTATTTTATAATCTAAGTTTAGCAATATTCAATACTTTTAACTAAATAAATATTGTACCTATACACATTGTTAAGATTACCATAATAATAATGTGTCGAAATAAAAGTCTCCAAGCGAAGCTTGATAACTCAAATATGAATGATTCTATTTTAGTAAATAGATATCGTGTCTCACGAGAGTCTAAAATACTATTCTTTGGCTTCAAATAATGTACCATTTAGGATCTTATCGAGTGATGACACGACTAGATTATTTCGAAGGGTTCTCTAATTAATCGAGCTGAAAAGGGACACTAAATGACAAACAGTGTTAGATTTGATTCTTTTTCATACCTAATTATCAAAACTGGACACAGCAACGCTAGAAACGGAAATTCGTTATTTGCCCACAATGAGCATAAACTACATCCAATCGCCATTAGATAGGATAGGAGCACAGAATAGCACAATATAGGTTTATAAATTCCATGAAAAAAATGCGTTGCCAGTGCAGCCAGATTATATAAATAATTCCAACATATGGCACAAAGTTTCATTGAAAAATTCAGAAAACAGTTGTTTTATAATTGTTATAAATTCTGGCAAACAGTTCAAAAAGACATCAGCACTGTATTACCCACGCGTGAAGTCATTCGAACATGTCGCGAGGCAGTTATTCGGAAAACTTTCGACACGGCTTTATTACAAACTCAAACAAGTCCTGAATATTCATAATAGGTAAACTCTCGCCTTAATGGATAAATAGCTGTTCTTGTACTAAGTAAAGTTCAATTTGTTCCCTTGGCGCCATTTAACAGTGTAACACGTGAAATAAAGGGAAATTACGCCGAATAATTAGTGACAAACTTACAAATAAAACAGACGAGTCATCATAATACAAACAAGTTAGTTAATGTAAGTACTTAATTTCTATACAGTGTAAGAAGAACATGCGAATATTTGAATTTGGTTAAGTAGACAGAATCTAATCAAAATGATGTCCCAACACCTGACGAGCATGTTCGAGCAAATCGGCAACTTCACGAAGAACAACCTGACTCACAACAGCAAGCATGTGAAAGAGAAGGACAACAAGTCTAATTCGAATCACGTGGGAGTTGAGAAACAGCAGGCGTCTCCCTCGCACAAACATGGGCACGCGCAGCCTCCGCCGCCCCTGAAGAAACCGTACAAATTGAGGAACGTGTGCTCGAAGGCTGAGTCCTACGACACCCTCTATTCTAACAGTATTATGGTAAGTGTTTTTAATATTTTTTGATATTATTATGGACCCAGAAAATGCTTTCTCAGTGTAAATAATTCTTTAATCAATGAAAAGCACTCAAGCCGATTGTCACAACTTCCTGCTTAAAAAAACAAACTGTAACGTTTGGAACATAAGGTTTTTGGACACCGGAACACATTTATAAGTTACTAGCTGACCCGGCGAACTTCGTACCGCCTAACAGTCAATGAATGTCGTGTAATGGCTCTGGTGGCGGAACCAACAATGGCAATTTCACTTTACCACTAAGGCAGCACAAACGCTGCTCGATTCAAATCAACGCTTGAACCATTTCTTCTTGCACGTCGAAGATTATCCCTCTGTTGATCTGTACGATAAGCTCGACGATTTCTCGTTTCTAACCTAGCCGTTTCACGGGCTGCCTCTCTTTCCTCTTGTGTTTGAGAGGCACGAATTAAAGCCCTTCTTCGCTCCATACTAACGCGGCGCTCTTCTCGTGCAATGTCTCGTTCTTCATCAGATAATTGACTCGCGATGTTCCGTTGCCTAATTGCAGTACGACTTCGCTGGGAAAGATTAGATCTTCTAGGACGTGGCATTGTAACTAATACTAATACTAAATATGTACTCGCACAAAACCACACAAAACAAACAAATATAACAGTAGCTGAACTTTCGTGACATAGACATTGATTGACAATAGTTTAGATCATAGACTACTACTTTGGATACTGCACTTTTTAACCTTTGTAATGTATCTTAGAAAATCATAGACAACATAAAAAGATATTTACGCTTTTGATAACTTATATAATAAAGCTTAGAAATTGATTTCGAAAATAGAAACTTTAATTTACGCAAAATAAAGTTATGAACGCACGCGTAAATGTTAACCATTTGTCATTATTTTTGAACGCACGCATAAATATTTGAGGAACTTCTATTCAAATCTGCTTAATACACTTTTCAACCTTTTTAATTGATTAAAAAAAATACAGACAAAAGTTTATCCACCCTTTTTAAATAGTTTACACAAAATACATTTCTGAACGCATGCATAAATGTCAATCACAGTATTTGACAGGATGACAGGAGGAAAACAAAAGTTTGACAGGTACTAAACAAAGTTACATTTTCATTTTCATAATTATGTATTCGTCAAGTTTTCATTGTTTTTAAAATGTATTCTGCTATTCAGGGCGGAGACAAATCCAACGAAACAAAAACCATGAAAATTGATCCAGCCGATCTCGAGTTATAAGTGTTGTAACAAACCCGTCTTTGTTTTATATATATAGATAAGCAGTCATACTTAATGACAGCTTGTCAATTTTATTCAGATTATGACATATTTTATGGAAAAGAAAAATACCTGTAGTTTTTACCACGTATTAGTATACACACCGTCAAATTCTTTTGTTTAAAATTTTCATAGTTTAGCCCGCTTTGTTCAGAATATTTCAATGTTTTGGAAAAGCTTTGCTGTCAGTGATATCGCTATTTCAACGAAGCTAGATAACACTGAAAGTGCAGAGCTTTACACGAAAAACCTATGATAAAGAGAAATTTCAATAACACATGGACATGGTGCGAAAATGATACTTTTTAAACTACAACACATGCATAAGCATTCTTAACTTGGCTTGGACTTGTCATTCATCAAAAAAAAACTATAGTAAATTTTAAGCCATTATACTTCTGAACTCGGCCATCTATTAATATCACGTCTACGAATACTTATGTGAATAACACGTGTTTTCTAGCTAAATACTCGTAGTAATTAAAATCTGTCAAGTCTGTCAAACTTTTACAACGTCTTTGTCAACGTTTTTGTTTTACTTTCTAGCACTGGGAAATATTTAACCATTCCCCTACTCATACTCGCTAAAAGCAAATTTAAAAGTTATATCCTACTTAGCGTTAGATACAACAGAAATATCAAGAATAATAGCAATTTGGAATTAATCGTGTATCTAATTTATTGTACCTACTTAGTATATTTTCTGACTGTTTTGCTTTTTAACGTGCACGCTGTTAAGCAATCATCAATTGTTAAATCAATCACAATATTTAGGTACCACCATTTTTATAGGTACCGTTTTTTTTATGTGAATAAGAAGGCAAACGAGCAAGTGGGTCACCTGATGGTAAGCGATCACCACTGCCCATAGACACCCGCAACCCCGGAGGGATTGGAGGGTTTTCAAACCCTTGGAGGGTTTCAGGAAGAAGTAAAATCGTCATAACATAAAAAAACGCAATCTCATCTGATGTTGACGTTGTCACACATTCAATGGCTATCAACCAACGTACATATATTTCTCCACGTATTTGCAGTCATAAAATGATTAGCTCATCGAAACTCATTAGCGTCGGTTATCACCTCGATAACAGAACAACGTTCCTGATTTAACCTGTCTGACGTTTTGCCGACGTGTTCCTTTTATCATGGTATGGAAATACCAGAGGAAAACACTAATTGCTGTGACTCAGTCGCGAATCTAGAAGCGTTTGATATGACAAAAGTTAGTTGAACTGAAAACATTTGTTGTATGTCGATGATTTGTTGCATTTGATGAAAGTGAAGACTGTGAAGGTATTATGTAATAGCACAAATAATTGTATCCCAAACTACAGAGATAGCTCTGTGGTTTGGGATACAATTATTTCACAAACCAACATTTGACGAATGAATCATTTCAAAAACGTAGTTTTCAAAAAATTACAAATAATATAATAAGGATATTTGTCAAATGTCAAAAGATTAGTGATAAGTCTGCAAAGTGGTGTTTGTAAAATAATAATAATATATATTAATAAACCCTTTGATGTGATCATATTGTACCGGATGTTACACCCTTTGTTTTACAAAAAGCAATTAAGTTTAATGTAGACGAGTCTATTTCAAAATAGCATACAAATTACACACGACTGTAGGTTCTATCGAACAAATAGATTACGGCCCTTCGTAGACCGTTTTCACAGTCAAATTTACAACGATTCATTATTATGTTTATCGTGAAAAAGTTCCACAAAGGACATTATTAACTTCAAGCGTAGTTGCAAATAAAAATAATAAACTTTTATTGAACATAATAATATGTATTTGTAAATTAAAATGAAAATCTTTATTTTGACTGTCTAGAATGTTTCGGATCTCTAAATTGCGTGTGAAATCAGGTTAAAATGCAATCTCTGTAATGTTTAGAGTTAAGTCTTGAACCATTCGAAGGCAAAAGCGACCATCATCTAACACGTATGATAATTTGCTTTCAGGGGTGTATATTTGCTTCACTAGATCCTAATTTACATTTATGTACGTGCGGTGAACGCACTCCAGACTGCCTTTCTTCATAATAATGCTCACTACGCTCGAGATACCGTGATATTGATTCCCCCATTGTTGTATGTTTTATTTATAGCTTCTTTATAATAATGAATATAAAAGAGATCGTGTTCTGTGCCGGCGTAACATTATTCTGAGTGTCTTTACCAATTTGACAACAAGGTTCGCTTTGAATCTTGGTTATGACATTAACAAGAATTGGTTGGCAAGCCAACCGCCACGCGATATAGTATTATGGTGTAATTTTGTATGCAGATGTACGGAATTGCGTATTCATTATGTTTGGTGTAGCGTAGCGTAGCACTTTTCTTAAAGGGTACCGAGGTGCTTAAAGTTAGGAAACCCTATGATCTGACGCTGTGGAGCAATCAGTCTTATGTAAACAATATTACTCTGGACTACTACTGTGTCACTGTGAATACAAAAGTAGAAAATTAATCAATTCTTAGCACTTATAGTTGATGAATGTTTCATTACAATTTTTTTGAAGGTGACGTTGATAGTTCTTATAGTTTAATTTTATAATAATTCCAAATCAATTATATGGACAGAATCAACCGCACACTTGTCATTTAAACTGACATTGGCCCAAGCCTTGCGGCCGCCTTATAGGGAGAATAGAATAGAATAGAAATCAATTATATGTAAGCAGCTACCATCTCAAAATACTAACCCAAGTAGAAGCAGGTAGATTAGAAATAGACCCAAGTAGAAGGTACAATAGTTTGTTAGCTACGTACATATTTCATGAAGTTGACAACGCTAACTAAAGAAATATGTAAAGAAATTGCCTTTGTAAATATTGACAGGCTAGTGAGTAAATCTTCCGAAGAGAGACATTCCACGTCCCAGGGCGGCAGGTGAGGTATCAACACATAAACACAGAAATAGCGGCATGCCTTCCACAAATCACTATGACAGGAGTCGCCATTAGCAACCTTTTAGCTTATCTTTGTACTACGAGTATACATTTTTTGCCAATTTTAGTAGGGGGCGACAAGTACGTAGGTACAGCAAACGTTTACAATTGTATCAAAAGTTTAAATTCCTACAAACTTCTACCAGAACAAAACTGTCAAAAAGTGTCTCACTGCCAAGTTATCCATTGCCTAGGTAGCTCTAATGGGGTTTCAAAAGTTATCAATATTATTGTCGCTTTTATTGAAGAATTGAACTACTTACACCAAGCGTAAGGGTTTTACAATAAAGTATGCTTGGTCATTTTGTAATTAAAAGCTTTCCATTTTTTTTCCAAATAAGAAATTTTAGGAGTTATTGAAATCAGAATCAGTCGTCTATTCGTTTTTATAGAAAAAGTATCAACACAAATGCCACAACAATGCCACAGCATGGATATGCTTTAGAAATTTTGTGTCATTTTTTTGTTCAATTTGTAGGGCTAGCCACAAAAAATGAAAAATTAAAATATTTTATAGACAATTCAATGATGCACTTTAAATCGAAAACTTACTCTTGAGGAAAAATATCAAGTTATCAAGTTATTTTATTTAAAATTTCTTCAATAGATGCGAAAGGATACTGATTATGGTTGAAGCGCCAATGGAACAATATTTTGACAGAGAAGCAAGCGTGCGTCGCCTTCTCCTTTCATAAATGCTCTGCGACTCATTCCCACGTATCTCACGGAGTCACGTGACGGCGCACAAAATAGCGTCATTTGCGAGGCCGTGCTTTATTACTGTTTGTAGATTTTCAGAGCTGTGACCGCGTACCTGTGAAGGTAAAATAGTTCAAAACACTGACTTCTAAGATACTTTCTTTTCGTATGGGAAAAAGTTTTGAAACTAAAATTGTGCAAAAATGTTGACTGTCCGAGACGTTTTTGTTTTCAAATTCCACCTTCTTCAGTTTCCTCAAGTACTCATAGTAGCTTTGAGACTCCTAAAGTTCGAAACGCGTTGCGTCCTTTGAAATAACGAAGAAAATCTTCATTAACAAGAAATTAACTTTCGTCAAATTAGTCGATCGGTATTTCTGAAAATCTATACAACCCATCTTAAAACGCCACAATTTTTTCCACTTTTACGATGCGTTTATCTAACTAATATTATAAATGCGAAAGTTTGGATGGATGGATCTATGGATGGAAGTTTCTTACTCAATCACGCCAGAACGGCCCAACGAATCTGGATGAAATTCGGCACATAGATAGAGAAAAGTCTGAAATAGCAAATAGGCTACTTTTTATTCTAGAAAATTCCCGCGGGACAGCGATAAACGAATTCTTTGCAGACGAAGTTGCGGGCAACAGCTAGTAAGATATATTCGCTAAATTTTAAAAGTCACTGCGACCGTTCTCCAGATTTTTCCATGCACGAAAGAAATTGTCATGCATAAATTAAATGAAGTGCACAAATTTATACCGCGAGATCACAAAGATATCGATTCCGAATTATGATTTTGAATTCGTGCCAGTTTCTTCGCTTTAAGCACAGCTAGAAAATTAATCCTTTTAATCATCTCCAATACCTCGGCTGCATTTGCAGTTGACGTTTTTCCTTCCATTCAATTGTCGCTAAACCGGATTAGTTGTTTGTGGCGATAGTAAAGCTCTGGAGTTAACACAATAAGCTCGTAACATCCATTGTCTTCGGATCTTAAAGATGCGAATCGAACGGCGAACTTCCTAATGTTTTAGTTTGAGAATAAACAGTCATGTTTTGCTATAAAATAACCCGATAGTCGGGGGGGGGGGGGGGTATAATATTTAGCATTATTACCAGGATGATAGTTTTGGAGATGTTTTGTAATGAAAATTTGTCACTGTCATGTTAATATCGTCAACTGACTTCATTAGCCAACATTTTCTTTGACATCATTTTAACAACTATTTAATTGTTCAGGCAGTTTATCCGATGCTTTAATGTTTACATTAACATTCTTCATGTCTAACCTAACCAAAAACTCTTATCAATCCATTTTTTTGCATTAGGTATACTATCAAGAGTCGCTGATTAGGGCATAATATTTAAAATTATTCGTATTCAGGTGGATTTTTGACGTTGTAATTTGTGTGCAATACGTTTAGCATAGCACACAAATTACAACGTCAAAAATCCACCCATTCGTATTCCTTCTATTGATCGCCACGTCTTCATTACTCCATATAACGACTATGCCCATCATTCTGTAGCCATTCACAGACGAGTCTAATTAATATCCGAGCGCAACCTCAAAATGCGCCATCCGTGTACCAAACCGAAATGGCAATGCTACTTGCACTGCAAAGCGTCATTGATATGCCTTGTATATCATTATCATACGTATCAATCTGAATCCAAATTTGAAATCAAATGCATTGCTATGATAGTGTGAGTAACAACTTGATTAAGTACTGTCTCATTTTTAGTCGACTTCAAAATTCCATTTTGCTGGCTGTAGGTACTTTTTTGACTACTTACTAAATAGATAGAAGTGTGTCAGACGTCAATTGTTGTCTGTTTAGGTTATATTAAAACAGCAAACAAATAAATAAAATTACAACTATCAGCATACATTCCATCGGTTCAACAGTTCGTTGGAATATTTAGCTTAGGTACCTACTTAAAGAATTTTCCGCTTGCAGAGCTGAAATATTTAATGATTTTTATGTCTTGATAGTAGAGAGAATAAAATCCGTAGGATTTTTATTTCTTTATTTGAGGTGAGAAAGAAGTTGAAAAAAATATTTTCAGTATGTAGTAGTAGACAATACATAAGTTTAATCTGGAGAAAACAATCTTTGTTTTTCAAAATTGAATGACGGGAAGAATTTAAATAGTCCTCGTGAACGAAGTCGGGGACGCCAGTTAATATGACATGAGTAACATACTTATAAAGGGATACGCAACAAGTCCAGTTTTTCCATTGCGCAGACATCTCTGATTTTATGGTCCTAGATCCATCAGTGTTAAAACCACATCGAGGTTTAACTGCTTGTAAAATGGCTCTATAGTACCACTATACTCATATGGTTCACTTATTTCTAATCGCCCACTAACTTCATCCCCTTTGAAAAATTATGGGAAAAACTAATGTTAAACTTCATTTTTTTTATATATAATTGAAAAATAATTCATTCATTTTAGTTTTGTTGCCGTTCTTTTAGAAAGAAACTTCAAGAAAAAAAATCAGTAATCTAATTAAATAGTAAATTAGTATCTACTCGTAACCAACTGTAAGTGAACACCTACTTGTATTATTTTGCATAAATTTGGTTTTTATCTTGTCTCAAAAACGGAAAAGAAAAGCTTTTATTTCGAAGCAGAGCAAAATGCTAACAAAACTTGGACTGGCGTTCGCCTCACAGATCCCTTGATGTTGTTAAAACAAAAAGATTTATGTCATGCTCGGACTTTCACCACATTGTTACACTGCTGCGGATTTATACTAGAGTGCGACCATCTTCTTTATCTTACGGATAACACGCCATTTGGTAACATAACTTTAACATCTTTCTTTACAATAGTTTAACTGAGATACGGAAACGGAACAGATTTCTTGCTGTAATCATCCATGTTTCTCCTTCTTCTTCGATGGCTTTTTTGTTATTTAGAGTCAGCCCTCCTCATTTTAAACAACTATCACACCTTAGTCTTGGGTGTTCTGGCTCTGGGGCCTCTTCCAAATCTTTGGCAAAGGTTATCCACTATCAGCAGTCTTCCTCGATCTCTTTTTCTGGTACAGACTTGCTAGGACTTTCTTAACAACCTAACTTTCTTGCTGCCTCATTACATGTCTTTACTACCGCAACAAATTTCCACCGTCTTATCTGTAACTAGGTTTTGACCACGAATGCCGTCAGCGCAGAATTTGTGGTGAACTTTCTTCATTTATCCCATTGAATCGAATCGGACTCGCACACTAATTTTATCAGTGTTCAGTACCAGGTACTTAGGTAGTTCTTCGTTGGGGTCACTGTTTTATTTGATGTTATTCTACTAAATTCCGTTCTATCGTCTTTGCATGATTGAGTAATAAAAATCCGGACATCCATCGTCATACTCGGATTTATTACCATCGGAGAATCACCCCAGAGAATCTCGTAAAATCCCTTCTTAGTGCAGTTCTGTGGTCTTCAAGAAATATGTTTATCAAATTTCGAATCTCTATCTGCAATGGTTCAGGCCGTGAGACGTCTTATCAGTCAGTCAATTAAATTACTCTAGAAGACGTACCTAGTTTATAAAAATCAAATGTAACCAATTTTTTTTAACTCCAACGAGAATTTGCAGTAAACAAAAAAGGTCGACGTAAACGGCTTAGACTTTTAACTAATATAGAGCTCATCAATTATCCATAATAATGTATACAGTGCTCTTTAGCTGCAGCTCACGGATGGAGTTTCGAACAAACTTGCCGATGTTCTACAGGGCTTATCGGATTTGGAAGCTGGCTTTCTATTTTGGATAACGTGGATTAAAAGCACATCTTTTTTTCTTTTTTAATCAGTTTATGTACAAATAAAAGAAATTATAAGTTTTTTGAAAAATATGTATTTTTGTATGTAGACCCAAAATGGAATAAAACAAACACAATTTACAAACGTTGATATACAAAAAAACATAATTATTAAAAAAATAGTAAATAATATTAGGTAGTGGAACGAAAAAAACCTTTTTAAAAACAAGGTTTTCTTTTTGCAGGTTTTATTACTAAGTACTACGACACCTCGGTACTAACACGATATGTCAAGTTTCAAGTCAGTCAAAACTTGTGGAAGTACCTAAATAAAAGATAACAAATAGAGAATACTAAGGGCCTGTCTCACCACTCCTTAACTGTCAGTTATCTATGATTCCGTCTCTATTTATTACTACGACACAGACAGAGACGTCATCATAGATAACTGACAGTTAAGAAGTGGTGAGACAAGCCCTAAGTCTATTTAAAAACTAATGTTATCCTTTCCCGCGGTTTTCTACCTCTGAATAAATCCGCGAAAATGATGTCAGTTCAAATTGAAAATTCAGTAACCTACATCTCCCATGCTACTTCAGCATTATTAGGTATATCCATCCTAAATACACAAGATTGCCGGTTATTGATTGTCTTTCTTCATAAAAAGTTTTTTTCATTGCAAGGGAGACATTGCCGATGTAACCTGTTTCGTAAGAACGAGGAAATGCAGCGAAATGAGGAAAATTTTTAGTTAATGTGAAATGGGTGTATTCATTTGATTTTTGATTATTAGCAGAGTAATGAACACTAAATATTTACCTTGCTACTCCGCTACTTTAGTAGTAGGACTAGCAAGGTAAATATTTAGTACTTATTCATTAAAATGGGCCTACTCAATGTAACGCCTGATTCAATAGAATATTAGCAGAGTATCCGTCTATATTTTTTATTGGATAAAATTAGATGTAGTGCCATCATTGTTTTTCACTCAAACTCAAACTATTTATTGCATAATATAAATGTTGTGACAAAGATGTTAATACGGTTTCAAAATGTTAGTGCTAAGGTAAAAAAGGGAATGGTTATCCTGTAGTGTTATTATTACCTATTTCTTTTGTTACGAATAAACCTTCTTCTTTCTTTTCTACGAGTAACTATACTTTTTGCTACTTTATTATTCACTTTTTGATTTTCAGTAAAACTAAATACTTAGTGCAAACATCAATTTGTTTGGTTAAAATTTTAAAATAGAATAGGAATACTGTATTTTTACGTCAAAGAATCAAGTTACTTTCTACGACTAAGTTTCCATTAAAGCACAGCAAAAATCGATTACAGCGAAGTATTTGGTTACCTACTTTCTCCGAGTAATACCTTATTGCATTTGATCTTCAGGCATCACAAGCTATTTGTCAACGCTGACTCGGTCGAGTTTGCGCTGTGAATTGTAAGTGAGTGCACTGAAAGCGCCGTTTTGTTTGTTTTTACGATTTGCTGTTGTTTAAATTAAATGCCGTGATAGCCTAGTGGTTTGACCTTTGGCGAAATGACATTTGTCATGAGCTTTTCGGTGAAGGAAAACATCGTGAGGAAACTGGACCAATCCCAGTAAGGTTTAGTTACCCTTCTGGGTTGGAAAGTCAGATGGCAGTCGCTTCTGTAAAAACTAGTGCCTACGCCAAATCTTGGGATTAGGTTGTCAAAGCGGACCCGAGGCTCACTGAGCCGTGGCAAATGCCGGGAAAAATGCTAGGAAGATGATGATGATGCTGTTGTTTAAATTGCAATATGTTTTGTTCGAGACACTTTATAAGACAATTGTAGAATACATGCATCTCAAATGCATAAAGCAAACAACCTACTAGAGTGGCAATGTCATGTAATTAATAGAAAAACTCTAAATCAAGGTTAATTGGGCATACGTCATCTGACCAAAGCACCACCCTATAGGCGATGCAGCTAGCAACCCTATTTATTTGCTATTTTGAATTTTTGATTCCCCATGCTACCTATACCCCCACAATCATGCATAACGTGGCCTTTATTGTTACCTAATGCGCTGTCTACTCCATAAGGGATAAAGACGTGATCTATGTATGTATTTATTTATGTACCAAAGTACACTTAGGTTTGACTCAAACGTAATTCACATCTGGCATGTCCCTGGTCCCAAATCATCGATAAATTAAACACCGAAATGTTTTAAACCAAGAAAGCTCAACGATTGAAATAATGCAAACAATAAAGATTACGGACATTGTAGACATAACGTTAATTTTGACATCGGCATTTCGGGCGTTGAATGTCGCTCATTTTTCTGTGGAGCCTGAACTGAAAATATTCATGATTTCGTAAACAAGTACTAGGTATTTAGGTTACTTCAAAGAACAGCGCAACAGAAAATAAGATAAATTTTCAAACAGAACGGACAACGTTGGACCAATTTGATTCAAGCAATAAAATGCACTTCGTGTTTGACAAAGTAGGAATTGTGCTAAACTTACTTTGATTTTACAAAATAGTTAAGTTTTTATCAAGACTGTGGTTGCATTAGGAATAATTTTGATATTCTTTTTTATATTTTACATGATATTATTTAGCTTACCTGTGACTATCTAAGTAGTCAAGTTTATTTTAAACCACTGTCATTGGTATTATTAGCTCAAAATTTGATGTTCTCCAATTATGGTGATAACTGATGGCAGCAAAATGATGATAACTTTAACCTTTGGGCAAAGTATTGCCAAGCCAAAGTATTGTAATAAATAGTTTGACCAAAAAAACTCCATACAACTGAACTACAGAGATATGTATGTCCCTCTAAAGAAAATTACCCAGTAACAGGCAGACTAATAAAACAAAAAGGTTGCCATTATGGATGTCGTTACGGCCGCAAGGCTCCTGCATGCAGTATGTAGGCAATAAAAGGAAGAAACGAAGCCTTCAAGCTGCACGTCTCCTCCATATATCACTAACATTCATAACAAAACACAAGTGCCTTTGAAAAAACCTCGAAATTCAGGGTAACAGAGATGTAAATTCCTAAAACGAATTTTAATGCATTTTTCTGTTACTTGTGTTGGGTGTCATGTTTGTAAACTAAAAATTATTTTTGTCTATTTCTTTGGCGTTTGTCTTAACCAAAAGCAGACATTTGGCTGTGTACCTATTTAAATTTCCGCGCAATTCGCTTTATCCGCACTAAAATCTTAGGGCGGCAGGTTCAGATTTACGCGGATAGTGATTTTGTGAATATAATCAAAATACATAATCTATGTTGTCAAAATGTCTTATTTAGTTTTGGCTTTGGCGGAATCACCGTTAATATCAATAGAGTCGTATTTTTAAATTTTAATCGAATTGAACTAATTGAATGTTGAAAAAGTGTTCTCGGCCAAAAGATGTACGTGGCCTTAACTAGTTGTATGTATGTAAACTCTCTATTGTCCAAAATAAACATAAGACAAAAATACAGTTGACAAACACTAAGATACATGCACAACAGAACTTATCCCTTTAAGTGTAATTTTAAACTTGCTCTTTGTCGGGTTAATGCTCCTCTCATCTTACTACTCAAAGGTTAGGTAACTTGGTTGTGATCCCTTTTAGGGATAAGTTTGCTTTTGTTCACATATCAAATCTTTTTTGTCGATTGTGTTATTTGTGTTGGTTTCTTTATTTTTGTACAATAAATCACACTCACCCTAATTTATTTACATTATAGGGGTGTAATATTTTTCGTATTGGGTACATACGATTCTCTGCTTTTAATAATAAAAATTTAAACTTTGAACGTATATTAATAAAAAAATATGCATTGGCGATAGAGGAAAAATTTTCAACGATTAAGGCGGCTTTCGGTAATACATTATAATTATTATAAAAGTTAATATTGAAAAACTCATTTGATCGTAAGTCAATATCGCTAATATCCTGTGGGATCGAACAACGAACATAAAGCGGCGAAACATTACGACTCAGAGGTTTCCCGCTCCGTAATTTGACTGTCATCGACAAACAATTGTAATCAAGCTGCCATATCGATGCTGAGGCCAATCCATGATCTCTATTTTCTTGGTTGTACTTGTAATACTAGTGGAGAATAAATTTGGAACTAATCATGTGTATGTTATTTTGTAAGTTTTGTAATCTCAAAATAATAATTATGGATAATAAGGTTAAGACATTATTTTTTATAAAGTCTTCTTTAATTTTTTTTTTGGCATGACATTACACATCGACCAGGAAAGGTAGGTAGAGGAAGATACGCGTATTTATTTTTCGGGACTATCCTCCTTGTTTGTCTTTCGAGTTCGTGTATTGTTGTTACAAATTCATACCGTAATAGTATAAATAGATACGAAAGCGTATCTGTCTATCCGTCTGTCTATCTGTTACCGCTTCACGCTTAAACCGCTGAACCGATTTACACAAAATTTCGTGTGGATATAGTTATGGTCCCTGGGAAGGACATAATAGTTTTTCTTATGGAAATCATCCTGGTGTTAAAAAGGTGAAGGTTGCTACGGGTGATATAATTAGTGCTCTTATTCAATGTTTGCCACTAACTTTTTTGTAGGCGTTTTACAAACCCACCTACCCCAAATTACCAAAATACTAATTTCATGCATACGAAGTCGCGGGCAAAAGCTACTAACTCCGTATATTTATTCAGTTCATTGATTGGCGCATGTTCAGAGTAAAATATTAAATTATTTTAATGTATTTTTTTAATTTGCCTACTTTTGTATTTTTTGGGTTTTTCATTAACCGTATAAGCAATATTAACCCTACAGAGACTACCTCGGAAACAACCGTAGCATTTCATGCTATTCACAAAAGGCGGCAACTTTTAAATGGAAAAGGATTAATTACTTGTTCAATTAAACTTTTTAACGCTTTTGCAAAAAAAATCGTATCTCTGCGTTCGTTATTAAAATCCCCAACACTGTTATGAAAAAAAAATACTAAATCTTGCCCGCGGCTTGGCCTTTGTGGGAAGTTTTAGCTCATGAAAAGGAAATCTTGCATTTGAAAGGGGTAGAAGTTTAAAGTATTAGTGCAGTACATAATACGAAAGTAGGGCTTTTGTACCTACGTCGCGTGAGTGCATTAATTGTAGTTTATATGTAGGTACGTACTATCACAACTTTTTTCTAAAAATACATTAGGTATATATGTAAAATATTTACACACAATAATACAAAAACGTGCTCTTTCGTTTTGTAGCATTAAGTTGTGATAGTAAACACAATAATACAACCCTGTGTATTTCTTTATTACAAAACTTACTTTTGCGTGTGGTAGGGCCTTGTGCAAGGTCCGTCCGGATCGCTACCACCATCTTACTCGCTAATCCAGCCGCTAAGCAGCAGTGCTTGCACTGCAGTGTTCCGGTGTGGAGAGTAAGACAGCCGGGGAAATTACGGGCACAAGAGGCATTTCATCGAAGTCCTCTAGGTTGGCAACGCACCTGCAATACCTCCGGGGTTGCAGGTGTCTATGGACAGTGGTGATCGCTTACCATCAGGTGACCCACTTGCTCGTTTGCCTTCTATTCACATAAAAAAAAAATATTGTGTTGGTGTCAGTGTTATTTCCTCTTCACTTGACGAAATTATTGAATATTAATAATCGTAAAACAGTAACAAATTGCAACATAAATCCTACTAAGAGAAAATAGGACGTTACCTCCCGCCTGAGTTCCCGCCAATTAACTTTTTTTTTCTTTTTTTTTAAACGTGGTACTGCGGTAAGATTCGAATAGGCAGGTGTTGATTTATATTTTAAAAAGTTTTATTTTTCATGTTCACTTATTTGTTTCAATAATAACTTGTCAAATTATTGTTACCTAGTTTTAGGTACTAATTATTTATTTATTTATTTATTTATTTAATGCAATTCACAGTCATAGGTGTACAACAAAATGATGGCAATATACACATTAAAACATATGAAATAAACAGTTTAATAGAGCGCAGATTATAATAAAAAAAAAACTTAAAAAAATAAACAAAATATGCTGTCGTAAAGTTTTAGTGATTGTTTGTGGCTGTTGGCACCCGATTGTCTTGGTCTTAGCTTAGACGAAGATTTTACTTTATGCACAAGAACATAAAATGCCATTTTATGCAGCCTACATCCATCATAAAGTCGAACTTTTTGAGCATGAGACGTGAAAAACAATTGTCTTTGTCCGGCAACGCCAATTTGTCAAAGTGACAGATAAAAACAAACAAACCTCAAATTATTACAACACAACGAATAACTCACGTATAAAAGCCGAAGGATTGCTTCGACAATTGCCGCCGATTGCAATTGGCGGATTGCCACCGGGGCGAGCGCTCCCTGATGAAAGGCTTCGAAATAGTCCGAAACAATTGTTGGAGCAATCCTTCGGCTTTAATACGTGAGTTATCCGTTGTGTTGTAATTATGTATGAGTCTCACGGTAGTTTCATGTTGAATACCTCAAATTAACAGAAGCTTGACAAGCTTATGAATAAGGTGTACATCTTTAATGTAGCATTAAAGGAGACTATCAAACATTTGTCCAGAGCATGTCTCTCTATGGATCGGTTTCTAATGCACGTCAATTAATCCTGCTTAATTTAACGGACACTGGCCTTAAACGACTAAAAGCCCGTCTCAGTTTCAAACATTAATGATAGGTCCCATCCGGTTGTTAACCAACCTTTAAGGAGCCCTTAAGATTTTACCCCTTTAGGTTAACCGCTTGACGAGTCGTATTTTAACCCTAAAAGGCGACAGGCTTTGTTTGGGTCAGTAACAAGGGGGAATTTTGAGGTTGAGATGTCAATCGGTTAAAACGCCTAAGGCTGAGAAGTGGATTAACAAAGTTTAACTATTACAAACATTGGAACTAAATTCAATCTAAGGCAACGAGTGACGTCACCGGGGACTGGGGAAGACGGGCCAGATAACAATTTACCAAACGAACGAAATATGTACTTTATAGTAATACTAGCTTCTGCCCGCGACATCGTCCGCGTAAAATTGTACATATAAAGCTTCCTCTTGAATGCACTTTAAAAAAAACCGCATAAAAATCCGTTGCGTAGTTTTAAAGATCTAAGCATACATAGGGACAGACAGTGGAAAGCGACTTTGTTTTATACTATGACTAGCTGTTGCCAGCGACTTCGTCTGCAAATAATTCGTTTATCGCTATCCCGCGGGAGCTACGCAATTTTCCGGGATAAAAGTAGCCTATGTGCTATTCCAGACTTTTCTCTATCTATGTGCGGAATTTCATCCAGATCCGTTGGGCCGTTCTGGCGTGATTGAGTAACAAACAAACATCCATCCATCCATCCATCCATCCATCCATCCATCCATCCATCCATCTATCCATCCATCCATACTTTCGCATTTATAATATTAGTTAGATGAATGGTTCGTGTATTCAACTAAAAGGCCTTAACATTTATAACATTCTTCTCTCCAGCCTATATACGTCCCACTGCTGGGCACAGGCCTCCTCTCAGAATGAGAGGGCTTGGGCTATAGTTCCCACGCGGGCCCAGTGCGGATTGAGAACTTCACACACACCATTGAATTTCTTCGCAGTTGTGTGCAGGTTTCCTCACGATGTTTTCCTTCACCGAAAAGCTCATGGTAAATTTCAAATGAGATATCGCACATAAATTCCGAAAAACTCAGAGGTGCGAAGCCCGGGATTCGAACCCGCGACCCTCTGCTTGAGAGGCCACAGGTCAAACCACTAGGCTACCACGGCTTTAGCCGTATATAACATTAACATCAGTTTATCCAATTGTTTTGATTCATTTAAATGTTTTATTTATATTCTTTCATTCGAAGTTGTTATAATATTTCTAGCAAAGCTTTAATTTTGCTGACTGCTTGCATTGTGATCCATCCTACTGCTACTAAGATGTTGCTCAAAATTGACCTGCAAGAAGTTATCCAAAACAGATAGGTACATTACAAATTAAATAAAAGCTTGTAATCTGCATTACATCTAATCTAATCTAACTAATATTATAAATGCGAAAGTATGGATAGATGGATGGATGGATAGATGTTTGTTTGTTACTCAATCACGCCAGAACGGCCCAACGGATCCGGATGAAATTCGGCACATAGATAGAGAAAAGTCTGGAATAGCACATAAGCTACTTTTTATCCCGGAAAACATAGATAGAGAAAAGTCTGGAATAGCACATAAGCTACTTTTTATCCCGGAAAATTGCGTAGTTCCCACGGGATAGCGATAAACGAATTCTTTGCAGACGAAGTCGCTGGCAACAGCTAGTATTACTTAATTGCCAAATATTTTAACGCTACCCATTAAAGTATTACTCCATTTATTTTTGCCGAGTTTCTAGTTTAAAAACGGTTTGCGAACCATGGTGAGCAAATGTAATGAAGTTCCGTAGATGCGTCTAACCGGTTGACAATAGAGCCTTTGTGAGCTTCAATAACGTAGTACATTACTGAAACATTGTTACCCACATGCATAATGTAGGGCTGTTCGGAAAACTATCAGTCACTATTTCAAACGAGCAGCAATATAAAATTAACAGTTTCATGAAAATTATGATAGTACAAGTATTCTATTAAAATCTCTTAAAGGCAAAATTTTGAAGTAACAAAAGGCAAGAGAGTTTGAATTTACTTCAGATAAACAAGCGTTTGGGAATCCTTATTCCCCTTATTACCCCTTGGTACTAATTTATATTGCATAAGAATATTTTTCTGTGGACAAGACACATTGACGCGAAAGTGTATCTGATATGACAGCATCTACCATTAGACTGCTGCTTACAATTTACTCTTTTTTATTGGATGAAAAACACCAATTTGACCTAGTCTTAAATTTAGCAAAACTTGTACAACGGATACCAGGCAACAAATAAACTTTTTACATTGGGCAGCGCCCACTAATTTTGATGCGTCACCTTCACGCTGTCTACTTTGACGACCCCCACTGTACGGCTACTGTACATTTAACATCCTTGACTCGAAAAAACACAGTCCAGTTGTCTAATCACAAGGCTATCCGGTCCCCTAAATCTAAATAGACACGTCACAATTTATCAATATAATACACTCATACAATCTCCAACGCCGTCGCTGTCAAGCTGACGCTAGTTTTGGCACTCCTTTATCTTCATCAAGATCTGTTGAACGTCACCTGACAGTCATTGACAAGCTCTCCGTCAATCCTGTTAGGGTGTCAATTAAATACGATACGAGATATATACGTGTAGAGCGTGGTAATGCCATTAGCAATGAAAGGGTTAAAACATTACGTAAACGTATTATTTGTTGTAACTTTTTGTTTGCTGAGGTCTAATAATAAGTCGAATTTCAGCCACTTTCTGTGGACGGACTGGCTTGAAATCTGGTATCTAATCTAATCTAACTAATATTATAAATGCGAAAGTATGGATGGATGGATGGATGTTTGTTTGTTACTCAATCACGCCAGAACGGCCCAACGGATCTGGATGAAATTCGGCACATAGATAGAGAAAAGTCTGGAATAGCACATAGGCTATTTTTTATCCCGGAAAATTGCGTAGTTCTCGTGGGATAGCGATAAACGAATTCATTGCAGACGAAGTCGCTGGCAACAGCTAGTATTGTATAAATTAGAAGACAGTGAAAATTTGTATACAGTCATAAAGTAAACGATAGGCATTCTCGACAGTTTCACGTGCCTACAAGCGAAGGTTAATTATTACCTACTAGCTTCTGCCCGCGACTTTGTCTGCGTAGAATTAAATATAAACCATCTTCTTGAATCACTCTAAGTATTTATTAAAAAAACCGCATCAAAATCCGTTGCGCAGTTTTAAAGATCTAAGCATACATAGGGACAGACAGACAGACACCGGAAAGCGACTCTGTTTTATTCTATGTAGTGAGTGATGTTCATAACATTTTACGACCTAATCGGAATAAACAGGTCAAAGTAACCCATAGTAATAATTATGAACAACAGAATTCATGCACCGCAACATTATGGTACATAATATTTATGCCATTGACCGTATATATCATAATAATCTTTGTATTATAGTACCATTTGAAACCAGCACTACGTACTGGTATTTCTTCTAATAAAAGTCCTATTTTAATCACAAATCGCTGGAACTTTTAACGCATCCCCGTTTCTTAACAAGGCTTATCTTTATAGTTCGACAGGGATTCGGGTACGACTAACACCAATTTAGTCCAATTTATATTCATGGGAAATAATGACCCGCGCTTTAATAAATCTAATCAGAATCGCAGACGAGTCTAATCATTAGGAAAAAGTACGCACAGTAGGTGTACAATGATCATTGCTAAAGTTAAATTGTTAACGGAGTGTTATAATATAACACATAACATTAGCTGTTATTTTGGCTATGTACCGCGGAAACTACAGGGTGGTAAAATAACAGGTATACACTTTTATTTTATTTTATTTTTTATTTGTAGTTTCATTCTATGAAATATAAAAATTATAAAGAATTTCTTGTATTAAATATAGTATTTAGGGCCGGCAATTTAACATGGGAAGTTATGTCAGACAAATGTTCACCTCTAACAGCACGGTAAATGTGACCCCTTTTTCGTCGCGTTTTTTATCACATTTCACACATTTCCTGCGTTATCTCAGTGACTGTGTCTCGAATATTTTGTTTTGATGATTGAAGGTTCGTTGGCCTGTTAGCATACCTATACACGTTCCTTTAGATAGCCCCAGAAAAAGTCAGGAGCTGTTAAATCAGGCCAATCAATGCCACCGTTTCAAAAACTTGAATCCAAGGCAGCTTGATTCTTCCCGACACTTCCAAAAATTTATCGCTATACTTCAACCAATTTACACTAAACCTTGACAAATTATACGTAAACCTTTCTCGTGAATCACTCTGTTTATAGGTGAAAACCGCACGAATATCTGAATTATTTTTTGAATTCGTTTTTGAGTTTATCACGAACAGACAGACTGACAGACGCGGCAGAGGACTTGTTTTATAATACACGTATGGAGTGACAAACCAAGTTAAGATATTGTCATTGTCTGATAAGTATGTTTCTAACTATATCATGCATAGATAACTTCTCCAAGCTGCCATTAAAATCTTTGTTATATACTTTGTCTTTGATCGGAATTAATGAAATCCGGAGAGGGAAAAAGCTAACGCAGGTACCCAGGTGATAATGACTGCCCCTAGAGACCTTTTATTAACCTCGTAATTTAGGTGCTCGTTAAACGATCGATGTTCTAGTTTTAACTAGGGCATTTATTTATTTATTTATTGGCATGTTATAGACATGGGGAAAAGCGTTACATTTTGATATCAGTGACTAACGATCCCGTTCCAAAAAAGTCACCGTGAAAAGTCACCGTGACTTTGTCACGCCTGTTACTCGTGTCACTGCATGATATTTGTGTCAACGTTATTTTTGTCACACTGTTATTTCATCGTGATTTTGTCACGCCGGTTACTCATATCACCATATGATATTGTCGCAGTGCTATTATGACGTGATTTTGTCACACCGTTATCACACAAGTAGTTGATCCAAAATAACCTTTACACTTTTACAGGCTTAGAACTGTCGCACATTATAAGTAAAAAATAAATACATTTGGGAAATTAGTTTATAGTCATCATAATCATCACAATCATCATCATGTCATCATCATCATCATCATAGCCATCATCGTCATCATCATCACAATCATCATCATGTCATCATCATCATCATCATCATCATCATCATCATCATCATCATAAACATCATCATCATAAACATCATCATCATCATAATTATCATCACAATCATCATCATGTCATCATCATCATCATAATCATCATCACAATCATCATCATGTCATCATCATCATCATCAACATAGCCATTATCATCATCATAATCATCATCATAATCATCATCACCATCGTCATAACCATCATCATCATCATCATCATCATCATCATCATCATCATTATGGACGGTGTTCATCTTTTTCATGTGTTTTATGTAGGTACAATAAAGAGTTATACATACATACATACATAACATACATCCTTTTCTACGAGTATGCTTCATTAAAACAACTCTTTGACACGGATGAGTGTGCAAGCATTCATAATTTTATCGCTGTCTCACTCGCTCTCAGCCAGCAGGGATCATCCGATGTTCGCCACGAAGTTCCGAATCCGAACACGCCCGACTAAGCCCGATTAGAGCCGAGTCACGTCACAGTCAGTCACTGTCACTGCATCGCGTCTCGTCACTGCTTGCGCTAGGCGCTAGGAAGGAACAGTAAGGAACGTATGTGATTTTGTAACGTTGTTATTTTGTGAAAAGTCACAGTGACACGTTTTGAAGGCGAGTCACGGTGACTTTGTCACCGTGACGTTATTTAACCCCCATGTCTAGCATGTTATGTTATCTTAATATTCAGACTCAGGGATGGTTTGTGCTAAAACCCTCTTTCGCATGTATTCCGTCGCTTTTATAACGTCATCCATAAATTGGTCAATTTAACGCACTGGTTGTGGCTTGAAATCTCATAAAAGTGCTGTAGGTCACTTATTGTCTTATAATTTTTCTTTAATTAACATTTGACTTGTAGACCGTTACTGAATTGTATATACTTGTGTCTATCTAAAGCTTTCGGTATGCTAAGGTTTTAAAATTTAAGGTTTAAGGTGCATTTCTGAATTTACCTAGAGCACATTAACCATCTGTATACTTGCATTTCTAAACGATACTGAAAACCAGAACACAGAAAAATCCGAGAAGTAATGCCGGGGATAATATCCCCAGTAAGCATATTATGTTTATTTACTTTAAAGATGAATGAAGTGGTTCTGCTGTTTCTTTATCAAAACTCCATCGTCGCGTTGTCACATCCTGGGAGAGTCGTCATCTGTTACACCGGATGCTTCGAAGAAAATCTCTTAAATTTGCATGCTCTTAAAAAAGCGGAGGAAAGGTAAGCTCGATTAATTATGTATAGAGATAAGGTGCTCTGTATAATGCGAATGCGAGGACGTTTATTTAAAGTTTACGTTTGATTTTTTTAATCGGTATGTCGGGCGATTTTATGATTCGTTGTATCTACGTTATACTACCTAAAAAAAACGAAAGAAAAAAGGGGTTTAAATAGAATACGAATAGAATACGATTATATTCTTGGAATAAAAACAACTTCTTGTCAGAAATAAATCTAATCTTCGTTTTGTTTGTATTTAATATAACAATACGTTGAATATGTAGACAATCATACTTATAGTAATCCTGACATTTGCTTGGCAAAGAGACATAGTATATTTTGCATTTAAGTGAGAGATAATGTGACAGCAATATTAATTTTATGAGACTCAAAATATTATGATAATTGCATAATTTTAAATTAGAAAAATCTGCACTAAGCTCTAGTCAGTCGAAACGTGAGCATAAAAAATGAAATATGCTCTTATTTTTCATAAATTTTGTGTAACGGCTGGTCGGCCATTCCTCATGCTTATTCAAATAATTTGACGGTCTGCGGTTTTACAATGGGCGTCATGCATGCATGCAAAACCTGTCTAAATGCATTTCAGAGGAATGCCGAGACTTTTGTTATTTTATTATCTATCTCGGTCAATTAGTGCAACGTCTAAAACTACACGTCTATAGGTTAGATAAATAAACATAGGCACTTAAAACACGAGTCTTAAAAGGATTTCTAAAATATGTAACGCTTAACTTTGTGCAGAAAAGTTAAATTAGAATCTTTCTTCGATTGATAAGATGAGATACAGCTTGTCTCTTTACAATTTTTTGTGTTTATTACTTAATAGTTTTTGCAGTCTACGGATTAAGGAATTAGCTTGTCATTGTTGCATTGTTAATAAGCCATATAATTTTCTACGGGATACAGTTATATACCGCGATTACTTTTGATGGTTTATGTCGCTAATGGCACCCTCCGCCACGGAGTCAACCGTTTACAGTATTTTAGGGGCCGCTAATCGGGTTCACACACTTTTTGGTGAGTGCACATTAATAACTTCGCCTTCTTGGTATCCTACTGGCTTTTATTCATTGTAGATAAGTACATAAAAATTAACACTTGTCTTGTTATTTTTTCACAACCTCCAGTTGCTACGGATAATGCTTTATCTCGGACACTTGGTATCAAATAGATTTATTTAGTCGTAGGTAACAAAGACGTCTTGGAGGTGCACTTAAAGTTAAAATATGCAGACAATTTTTTGTCCGACACGTATACATAGCTCTTTTTGTTTTATACGAAATGTTTCTTCTTTATTCCGCCTGAAGTTACATGAATAAAGAAAATTGGAAACATTTTTCTTTATTTACTCCTTAGTGTAACTTTTTATAATACAAATCTTGAATGAAAGGAAGTTCATCTACTTTTTAGCCGACTTCAAAAAAAAGGTTCTCAATTCGGTTGTATTTTTTAAGATAACATTCATTTGAACTGATTTTTCATAGAATTTGGTCAAGATACGTAGAAAACAAAGAGGATTTTAGATATGAGCCAGAAGAAAGCAATTGAGTTAGGTATTGCGCAAGCCCCGAAGCAGTAGAACTATACCTACCATCTCGCCTACGGATGGCTGAGTTGGAGCCTGCGGGGACGTACCTACTGGCCAGCCATCTCGAAGAGGTCCTTTCCTCCGGTTGCTAACTTGGTAGGTATATTATGATGGTAGCTCTTGTAGCACGAACTAATGAAGTGAGTCTTAATTTTTTTAAGTACCTTATCAATATATAAAATTACCACACACTGTCTACATTTTGCTTAGCTAAATTTGTACTGAAACCTCTGTGCGCGCATCCGATTAACACTTGGCCGGTTTTTTTTTAATAACACGTGAGGTTGGGATATAATTTGTGTACACAAAAGTGGATGGAAAAAATAAAGAAAGCGAATACCTAATTATCAGAGTTTCTACTATTTATTGTATAAATTCCGCTGATTTTTTTCAATGTATGAGATTAATTTGATAAAAGGAGTGTCCTTGTACTCACGGCAGTACTATTTTACATATTATAAACCTACGAACAAAAGACGATCCGTATTCCATATCAAAATTTTGGAAATATTAACACGTAGCCGGGTCTAAGCTAACAAATCAAAGCTTCGACCGTGTTATCACAATACTAATCGACGGCAGACCAGCGGTAGACCTGCTTTGAATTTACCTCCGCTCCCGTAACATTTTCCCTATGCATATTTAAGCAACCGCCGTTGTATTTTCTTTTGAACACATTTCCTATTTAAATTTTCGTACTGGTCGAATTTAAATGAATAAATCTCAACTTTCCTACCGTTGTTTATATTAAGCCGTATGATTCCTTTGTATCCGTGCAACTTTTTGTGGATTATTTTTTGCGTTCCTAATAAAAAGCAGTCTGTTTTCAAATTGAAACGACCTTATTTTTTATCTTGGAGCTCCAAAGGTTTATTATACAATAGGTACCATATATTATAAACAAAGCTATAGCTATATACCTTGTCAAACATCTTACCACAAAATAATCCCTTAATAATTTAGTTCCTTGGCATGCGTGATCTTTGATATCAAACAGCTTTGATACAATGTAATTACAACTTAGAGGATGCTCCCTACACTATACATATAGTCACGAAATATGATTAAAATGGTAAACCAAGTGATAGGTTACCGCCTCAAATTTCATTATCTTGGATTATTATATTTTGGTGTGTGATCACATTTATTATCACCATTATAGATGAGATTTTCACACGTTTGAGCGTGGTCTGATGTTATTACTGTACAAGTCGCTTGTTCAACCAATTTTGGGTTTGATAGCACGTGCCAGCTTTACTCAAGTAGGTATTTTCAAATTGTCTTATTATACATAGACTAGGTAGGAGTCTATGCTACAGTACGGTACGCATTGTTTAAAGACTTCGGTATGCTAACATTTTAGTTAGTTGTGCAAAATTCAATTGCATTTAACAACAATCGCGCCTAACGGTAAGCGAAGACGTGGTCTAAGAGGGAGTATGCTTGCCTAGTAAATGCCTGTTCACTTTACCACACTTTACATTCAATTTGAGATTGCAACGTTCAGGAAACACAGACGCAAGCAGGGAATGTCAATTCTTAGCTGTCTGGACAATGAAGGATGAGCAAAAACGTTTTGTGCGACCTACCCAATATGCTGACAAGTCGTAGAATTTACTTACGCAAACATAAATTACACGAGAGATTGGTGAAAACAAGTCCTGGGGGTATTTAAACGGGGGTTATTACCCCATATTTGAGCTGTTGTCCACGACAGTTTTAGTGCTGGTTTCGAGTAGACTATTAATAATTTCAGCACAAGTTGGGAGCGTAGTAGCTTTTATACCATGCATAAACCATGCAACTGCCAGTACTGTTGGCGCTCGAAGATCCTGTGACGTCACATCGTGATATATGATGAGTGTGAATTTATTTAGATCTTTTTCCAATAAAATTACCTACGTACTTTATTGAATATGATGCTCAAATAATGGCGTTATTTTCGCTTTCTAATGTGCTAAAAATCCTCGGCCCGGTAATTCCAAAAACCTAGCCTCTTAAAGATTTTTTCACAAATATTTTCTACGCGGCGTACACGGGATTACGTTCAACGAGCTCTTGATATTTGGACACAAACGTCCCGTAGAAAATATACTCGGGAGCCAAGAAACCGGGTCACTTCATGTAGAAAGTTGTATGAAAAGTGACCAAGTTTTTTTTGCTCTACAATCCTACTAATATTATAAATGGCAAAGTTTGTGACGATGTGACCATGTGAGTGAGTGAGTGTGTGTTTGTTCCTTCTTCACGCTAAAACGACTGGACGGATTTAGATAAAATTTGGAACGAAAATAGCTGGTACCCTAGATTAAAACATAGGCTACTTTTTATCCCGGAAAAAAGCATAGTTCTCGGAGGATAGCCATAAACATGTTAATTGCTAATTCTACGCAGACGAAGTCGCGGGCAGAAGCTAGTCTAACATAAATTTTAAAATTATTAATATGATAGTGAGTTTAACTAGTTAAATGGTCCTCTATTTAATTTGGACTGTAAGGAAAAATAGATTGATAAGCCTCAAAATAACAATGAAGCAAAACTAATGTTCAATTCGAAGTGTTAGAACTATATGTTGGGCTGATCATTTTCACGAATGGTTTATTGAAACAGGGGCCGTTGTATCCAGTTTTCCTTTCAAATGCCAGGAGCAGAGTGATCCAACTATATAGGTAATTGCAATGAATAGATATACGTTATCGTGTTTGCTGTTGTAGAAATGTTATCGTCTTTGCTTGTGTGCTTTAATTGGATGGAACACCTCGTCATGCAAGGGATTCGGAGTCCAATGCCGTCTAGAGCAACTGTATAAGTGAAAAACTTAAGTAAATGACCTGTGTATGTAGTAGTGTACAGAATTGATATGGGCTTAAGACATTTTTCTAATTTGGAACGTCAATTTGTCTATTCGCATACATTACTCACACATACAATACCATACAATTCAATACAATAACTCTTTATTGAACACCACATATAACAATCAAAACAGAAAAAAGGTATACAGAAGTAATAAGGTAACAATAGGCGGCCTTATCGCTACAGAGCGATCTCTACCAAGCAACCATAACACACACGTACAACAGGTCATTTACTTAAGTTTTTCACCTATACACTGTTTTATGAATAAAATCAAGACTGAAATCACAGAAAAATTACAGCGTTTTAAACTAAATCTCAAAAAGTCCAATAGAATTGGTAACTCGTATGAAGTGTTTTCCACCGCGGTTAACGTTTGTTTGAGCAACATTATACTAGCCTAACTGAACGCCTGGGTTTTGGGTCTGTTTATGCCGTAACTCGAACATTGCTATTTACTGGAACATGCTGGAACACAAATACGAGAGTCAATTTGTTTAGTGGACGTGTGGTTTAAGAGCGGTCACGAAACTGTAGTTCTGGCCTTACAGTCCGAAATTCGATTCGTGTCATTCTGCTCGCACTAATAGTTATTAATTTGAGAGTGAGAGGGATGGGGCGATACGAACTTCAAAAATCGAATTTTGTAGTACCCCCCCCCCCCCCTGATTTGCTTTCATAGTGTCATGTTGTCAGGCTATTTACGAATAAATATGATGACGACATTTAAATTTGATTGCCACTTTGTTTGAGTCTTACTAAACTTGAGCTTTGCGGTTCCATGAAATAAAAACAGGGGCATTACCATGACGTCTTAATGCGATTCAGTTTAGGTTCGCTCGCTGTCAGATTCATACTAAAAATGACAGGTAAAACCTGGACTGACTCGGAATTGAATCGCACTAAGACATCATGGTAAGGCCGTGTATGTTATAATCTCAAGTTCATCAGCGTGCGGTTCACATTGTCCTATGTGGCCCTAGACCAGAAGCACAGCCAGAAGTGTGACGACCACTGATCTAAGTTTATCATCACTACAAAAACAGACATTACACTACCTACCCTGAATCTATAAGAACGTAGCAAAAATGTCAGTAACCTACAAAACAGCGTCGCAGTGCGAAACAGTCACAATTTTATAAGAACATTCGTACAGTTTGCGGCACCTGCGGACGCTCGGGCGGCCCGTTTTGATTTCCCGCAACAGCTGCTCCTGTTAAACAACAGTTTATGTACTGCAGTGGATGTAATGAAAATGCAGTGTCTAATAGAGACGAGTACTAGATACTAGTCCTAGTCCTTAAAAATACTAGATCCAAATATGGACAAGGGCAATTACTGCCACAGTTATTTATGGCTAATGCTGCTTTCACATGGAGCCAATTGTTGATTATTTGAATATCGGAAACTCATGAATGGTAGTCACGGTTTTTATCCCTTTAAAAATATGTCTGATTTGCAAAATTTCATGTTTATCTTGCAGAAGTTTGTGATTAATTGAGAACTAAAGATTTTGAAATGAAAAAATAAAAATACAAAGCCTTACCTACATATTAATTTTTATTCAAATAGGTACAACAACAGGTTGGTCCATGATTTTTTTACATTATCACACTTTAATCTTAGATCATTGTGGTTCGTTCGGATCGCTACCACCGTCTTACTCGCTATAACTGTCGCCAAGCAGCAATGCTTGCACTGCTGTGTTACGGCACGGAGAGAAAGACAACCGGTGCCTTCCTTGTCGTATAAAAAAAAAACCTGTTACTGTATTACTGTCTCCTTAGATTCACACTCATTGTCCATTTGTAACTCGTAGACTCATAACCAACCAAGTAATCTCAGTAACAATATTATGTACGCCACAGTGCGCAATATCTTGTCCTACGGCTCCCACACCGCGTGTCGGATTTACTACTTTCATTCCGCCCTAAACTTCACTTAACTGCCGACCCGCCTAATATTGACTTACAAGTCTGACTACATCCTATTATATTGTTACTGCTAATATTAAAATTACCCAACTTTAACGCTCCGGACAGTTTAAGCAAATGCAAGCCTATTGTGACCTTAATAGGAAATGTTCCGGTTAAGGCATGCCGCTTCTGATTTAATCAAAGCGAATATTAATTTTGAAATGTAATTACGCAAAACTTAATCTTGGCTAGTTTTGACGTGATTGAATTTTACGTAGAATTCGTGTTTTGTATTGTTTTCGATTGTAACTTCAACAAATTAAATTTTAGGGTTTTACAAATATAACAATATTATCTTTTCTCAAAGATGCAATGAAATGTCAACCTTACGTTCCAAATAATAGGCCGGGACGTATCACGTTGCGGGCGCGGTTGGACAAGTGGTATGTAATGGATTTTCATACAAAATTGCAGGCCTTGGCCTGCAAAGCGATCGTGTTTTGTTTTGTGGTGGTCGTCGTCGTGCGCTGCGCGGGCGCGGGGCGCGCTGCTGGAGGACATGCACGTGGAGGATATGCACCTGCTGCTGCTCGGCCGCTGCCTAATGCACGCGCTAGCGGCAACATTCTAAGGGTTTTTTTTGGAGTTTTTTTATTTATTTCATTGCATGTTTGAGAAAAGCACTATACAAGCCTCGGCGTGAAAGAACTTGCAGGCTTCGTACTCCTATCCGGCCTCGCTAAGCTCGGCCGTCTAGATACGTTACTCAGCCTGCAAGCCTTTCTTTCCCGGCCTCTGCAGTAATGTACTATAAAAGCTAAGCCATTTTTACTAAAACTAAAACCTAAATATTCCGTGAAATAATTAATAGCTCTATCAGCTGATAGAGCTGCTAATTACTGCGTCGATATACCGTTGACAGCTGTCAATGGTATATGGTCGGTGTTTGGGGCATCCTGTACAAGTGTTTTGGTTTCAACTCTACTTTATATATTTAAATAAAAAAATATGCTACTAAAAATAAAAAATAAAAATAAATATAGGCGTCGAAAAAAAGGTTTCACCACACAAAATAGGCGCAGTTTATAGTCGTCGAGTTGCGGAGAATAGCCCGTTACAACAACATTACAACAAGGTGTCGAAAGTACTTAAATAAATACGGTGACTACCCACTTTGGTCACGAGTAACGGGACATTTCGCATTTGTGTTACGTTTCAGTTTTGATGCATGTATGTAACGTAACTTATTTTGATATTTGTACACAGACGAGGCCCCTCTCGAGAAAATAGTGAAAAAGTAAATGAATAATAAAATTGACTCAAAAAAGAAAAAAGATACAGTAGGTAATAGACAAGAGAGCGATACAAAGGCGGGTAGGTAATGTATAAGATAAAACAAAGTTAAACGAAACAAAATATTGGAAGAGTAAAAATAATGTTCGCGTTCAATTAAAGCATGGTTTTACTACCAACTGATAGAGAGAATTATTAACAGGCACTCTGCTTTGCTGTCGAATGCTGAAATTGTAGCTATCTGTTGGGTAACCCTACATATGTCTGAAAAAAAAATTGCAAAAGCTGAAATGTAGTTTTCCTCAGAGATTAGAAGTTCCGTGAGAGAGGCGAAGCAGCATCCGTAACCTGGCGAGTCATTATAATTGTGAATCGCTATGAAATTTCTCTTTCTATGTTTTTAGGGATCCATACCTCAAAAGAAAATGCGAAACCTTATAAGAACATTTTATTGAATCAGGCGTTACTTTGTGAAGGTCCATTTCAATGAACAAAAAATATTTAATTTCTAAACGACACTGAAAATTAGAACACATAGAAAAATCCGAAAAGTAAAGCTATGGCCGGGAATCGAACCCGGGTCCTCGTCATTCCGTGACGCGTGCTATACCCCTACACCACCCATAGCAGGTGAGTAAGCGTTCGAATTTTTCTATCTATTACCAACTGTCACGTGACCTTGTTACTATGCGATTATTTGTCGCGAAGCGTCATCTATTTGAATGATGTGTCTGTACGACACAATTACAAACTCCCATCTCTCGACCCTGGTGAGCAGTAGATGTTCCACGGGAGTTTGTAATTGTGTCGTACAGACACATCATTCAAATAGATGACGCTTCGCGACAAATAATCGCATAGTAACAAGGTCACGTGACAGTTGGTAATAGATAGAAAAATTCGAACGCTTACTCACCTGCTATGGGTGGTGTAGGGGTATAGCACGCGTCACGGAATGACGAGGACCCGGGTTCGATTCCCGGCCATAGCTTTACTTTTCGGATTTTTCTATGTGTTCTAATTTTCAGTGTCGTTTAGAAATTAAATTTCTAACGGTAAAACCGTAAAAGTAAACATAAAAATTAAGAAATAAAAATTTCTTGATTCATTTGATATTTCCTATCATTTGAAAAACAGCGCCATCTCTCGTCCCTGGTGAGCAGTAGATGTTCCACGGGAGTTTGTAATTGTGTCGTACAGACACATCATTCAAATAGATGACGCTTCGCGACAAATAATCGCATAGTAACAAGGTCACGTGACAGTTGGTAATAGATAGAAAAATTCGAACGCTTACTCACCTGCTATGGGTGGTGTAGGGGTATAGCACGCGTCACGGAATGACGAAGACCCGGGTTCGATTCCCGGCCATAGCTTTACTTTTCGGATTTTTCTATGTGTTCTAATTTTCAGTGTCGTTTAGAAATTAAATTTCTAACGGTAAAACCGTAAAAGTAAACATAAAAATTAAGAAATAAAAATTTCTTGATTCATTTGATATTTACTAAAAAATATTTAGGTACCTACCTGGCTACTCTGCTACTTACGTACAAGATAGCCAAACCTGTGCTAAATACATAATATGTTTTATCATGCAATCCTACCTCCACTACTGACTGGCACATAAAACACATATAAATCTCACCAAATTAACTATCACCTACGCCACACAAAATGCTTACGTATGTCAACCCAATGAAAAGATAGTCATTAGAAGAAGTGTTAAATTATAAATAATTAATTAGTTAAGTAAAAAATTACTCTTTTAAAGATATACGATAATAAACAGCAAGTAACTCCATAAAGAAAATTAGAACACAATATATACCTTAAGTTAAGTAAAGCTTTTATTGATGAAAGCTTCGCGTTAACAGCGAATATCGCCTAGGTACTTTAGCCAGAGCAAATATAATCATCATTTCCAGAACAAAGATATTACCAGTACGGCTGGTATGAAGGTAATATACGCTTTGTTTACTGTGTAGCGATTTAGATCTTACGTTACGTCATCTATCATTCCATTCAATGGTCTTGTTTTGTCTCAAATTGTCACAGTATGCGTAATAGATTATAACACGAGAACAAGATGTAATGACTGCCGACTACTTACTAAACTGACGAGCGAAAATAGAGGGGCCCCATTTCATACAACTTTATATGGAAATTGCCCCTTATTTTTGCATGGTATGTATTTGAAAGAAAGAAAGAAAGAAAATACGTTTACTTGACGCATAGGACAACAACAACAGAAACTAAAAATAAAGAATACAAAAAAAAGAAAAAATAACAATTAGGTAATGTGTGTTAGGTGGTGTGTGTGTGGGGGGGGGGGGGAGGATGTGTGGGTGTGTGTGTGTGTTGAATCAAGTGTCGCAACTATTGGGTTTTCATTGCGTGGCTGAATAATGAAAGCTATTTTCTTTTTCCTCTTAGTATGCCATTTTCTTTTGTGACAATACATGGAACTCGCGGCTACTATTTTTTGTTAATTTAAATTGGTGGTAAGTAGGTAGGTAACTGTGTGATATTCGTCTTAGCAATAACGAAACTTACCAAAAGCGCCGGTCAGTAATAAAGAAACGACATGTAGGTATGAAACCTCTTTTCATGCTTACATACTTACAGAATAAATTTTAATGTCTTTCTTGATAATAAAATCTTAATTTCTTTGCTGAATCCTGGAACATCTCCATAATGCATATTATTCTTTCTTCTTTCTTTTCAAGACTAATTTTTGTCATTCGCGGCACTGAATTTTATGAGAAACCCAAACTTACCTCGGAAAGGTAATCCTTGGATAAGAAAATACTTGGAGAATATTATTTAAAACATCAGTTGACTAAAATTATCTATTTATCTTTTTATCTCAGATTACTAAGTATAACACTCTGGTTCTAAAGATATACCTACATTTATTTCTGCAAGAACTAAAACTAAATAATATCGCATAATGCTAATGTATAATGTCTTGCAGTAATTTAGCTAGGTACCGTAAATTCTGGTTACATTTTAGCCCGAGAAGCTAACTTCGTGAACCTTTTCGGTACTTATATAAACACCAATATTCTTCAGCGTATGCTGCGTACGTTTGTATTTGAAATAGATATTGAAAAGTTAGATTTTTAGAGTCGGATGAAAATATACACATAGAGCTAATGTAACCCGAGTTTGAGGGATATTATTTCAACCTTAATTAAAATCTCCATGACTATAAATCTAGATAAAAATATAAGCTTTCTGATGGACATACCGACCGACTTATTGTCACCTTTCTTGAAAAGAAAAAAGTTTCCTAGGAAACTGATATTATGAATGTAGAAAAGGCATTATTCCGGATTTTGCGAAATTCCTTCAGGATATAGGAGTTCTATGAACGGGCAAAGCCGTGAGTGCAAGCGTGCCAACATGCCCACCATAATAAAGTTCTACCAGAATAATAAAATAAATGAAGATCGCTTCCGGATAATCCCTTTGACTAACAGCGTTGGATTACTTGAAAATCATGTAGATACGTCTGCCCCTATGTAAAAATAAATCTTCGGAAACGAAATCTTGTTTGAAGGCAACATTTAACAAAAAAAAAACCCGTCGAACGGCAAAAATCGGTGTTGACTGTATGATGTTTGTACGCACGTATCATGTAAATTGTAGGTATATATTTAGGTATCTACTGCTAGCTGTAAGTATGTTTAACTGAACCGTTGCAGTGTGACTATGTCTGGAATTGATTCAGGTCCGCTATTATAAAAAAGCCTTATTGCCTATTTTGCTGAATTTATCCATATTCATAGTTAAAACCAGCCAACTCTCGAAGGAGGCATACATCCGCGTCAAACAACGTAGCGTCCTTATTCTTAGAGGTTCAGGATTAAGCGTCCAACCAATAGAATATATTCACAATACTTAACTTACTCGGGTCCCGCGATCAATCGTAAACCTTGTCCATTTGACTTTTTTGTGCTAAACCCTATTTGAAACGGGTACCATTGCACAGATGCGCCGAGAATACTAAACTTTTCTACTTTTTTATACTCAGATGTAAATTATTGTGTTGCTGAACTACTTAAATCAAATTTGTCTTTAACCACTTCATATTTAACTAACTACCTTAGGATTTAAGTGTCAAATTAGGTCGCTTAGGCAATTTTCATGGTCGAACGAACACCACGTCCGCGGTCAATCCGTTTATCCGGTATCAAGCCACTTGACGTGCACGTGCAAGTGAAACATACTCAGTGGCACAAAATTTTGCCCAGTTTCCGTACAAAATTACCAAAATTACATACCTACATGACATTGTGAGGGCCAAATTTTTACTATGAGATTACATAGTTTATTGCGGTTACATGCTAGTGATGCTGGCAATGTCTCCAAAATAATTAAGATGTTTACCCGAACGCATTCGAGAAGTTCTTGTGTCAAAATCACTAGAAGCTCTGAGACTCTAGTGTAAGTTTTCACATAAAAAATGCCTCAGTTGCTATGAAAAAATTGGCAGCGCTACTTGCGGATCGAAACGGCAACAAACAGTTCTCATATCGTTTTTATGGCCGAAAACATTCTCCGGTCTCTGTTAAGTTCCGGTTATCTTAAGTGACAATTATCTATGGTGACGTCTCTTTCTGTTTCATAGTAATAAATAGAGACGGAATTATAGATAACTGACACTTAAGGTAACTGGAAATTATCAGAGAGTGGTAAAACGGGCCCTTAGCATGCTATCCCTCTAGTGTAAGTTAAGAATGTTACTTACTTACCTAGGCAAAATTGATAACAAAAATTAAACATTTTACGCCGCCCCGGGCTGTAAGTAGTAGCAATTTACCGCCCGCTACGCAAGCGGAAATTTCCGCGGACATAAAATTGTGTACAATCCTCGGGCGGTGTTCCTCCGGGAGCCTCTGATTGCATGTTTATCGCCCTCACCTTTGGCTCGTGCGACAAGTTCCTGCGATCTGAGACATTCTTTGTTTCACCACCCTCGGAATGTAATGTGTCTCCTATTGTGACAACATTTTTAAACAAGTAAGCACACTTAAAATTAAAATAAACGTAATTGTTGGTATTAGAAACGTTTCCCCCAACCCATTTATTACATTTTGTAGAGTGCGAGGAACTTTGTTCACATATGCCTTCTGCTGACCCCATTGTACTTTTCTGAGGAACCCTGGAAGAAAGCTGCCGCTCAGGTTTTTAAAGCCCTCTTCATTATTCATGAGTATAGCCCGCAATGAGTCCGATTTTCTTGAACGGCCCTTTTTACTGACTTCATACAAATTCCAAAAGTTATTAAAATTAGAAGATGAAATTCCGGTATTAATTTTAATACTGACGGAGATTAATTCGGTGCTAATGAATGATCCACCATTTTGATAAGGTCTTTGTTTTATAAGAAGCAAACAATTTAAAGTTCGAACAGAAATTCTTTTAATTTTTTCTTCTGAACTTTATCTATACAATATTAAAAAGCATTACTTAAATAGATAGGTAAGTTACAAGTTAAATTAGAACTTAATTACCAGGATTAAGAAGAAGAGGACCTTCTCAATATTATTGCAATCTAGACAAGCTGTGATCATGTTTTCAGTTTTCTATGTAAAAATTAAATAACACTAAATGACCCATGAAATGATAAAAGTGTTCTAATTTTAAAACAATAAAACATTATTACGAACTCATTTCATTCCCAATAAGCGGATCGTAATTAAAAACAAAAACCTTGTTATTTATGAACAGCGAAGTTCAATTTGAAAGCGTCTGCAACAATGGCCTCCCCGAAATCGGGCTAATCGCGAGATTACCTGTAATTATAAACGTGACGACCCATCAAACGTCGAATTGTATCCGCAATTTTGTTTCAGTATTAGTGAGGCTCGGAACAAACAATGATTGAGACACCTGTACAAAGGGAAATTCCAATTTAAAACGTGTTCAATAGCCCACCTCGTTAATGAGTTTTTCTAATTAACGAAAAGACTTCACTATGATTGAGAAAATGTGGTTGCTATTTTTATTTTTTTATTTGCGTGTTTTCAATTCTGAACGTCTGTGGTTAATGATGAAAAACAAACAACCCCTCCAATTCCTCTATTTTACGCCAAAGCAAAAACAATTAATACACGTTCAAAGCAAATTACTTACCGTAAAAACACTTATTGTAACCGATTGCCAAACCGAAAATATTCGGCACATGTTGCCGCCGAAATTCTCATTAATTTGTTCCGACTTGTTAAACGACCAATTTATCTAGACCCTTGGGGCCGCCTCCGCGTATACTACTTCTGTTTTTGTGCGAACAGCCAGGACTGGCGTAATAGGTCAGAGTGAATGGGTAGACGCATGTGACGGGATCAAAGAAATTCGCAGTGTTATGGGACGAGACGTCAATTCTCCGAGTCAGGGATCGTAATTACGTTAGCATTACACTTTTACACTCTGTGGACTCAGCAACGGTACATTTTGAGCTTTCCGCTCGCAGAGCAAACGTGATACAGAGACATTAACACGTACGGGAGAAAATGTATGGATAATTATAATTGTGTTAACTTGCTCCCTTACTGCGCCTCGAGAGATAATGAGCCCTCGAGGGACCCAATTACTTTTGTACGGAACAAAACATTCAAGTGCAGAGATAAAAGTTCATTTTTTAATAGACGTAAGTTAAAATGGCTTAGCGCTCATAATGTCCACTGAAAACGACTGGCATTAAATCATATTCCGCAGTTGCAGTTAAATAAATAATGTTCCCAGAACATGGTTTCAGAGAAAATGGCTGTTATTTTTAATGGATACAGCCAAATCCGCTGCTCCCTTTGCATAATCATTTCTGAAAAATGGTAGGCAGTTCAGCTTTATTTAATTACTCTGTGCGACTGACCCGCACTTGTAAATGCCGCTAACGAAAAGCAAACAGTCGTTTGAGGATTGCACGAAACAGATGTCAATCCTTTTATTTTATCCCGTTTCCTTTTAATAAAGGAGAAATTTAGATCCATTTTATTTGGTTAGGTCGTAATTTGACCAAATTAAATCTTGTTTTCTTTCCGATATGCCTATATCGAAAAGAGTTTAGAAAAGCATTTTGACTCTAAAAAATATTAATCTTTTGAACACTGCCTAATCGTGCATAAAATCTGAAAAAAAAAATTGCAAACTGCTGCCTAGCAAAATGTTGATAGCAAAAAATATAAATTTATTAGAACTAATGTTTCTAATAGTTTTATATTTTTTGTACTAGACTCTCTTGTAGTGCTCTATATAATAATATTCTTCATTACTAATTTTTAAGATTGAATTACTTTCAAAACTATCATCCTGTGATGTGAGAGTTTTTTGCACTTTTCTTTTTGCTAAATTAATACGGTTCAGAAGATACAGTTCCATGACAGTCGGACGGGCAGAATAGGGCACCTTTTGCGTACAAGATACAACTGACGAGCAAAAATTAGGGTCACTTTCAATTTTATTTTATTTTCTTTATTGGGAAAAAAAACAGATACAGACACAATATAAAAAATAAACTATTAGGAACATAGTGCAGGAAACTTAGCCTATACCCTAAAACAATTCCCACTAAAAGTTTGTGGTAGATGTGGCAATGGATCAGAAACAAGGTAGGTACCCAAAACAAAATATTCTTACTCAAAAACCGCATGCGAATTTTACTAAAACGAATAATTCATAATTCATCTATTGCATGAAAACGGGTACAGAAAGATAGACAGTATGTAAATACAATTTTGTTGGTACATGACCGTAATCTACCATATTAATGGTGTACAACATTGGAATAAAATAATTAAATATTACATTTCAATTATCAACTATTAAATTTACTATCTAACAAATATTATAAATGCGAAAGTATGGATGGATGGATGGATGGATGGATGGATGGATGGATGTTTGTTTGTTACTCAATCACGCCAGAACGGCCCAACGGATCTGGATGAAATTCGGCACATATATAGAGAAAAGTCTGGAATAGCACATAGGCTACATTTTATCCCGGAAAATTGCGTAGTTCCCGCGGGATAACGATAAACGAATTCTTTGCAGACGAAGTCGCTGGCAACAGCTAGTGACTAAATAAAAATAAAAAAACTGTCAAAATTATAAAAGTACTAAAATTACAATATTAAAAATTACATTAAGAATTAAAATAATATGACTAATAATAAATTACAAATTTCATTAAACTGTCACATTAGTACATAAAAATTATAATAAAGTTAACCGTAATATTATACATGGTCTAAATCTAAAAGAAGCACTAGTTTCGATACAGATATTCATTGATCGTATAAAAACAGTTATCCAGGAGCCATGTTTTCAGTGTGGACTTGAATTTAGTGCCCTTTAACTCTTTGATACTTCAAACTAACCTCATAAGTACAACGTTTTTTTGGGAAATCACCCGTAATTTTTGCTCATCAGTGCATTAAACATTACCTTCTATTTACAGAATCTGGTGAGACAGTATTTACATGGCTTATGTCTGCAGAACTGCGCTCACTGCACGCAAACACTGTCTACAGATGTTTGCCCACTCTGTTATATCAGTCGAGTTCAATAACCTTTGCGCCTTTTTCCATTACATAATTACATAAAATACAATACATATATCCCTAACAAGGTAGACAGAGCCTAGGGTATAGGTGGAAGTAGAAAAGGGGATCAAAATAGTGATGGGTTGCTAGCTGCATCGCCTATAACATGATTCCTAAGATTTTCGCCCATTCCCTCGATAGGCTTTTACCATCTGCGCGAGAAGAGACGCAGCTGGTACATTCTAAGTTTTTTCTTTGCTCACAGACCAGCATTTTTTCATTAAATTTGTTGAAATTGGTTACGATAGTTTCATTGTCTAGGTACCAATCATAACAAGCAAAAGCTGCTTCTAACGGCCCAACAAAGCGTCGAGGGACCATTTCGAAACACCAACTATCATAATAAAACCACAGCTATGATATACAGACTCGAGTTCCACAGTCCTATATTACTCAACAAAGCTACAGGTACATTTGATTGTGGTCTGCAAACTTGCACTAATGGCCCACAAATGGAACAGTAATTCGGTACAAATTGTAAACTAAAAACCATTGTTGCTTTTGAGGTTGCGCAGAAAAAGTGTGTTCCAAATCTGTCTCGTTTAAATGAAACGTTGTTCGGTTGTTTTAAGACACTTTGGCCGCATTCATTTGTTTGAGTTGTCGCGGTAAATTATTTTGAATTCGTTTTTTCTGAATTAAGGCAATTTTGTTAGATTATTTATGGTTCCTTAATGGTATTTTTGTCTTTTTATTTAAAGCCGGCTCTAGGCTTGCCCAGGATTTTTATATATAGGTTGGTGTCTTACCTTTCGTACGTCTTTGGGTGTACGCTTTAATATTGTCCTGTTTAGCCTATTTGCAGAGAGTATACACCTTCCCAACCAACTATTTACCCACTAACTACCTGGTTTAGGTGTCTAAAAAAAAGATTACATTATTTAATTACGAATAGTTTTGAGGTAGGTTCACATTTAGAGGAGGACCTGAATTAATCTATACAATTGCTTGTGCGATTTTGGGTTGTAAATGTCTTCTTTATTCGATACTAGCTGTTGCCCGTGAATTCGTCCCGCGGGAAATATGCAATTTTCCGGGATAAAAAGTAGCCTGTTTTAATCTGGACTATCAGCTATCTCTGTTCCAAATTTGATACAAATCCGTGTCCAGTCGTTTCAGCGTGAAGAAGGAACAAACATACACACTCACTCACATCGTCACATCCTCACAAACTTTCGCATTTATAATATTAGTAGGATTTTTCCCTGACCAGCATGAAACGGAAAGTTATTTTTTTTCATATAATCGCGTCAGGCCCACCCGTTTCACTCACGACTTAATTACGAAACGGCATAACTTTAAACGGCACTCACCGTACGTAGGGCCATACATTATCACTTCAGATGTTTGCGTAACGAGGACCCGCGTCATTACGTGTTTGTTATTACCATGGCTATTTAAAATCATATTTGATATCGTTCGGCTTCTTTATCGTTTGTCGATAGCATTTTCCATTTCAAAATAAGCGTGCAAACAATCAGTCTAGATGTAGGTATAGTGTATAAGTAGCTACTGATCTTTTGTAAATATTAATGAAAGGCACACGTGCCAATATGTTTATTACTATTACACGCTAAGGCCCACTTGCACAGTCTAGAGTAAAAAAATTGACAGTTTCATACATTTTAACACTACTTAGCCCCGGGTTAGCATCTAACACGGGGTTAAGTCGTTAACCCTGGTCCATGCAAGTGGCCCTAAGAAGAACAAAGACGAAATTGAATGAACATTGACATGTAGATAGTTTAAAACCTGGATTAATATCTAGAGTAGGTTTTATCCCGATATTCCCACGGTATAGCACGTAAAATCCAAAAATTTCAACTGCTAAATCTACATACACATACAATCACGCCTCTTTCCCATAGGGGTAGGCAGAGACTACTTTGTTCCACTTGCTACGATTCTGACATACCTCTTTCATGACATGACATGAAATTTTTAATTTTTAATGTAAGATGGACGTAGTGAGAATGGATGAAAAGAAGATTAACTACAACAGATTTATAGGGCGAGTGTGAATGGGTGCGATGAAAGCTGAACGCCTAGACGGAGCCTTTCATGACCAAGATTTGGTTTTACTTCTACTTCTTTGTCCGTTGACTGTTTGACTTGGTAACTAGTGGTTCCACCACCAGATACCAGATCTAAGTGAATCCCGTGAAGGGATCCGCGTCTAAAAGCTATTACATGGTATACGAAAATAGTAAACGAGGTTGCGGGATCTCGTCTTCCATAGAATCGCTTTCAGCTGTCAACTGTTTCGATTCACAAACGACACATAATCGGTCCCCTGCACTGATGAAATACATTAGACGGTAGTATTCGGGCACATTCGGAGGCGTATCGCGCGTAATGCTGAGTAATGGGTGGCGTGTGTCGTAATTATTTCTCGCTCATTAACGGCTACTGCTGACGTCTAGAGTGAGTCAGCCAACGTGATTACGAAATACGACATAATAGGGGTCTTGAAAAGAATTTTAGGTCTGAAAGTATCTTACGACTGAATTATACGAGAGTGAACTCTTTCATGGGTTACCTAGTTTAAGTCCATCAATTTCATTACCTACCAACACGATTAGAAAACTATTTTGGTACAAAGAAATAGGTGCTTACACAGCTAAAAATACACAATAGGTACCTATATAAATGATGAACCGACCAATGTGAGGATTGTAAGAAAATTAGGATGAATGAATTAGAAAAACGCAAACAACTAATAATTCACTGTACTAAAAAATAACTTCTGAAAAAAACCATTTATAACAAAATCACAGAATAGGTAATAGTACTAACGCACAGAAGGCTCTCTCTCTCTCTCTCTGGAGTCCCAAAATCATAAAATAGTATAAAAAAACAAACATTAAAAAAAATAAAAAAAAGAGTAAAATTTATATGCAGCTATGATAGTCCATTTTCATCTGCCTTGTGGTTTGGAGTGACGTTTTTCAGTGCCTAAGTGCAAGAATTACTAACGTAAATAATAATATCGTGTTACTATTTACTGACGTCTTAAATTCACCAAACAAGAAAGTTTGTTTAGATGAGCACTAACTCAAACGGCACCTGCTACTGACTGAAAGTTATTGCCACTTACTTTTTAGTGAGCTCACTTATAGTTTATTCTATGTTGTATATTTAAGACCGATTAGCAGTGATCCGATTTTTCTATGCGAAACGGTGGGATACAAGTCATCATCGTCATCATCATCATCAGCCTATGTGCGTCCACTGCTGGACACGTGGACATAGGCCTCTCCCATGGCACGCCACTGAGCACGATCCTCGGCCACTCTCATCCAGCTCTTGCCAGCCGCCTTGCGAAGATCCTCGCTTCACCGAGTTTGAGGACGTCCTACGCTACGTTTGCCGATCCGTGGTCTCCACTCAAGAACTCGTCTACCCCAACGGTTATCGGTTCTTCGGGTTAGATGACCGGCCCATTGCCACTTCAGCGTGCTAATGCGATGGGCTATGTCGATAACTTTGGTTCTCTGTCGGATCGGGATACAAGTGCCGGCACGTAATTCTAGCGATGACCGTTGATGCGGGGTAGTCGAAAATATGGTATCTATCGCGGGGGAGTCGCGGGGGAGTGCGGGTGTCGCGGGCGGGCGTACACCACATTCGACTTACGTGCCGCCACCTGTACCAAGTAGAAAACAGAACACGGAAAAATCCGAAAAGTAAAGCTATAGAAGCGATATAGCACGCATCACGTAATGATAAGGATCCAGGTTCGATTCCCGGCCATAGCCTTATATTATTCGGATTTTTCTATTTGTTTTAATTTTCACTGTCGTTGAAAAAAAAATATGGATATGAACAACATACACTGATCTTATGTTTATGTATATTCATAGGTACCCAAACACTTGCTAGGTCAGTTTCAAACAGTGTAGTTAAACCTAACTTTAACATTAAACTGTCTTTATCCGTCAATTTGCTTTCGCCAGATCACTAAGATTATTAATTTAAAGTAACTTAATCAAACGTTACGTTACGTTACGTTAAACGTTACGTTAGGTGTATCACTGAAAGATAGAATAAGGAATAGTGTGATAAGGGAACGTGCTGGTGTGAAAGAAGATATAGTGACTAGGATAGAAAAGAGTATGCTTAGTTGGTTTGGTCACGTAGAGAGGATGGATGAAAGAAGATTAACTAAACAGATTTATATGGAAAGTGTGAATGGGTGCGTTGGGAGGGGAAGGCCTAGACGGACGTTCCGTGATCAAATTGAGGACGTTTTGGAAAAGGCCAGGTCAAGAGTACCCGAAACCGACGAGCATGTATGAAGAGATTGATGAATGTGGATGAAGCGAAAGAGGTATGTCAGGATCGTAGCAAGTGGAACAAAGTAGTCTCTGCCTACCCCTGTGGGAATGTATGTATGTAATCAAACGTTGGTTTTCAGGCTCTAACTAACTTAAACATCTAACTAAAGGTAAGTTCGCTACCAAACCAAAGCGACGCGACAACTTAAATTGGACTACTAAATTCCATTGTTGTCATACATATTTGCGTTGCAATGAGTTTAAAAAATGACGTTAATAGAAAAAAAAATTGTAACATACATAAATAAATGCCTTAATAAGCATAAATGCCTTCAAAGTGACTGTAAATACCCGCATTCAATGTTTCAACAAACTGGCTTACAAGCGTAAACAAGGCAGCTTAATCTGTGTTTAAACAAAGATTGCTTAACCAAGGCGTCGTAAAAACAGTCAATAGAGATCTCTTATCTTTTAATAAAACATGCATAATCACAAACTTTGAACAGAAGTGCACTTCATTCGCTATTTTGATGATTAGATTAGACAAGTTAACAAACGCTTAACGAACGTTTATGAACCTCTGTGGTTAAGAGAATGACGTCCTACATAATAGTGGCTGATTATTAAATAAATAAATAAAATTAAAGACCCCAGAAACGTATGAAAATAATTAATAAACTTTATTTTAGTAGGCACCTAAGTATTAAAAAAAACTGGGATCTCCTAATTAAGAGTTCGCGGAAAATCTGTCTTAAGCTGGAACCACATTTTTAACATGCGACGCGACCCGATGCAACGAATGTATGCGCATGGCGTCGCGTCGGATGTTCATAGTGTGGTTCTGGTCATAGAAAATACTACAATTTGATTCGACTTGCATCGGGTCGCGTCGCGTGTTAAAAATGTGTTTCCACCTTTACTGTTGCGGATGGTGACGCAACTTTGTCTACGAAGAATTGATTTCTCGCTTTCCCGCAGGATATAATTATGTCTTTTCTCGGGATTAAAGTACGCTAGACTGAATCCCAAAGTTCATCAAAACCCTCACAGGATACTTTTTGCATGAAAAAGTATTTATACTAAACATCCATAAAATCTGCCCATGTTGTCAAACATTCACATTTAAATAATAGTAAAAAAGTAAAATGAATGACACGTAAATGTACTACAATGGTAGTCGGCTGAAACACATAGCTGTGCACTCAGCCCTTAAGCTGACCACACAGTGATATCACTTGCGGTACACAGCTGCGTCCTACGGTTATCAGAATTACAGTGAAATTGTGCATTCCACCAGAACCAGGCCGTGGCCGGGCAAGACGCGACTCACAATTTTCATTCTAATGGATTGAAACGGGCTTGAACCGTGATCAGGATAACTAAGTGGAGTCAACTCGTTCAATAAACATCAGTTATATAGAAAACTTGCTGTTCCCCGCGGCTTCGCCCCAATTTCCCATATTGTTATTTAATTTATGATTTTTTGCCTCCATTATAAACCTTAAGTGAAACTTAAGGAACATACAATACAATACAATACAGATACTCTTATTGAACACCACAAATCAGTACAAAACAATACAAAAACATATAACAAAGTATAAGGCGGTCTTGTCGCTTAATAGCGATCTCTACGAGATAACCAACACAACACAATTACACAACATTTATAATATAAATTAAATAACCGTAAAATAACCGAAGTAGTCCAGCCGTTCTAGAGTTTTGAATCGACCAGCACATGCTGCAGAAATATCAACTATATCTGTCTAACTTTAAACAATATGTCAACAAAAATAAGATAACGAATATTGACGGAATAAACAAGAGGATTTGTTGTTTGCACATACAGTGCATTTTACGTTGTGCCTTATTAGGTTACTTAAACACAGATAATTTAATATGCAATCTTCATTTAAACGTGTTAGTTGAGTGATAAAATATTGTGTCGTTTGTTTATGGTAATCTTTGTTATTTTGACTAGGTAATACTACTGTAAACATAACCTATCTTGTCAATCTATGTAACTATACCGAGTAGATATTTAATTTACTACTACTTTAAAAAAAATCCTACTTATATTTCCAAAGTTACCATAGGAAACCATTATTATAATCATTAATACTGCCAAAAACCTAAATTATTTTTTCTGGATACAAAGAACCAAAAATGTTCATCTCACTAAAGTAAAACTTGTGTGGCTGAAGAAGTGTTTTGTTTTTTGTATATTGTTGTGGAAGATATTTGCGCTCAGTAACTTTTATCTCAATATTGTCCTGACTCAAGTTGGACAACATTCTATGTGAAATAGATTCTTGTCGATATTATCTCTGAGGGAATTACTTAATGTGGTGATTTTTTCATAGTACAAGCCCTTACAAAGGCGATACGTGCTTTATCTGTCATCTCACCTCTTGGCACCCAAAATTGCTTATTAATACCACCCCTCCTGGTGTGAAGTTAAATAGAGATTTAAATTTGTTTTAGAATTGCACAATACAAAAAAGTGAACATTAATTAATTTTTACGTTAAGTATCAAAACATAGGTAAGTACGACGTTAAAAATAGGTAAAATCCTGAAGTTCTTTAATTTCTTTTCTACCCTATTTTTTTTTAGAAACTTATTCATAGATGCTTGTAAAGCTTCTACATATTAGTTTAATAATATTTTATTCAAAATTTTTCGCTTTCAAATTCAGACATAGACAAGACATTATTTAGTAACAACTGGCCTATAATTTTTATGAATGTTCCATAATAATGATCTCTATGTTTTCAAATTGATGCCTTTCACAATAGGAAAATCCCACAGAGTTTGATAATTATCACAGTGAAATATAAAGAGAACATTAATTAACCTTTCCGTAATAGAACACTCACTTCCAAGAAACACAATGATGCTTAAAATGTAGCAATAATACATTGGAATAAAATAAAACAACTTTTCTTCTTTTTCAGCGTGTAGACGCCCACCGTTGGGCATACGCCTCTCCAATCCGTTTCCATCCCGAACGGTTGCCCGTTTCCCTCTTCCAGACTGGTCCTGCTGTCTCCCTTATGTCATCGGACCATCGAACAGGTGGTCTGCCTACACTTCTTCTGTCTAGCTGGAGTCTCTGGAGACCCCGGCTAGGCAGAACGCGTAATAAATAATGTTGCAAAACTCCAGGGCCCTATTAAAAAGCGGAAGTCTCTATCTAACACATAGGATCAGAAAGAGACTTCTGCTTGTCAATTGTAACTTGTAGCTTTATAAAATAGGGCCCAGAATGCAGCGAATGCCGTTCGTCAATACTCTATTGTAATCTTATTTTGAAATCCAATTTTATTATTTTATAATAATCCTATCTAATACAAAATTCGTACCGCGTGCCAATTCTTTCGTGATACTAAAGCAAACATTGTATCGAAATACTTTTAGCAGTTTCCGAGAAACTTAGCACTTTCAAGCTATATAGCTGAGAAAACAAAATGTGAGAAACGTGTCTTAAAGATACAAATTATTCGATATAAAAACATCCAAATACGGGTAACCAAGTCTCTTTGGCGGATTGTGATTGACTTTTTGAATATCTTTACCAGGGAACTGAGGCATAATTAAAATTGAAAATTAGGCAAGCATCTCTCTATAATGTGATAAGGTCGTGTACATAAATAATATGTACATCGACGCCAGTAATTGCGATTGCAATAAAATGAATTTTCCGGACAATGATGCCCAATGAACTGCTGAACCAAAAAATTCCGCTTTATTCTGATCATTTATGAATCTGTCAAGTGTGAGTCGAGTCTCACACCATTGGGATTCCGTTTTCTACTGAAGCCTTAATAAATTGACGTAGAAGTTATACAGTAATATCATACTAATCCTACTATTTAATTCCTTTTCTAACTAATATTATAAATGCGAAAGTATGGATGGATGGATGGATGGATGGATGGATGTTTGTTTGTTTGTTACTCAATCACGCCAGAACGGCCCAACGGATCTGGATGAAACTTGGCACATAGATAGAAAAAAGTCTGGAATAGCACATAGGCTACATTTTATCCCGGAAAATTGCGTAGTTCCCACGGGATAGCGATAGACGAATTCTCTGCAGACGAAGTCGCTGGCAACAGCTAGTAATATTATAAATGTGATTGTGACACTGTCTGTCTGCTACGTTTCACGCTTAACCCGCTAAACGAATCTTAAATAAGATCCAACCATCCCTAAACACTCGCTAATTTCTATCTTAAATTAAGTAAAAGTTACATAATTTCAGTAAAATAGCCAAGTAATCCACAAATAATTAAGTATCTCAGGTAAGTAGGTGTGTTTCTTTCGTGCCCCAATTCAAAATCTCATTCAAATTTTGACCTTTATTTTCTGACTAGCTGTTGCCAGCGACTTCGTCTGCAAAGAATTCGTTTATCGCTATCCCGCGGGAACTACGCAACTTTCCGGGTTAAAAAGTAGCCTATGTGCTATTCCAGACTTTTCTCTATCTATGTGCCGAATTTCATCCAGATCCGTTGGGCCGTTCTGGCGTGATTGATTAACAAACAAACATCCATCCATCCATCCATCCATCCATCTATTCATCCATCCATACTTTCGCATTTATAATATTAGTTAGATAATATTAGTTAGATTACTTTAGTTTTTTTGCTGGTTCAGAGACGGATCGAAAAATCTTCAGAAATTTCTTCTTATTTCAGATATGGACTCCCAAAAATATATGTCATAATAGCATGCACGATATCTTTTAACAAGCCATGCGGCACACATAAATGTACACATAAATATACGCGGAATGAATTCTTTGTGAAGGAATGAGCCCTTTGAACGATATTATGAGCTGTAAAATAAAACTAATTGAAATAAATACAGTTTTATTGCAGATATTTACACATAAATATACGCGGACTGAATTCTTTGTGAAGGAATGAGCCCTTTGAACGATATTATGAGCTGTAAAATAAAACTAATTGAAATAAATACAGTTTTATTGCAGATATTTACACATACTTATATAGCAGATATTTATACATACGCGGACTGAATTCTTTGTGAAGGAATGAGCCCCTTGAACGATATTATGAGCTGTAAAATAAAACTAATTGAAATAAATACAGTTTTATTGCAAATATTGTATGTTACAAGTTATAACATAAGTTTTAAATAAGAAAAACTGCGGTTTTTTACTGGTTGATGCTACAAGTGCCGGCACGTAAGTCCAGCGATGACCGTTGATGTGCAGTAGTAGAAAATAAGGTATCGCGGAGGAGTACGGGTGTCGCGGGCGGGTGTACACCACGTTAGACTTACGTGCCGCCACCTGTAAACGTAGCCCTTGTTGCACACACAACACACGCAACAACAACAACAACACAACACAACAAGGTCTACGTTAGGGATAAAGACGTGATTTATGTATGTGTAGGTTTTTACTGGCGATACTTTAGATATTTTTGAATCGTCAACGGGTTTTCATATTCCTGTAAATTTCTAGCTCAATACAATAAATATAGAAATTGGTAAAATTCCACTCATGAGATTATATTTATAACGACGCTACTTTCATATCGTTAACAGTTTGTGAGTTCATTGTGTGAATATTGATGTAGTTATTAACAAATTCCATCCAATGCCTCGATAGTTAAAACTTTTCAATTCAAAAATGTTTAAAGGACTTCAAATTGGTAACACAAAGCACTTGATTGCGGCTCAGTTTTTTAATAGTATCTTACCTTGATTCAATTGTTAAAGTAAACAATAAAAGAATACCATGAACTACGTAAATTAAGGATAATTATTTAATTATTATATAATATAATTATATATTATATAATTATATAATTATTTTTTTTGCACAGCTATAGCTATTATGGTGTTGGTAAGAAAGGCATTCTCATTTTACACCTGGAGCCAGGCTGCGAGCGGAAGGGACTCGTGAGTTAGCTCCCTTTAGAGTTTCCGACCTCATTCCCGCGGTCGTAGAAAATCCACGACAGACATCGCGGCCTCCTGATCATAATAACGCCATTTTTTACCAAGTGACAATGCAAAGATGTTTCAGAATTATACTGGTATATTTCAGCAGCTTAGTTACATTGAACACTTCCTGTAAAAGTTTGCCATTGTAATTTTTGTTTCAAAACTCACCTCTTTCATCGACCAACGTTTGAAATTGGTAATTTGTAATTTACAGGTCAGTTCGGTCAACCTAATCCAACAAAAGTATTCCCATAAATATTAGATAGTATTCGGCAAATATCACATTTTGTATTGAAACCAAACGTCGACTTTTTACCACTTAGTGTGACGCCACAGCCAAAATTTAGTGGCGGTAATGCAAAATAAATCTATCCAAATACACCGATGCTCCTCCGCCACTCTACGATGATAATGATTGAACTGGAGCCGCTTTCAAAATGTATGCAACAAAACCTTGATGCTTGATGGGGTTTCAGACACGCGTAGAAGATGCATTTGCGTAATCTATGGTATAACTGATATCTGTGAGTATTTCGGATTAATAAGACGCTATATATTCTTATTATAAAAGCAAAATTCGATAAACTGAAAAAAGTTGATGATAATTAAGAGATAGGTCAATTCAATTAAAAATGTTCAGAGTTTTAACGTTGTTTTGCCATTATCCTGTTAATAAATAATAGTGTCAAATGAGATGATACACCCAAATTTAAAGTTTATTAAAACGAAGGACAGTACCGTAACAGTACTGTCCTTCATGTCGAGTCTAGTTTGAAGAACGCTGCGGCGATTTGTCCTTCCGTTGTGATAGTAATGGTGGGAGTAAAGTATTTTTATTATGCAGTTATGTCTTCACTTTGTGATCCCCGAGTGTGATCCTAACCTGATCTCTTTTAGTATTAGGATCTCATTATTGTTTTAGTTTTTTTTAATTTTATTATAGTTATTCTTAGAATTTATTATTTAGATTTTTAAGTTAGTTTTAATTAGTGATTTGTTATACTGGACACATATGGTATGATTTCCAACACAATTGTTAATTGTTATGGAATAAATGACTAATGACTAAATGAGGTTAATATCGTTGAACCCGGCGCGGAAAAAATGCTCAAAAATATTTAAGTGCTTTGACCAATTTAGGAATACTCACGCTTGAAGTAGTTAGAGGTAAAAAAATATTATTCATGTTTGACATAACTTTAAAGTCTGCATAAATTAATGACTATGTTTCGAAATACAAAACTCTACATTTACAATTATTAACTAGCTGGGGCCTTACCATGACGTCCTAATTCCGACGCAGTTCAAGTTTTAGCTGTCACTTTTAGTATGAATCTGACAGCGAGCAGACCTAAACTGAAACGCATTAAGACGTCATGGTACGGCCCCTGATCCGACATACGTCCGTCTGTTAAAAAATATAATAAACTTTGTTTTTCATCATAACTATCTTTCCTCGGATTTCAAAGAATATTAAAAAAAAGAATTCGTTTTTTAATTTAGGATGGAATAATAGTACTTATAAGAAATATGATAATTGTCGTTTTTGTTTTATCTGTTCAGTTGTGAAATTCAAAAGCAAGACACTAACACTATCTTTTTTAAAGCCAGCATTTAAATTATCACAGTAAAAAATATTTTATTAATTTATCCAGCTTTGTTGTTAATTGCATCGTAATTTTATTCAAATTAAACAATACATTGCAACGGCATTCTGTATGCTGCGCTATTTTATATCTCTTTTTAGCCATGAGATGAATTCAAAGTGCCATTTTTATTTTTTGTGAGCTTCATTAGGTTTTCTTCGTATGAACAAACTTCACTTTATACCGACAACTTTCTTCGTGAACATAAAGAACTCAACTAACGTGTAACAAAAAAGTGGTAGGCGGAGCTTTATGCGGTAGGTAATAAATGTATTAGGTATATCATTGCGTATGGCGAAACATTTGACAAGACACGAAACATGTGTAGATACGTAGGTACACGTCACATGGTTTTTATTGGCGCATTATTATTATGTAAACTCCTCCTTTTATTTTACATTGTAGCCTAGCCAGTGGTAAGTAACCTTGAATTCTAGTAACATTAATTTATTCCGCGAAAATGAATGTTTGTATTTAACTCATGGATATTAAGAAAAGTACCTTTCTTAAACTGAATCTAGCATACGGCAGCACGTTAAGTTAGTTTGACTAAACACATTTTTGTAATTCTTTTTCAGAATTTTTATCGTTTTTGAAAAATGTGCAGTTTTGAAAATTTTTATAATTACCTACCTTATTATTACGCAAAACCTTTACACCTACCTTTACTTTTTTACCTTTTTTTACCTTTTTTTTAACCTTTACCTTTACGTTTTACTTTTTTTTTCCTTCGGCTTTTATACGTGAGCTATCCGGTTTGTTGTAATTACCTTTACAGGAGTCTAAATACGATTAAACTAACCCACCTACCTGTTGAAATATTCCTAAGCAGTTTCAAGATACTTCATATTTTTTAATTACGCGTAAGTATTAATCTCAGTATTTTATAAATTAAAATTTTTCATGGCTGAAATGCCACAGAAACTACGCTGTGCTAAGTTACTGAAAAAAATCGCTTTCTTGCTCTTTTTATGCTTCAAAGAGAAACACTCTGAAGGTACTAAAGTAAGGACAACCATGTTGTGAACAAAAACCTTGAATGGTTTTTAATTCTAAAAGGATTTACACGCGATTAACTCTTTTGTTAATATCGGCAACTGCCTTTTATTGGATATAACACAGACGCGATAATCAGAGTAAATCCATCACCGGCTATTTTCAGTAGTTATAGAAAAAGTTTTGGCGAGGATTACATGCTCATTCGTTAATATGAGAAATCTACTGTATTATTAAGTAGGTAAGAGTACTGTGTAAGTAATTTTTGTAGCTTTAGATAGTATTCAAGAGAGAATTAAAGTTTTGCAGATTTTAGTTCATTGTTTGTTTCCTTTTTAAATAACGTTATTTTACCACTTTTTTATCTTGTGCGAACTCTTTCCACAACAAACACTGACTTAAAAATCAAAAACCTTAAAAGGGTATAAATTGAACAGGATGGGAGCTATGATTTAATTAATTACCTATTTAAACATTGAGAGTCAAATAAAAGCCTGTGTAAAAATCATTTTACCCAGCATGATAGAAATTGGTACCTACAACAAGAGTTCAATCCCATTTGAAATATTTACTTACACAGTTGAAAAAGTACACTTCTAAACGTTTAGTAAAAAATCCTGCAATAATTCAAGAGAATATTACAAAACAAAATCAATTTACGTAATCACAAAAAAGAACATGGACCCTTATTTGATTACGACTTCGGTACACAATGAATACAGTTCAAATAGGGTTTTACGACAAATTATCGTTTAGGAAAATACTTTTATTTCTTGTTTATAGCCCTGATATAATTTATGGCCACTTAAGTCGGGGACACCATAAGTACGGTCAGACAAAACGACAGTTTCAAAATGAATTTCGAACGAGGTCATATTTTTTTAACATTGACGAAATTTCAGTGATAAAAACAAGTGCATTGCACTTTATTATGTTAAATACAACACTGGCACAGATTTCAAACATGTCAGTGCCCAATTTTGCAGCAAATTAAAATTAAAACTGGTTAGATTATGTCTCTCAGTTTGTTGACATGACCGATTTGCAAGCAGTTGAATTTGGTGTCTTTTTTCAGCTATTTCAATAATACGTGAAGCAAACGACCAACTACACATATGATAAATTTAGTAGGAGAGTGACCATAAATCATGTGATGTTTTTTTTCTAATTTCCGGTCATAGTACTTACGTTAAATTACACACGTGACTTTAGAAATACCTGATGATGTTTTGTGAATTTTCTAATAATAATGTTCTCTGTATTAAAATGGCTTTTATACAAATCTTATTATTTATGTACCTAATGATTCAATGCACTAATTTATTCAGTAGGTAAATAAGTACACAGTTTTGCATTCTATGAACAAGTTTAAATTGGTAAATCAAATTACCTACCTATTCAATTTTCTACTTACTAACCACTAGCAAAGTTTGAATATATTACAATTACGAATACGTTTTTGATGAGTATTTTCATTATATTACGTACGTAGGACAATGAATAAAATTATACACCAATACATTTTTCTCCTTTTTAAACCTTTGTACTACTTTTTACCTCTACCTAAATAATTTAATTTCACGTAGGTACTTCAAATGGTCCTATTGATTTGAAATTCCGTAAAATTATTGTATAGAGCTCTCATAGTAGATATCAAATCAATCGCCAACAACAATCATCGTTCACTATCAACAAAAAGAGTGTATTAAAAGTCGTTTTTCTTAACTTAATTCTGCCTTACGTGTTGACCCTATTCCTCGAGCGGCGGGTGGCAAATGAGTTCATTGTTTGTCTCCATCCATTTTTTACGCTACTCCCCTACACAGGGACTAGTTCAAACAAACTGCTATAGCGAAACATAGGATACTCTAATTTTTCGGCGAAAATGAGAAAAGCTGTTCGAGATTTCCGGATTAAACTCACAAAGGAATGTTAACGAACACCAAAATAAACGTCACACGCTTTGAAACATGACTAGAAAATATGATTTTCTTCGCCTGATACTTTTTGATATTTTAATTACAATTTTCGGATCTGGTTTCGGTTGTTTTGAGATAGAATGGTTTTTCAAAGCACTGTCTGTCATCGTAATAGCAAAGAGCTTTTGCGTTTGATAAAATAACATCTTTTCAAGCTCGTTCTTGTACCTAATGAATAATTAAGAAATTTATTCCTAAGCTAACTTTGAACTTTATATGAAAAAAAAACGCTTTTTTGGTTATTTTTTATAGTTTTTCCGTAAGAAATTATTCCTTAGTGGTTAGTACTTATATTTGGCGACACACGTATCACGGAATGGTGAAGAATTGGCTTCGACTTCCGACTTTCTGTTTTAATTATAAGTATTTACAATTCTAATTTCGATACAATTTTAGGTCAAGATATGTTTATTTACCTTAAACCAAATTGACGCAAAAGCAACAACGTTAGCTTTATTATTATTACAATATTTTCGGATAAACACGGAAATTTCAAAACGGCCCAAAAACCATTTTCGAATAGAGAAACTTTTACACAAGGCCACGGTCACTGTATCACTAATGTGCTTGGTGTTGTTCGTGCCAGTCGAAAAGAAATGTTTATTTAATAGAATCATATGACCAAATGATCACTAGTCAACAATATGAGCGTAGCCGAAATGCATGACTTAGTTCAAATATTGCTAACAATACGGCACGTGATAAGAAACCACGAGGGTTATTGTTTGTGAGGCGCATGATGAACCCGTATTTGATTTGTGAAATGATAACTATTGCAATTTGTCACTATACGGTACTTTAAACCTTATATTAAACACAATAAAGTAAAAAAATTACTACTTTTTGTTATTACTTTTAATTTTGATCACTTTATACATTAATTTTGTATTTTGAAAGCGAATTTTGGCCAACTTTCTATATGGTCGAATTGATTTGAGAATTGTACAATTCTAGTGACAATGCGACAATTTGGTAGCAAAATAATAATATATTTTTAGGGTTCCGTACCTCAAAAGGAAAAAACGGAACCCTTAAGGAACACTTTGTTGTCCGTCCGTCCGTCCGTCCGTCTGTCCCTTTTTCTCAGGAACGCGTGGAGGTATCAAGCTGAAATTTATATGAAATACTCAAGTCCACTGCTCCTTGGAGCTGTGAAAAAATCAAACTTCTAAGCCAACGAAATCAAAAAATACAGCCGTTTATGACGCAAATTTCCGCAACTCTCAAGGGAATCAAAACCTACAGGGTACTTTCCCGTGAACGCAGAATCTTGAAATTTGGTACGAAGGTAGGACTTATAGCACAGATTAAGGAATAATTGCGAAAACCGTAAATATGTATGTATGTATGTGTGCCTGTATATATGTCAGTGACCAATATAAAGTACACATCCACACTGCGTACATTTTGCTTTGGAGCAGGGCTCTGCTTACACTGGTTTATAGATATTTGTAGATATTGATACGGTACTCTCGGTGCGCGAGTTCGACTCGCACTTGGCTGGTTTTTTTTTATCTTATTCAAAATAGAGCAATAAGTAAATCTAGATTACAAAAAATAAAAATGGTAATAAGTTACTGACGCTAACTTTTGTGATAATTCATACGTATATTTACGTACATACATAAATTACGTGTTTATCCCTTACTGGGTAGACAGAGCTTAAGGTAACAAGATCTAAAGGCCACCTTTTGTGTTAAAAGATATCAAATCCAATTGCTCAGACTTAACAATCCCACTAACACTTTAACAGACTTCTAACAACCCTTTACAATCATGCTCATAACAAAGCTTTATGTAAAAATATATTAATTAACAAAAAACCCTACTGCAAAAACATTGAACTGAAAAGGATATAAACAAGCCATGGAAATACAGCAACAGATTGACTCTACCATAAAAACAATTATAGGTTAGGTAACTTTAATAAGATGCAGTTATTGTTTTAACACTATTTTAATTACTAGACTAGACACATTTATTACAAGGTTCATTATCACTGTGAACCTATTGTTGGTTTATAACAAAATTCGCCTCTGCTCCGATAAAGGATTAATAAGGTATAATCGACCAAGTAAGTTCTTAACCACATAATTATGACACTTTCTTCATTAAAAAATGCCGATTATCATAATTAACTTTTTAGTGTAAACAGTAATTCTTGGTCCACTTTACACAGACGACCAAAAATAAAGATTCCTTACAAAGTTGCACGAAAAGTAACCCGTTTCTTCTGCTCGTCAGTATATTTGTAGGCCTAATTTAATGAATAAGCTTGTATCCTGCTGTTGTTGTAACTGCAGAGACACGTTAGGTACGATTGCAATCCACTACGGAGTTATTTTTTCCATCCTAACTGTACATTAAATGGGTCTACGTAATAAATAATTGGAATTAGGTAAGTAGGCAATATTGCGTCAGGTCCGAGGGTCAAATCAGATATAGGAGTGGGAAGCGGAGTTTTAGTAAGACAGTCGCATTATAAAATTAAATCGAATCAGGTAAGCGCGCTCGCAAATACGTTTTTTTCAAGTTTTTTTTTTTATGCGAATAGGAAGGAAAACGAGCAAGTGGGTCACCTGATGGTAAGCGATCACCACTGCCCATAGACACCCGCAACCCCGGAGGGATTCAGATGCGTTGCCAACCTAGAGGGCTAAGATGAAATGCCTCTTGTGCCTGTAATTTCCCCGGCTGTCTTACTCTCCACACCGGAACACAGCAGTGCAAGCACTGCTGCTTAGCGGCAGAATTAGCAATATATAATTTTAATCCAAACGAAGCTGTTAAACATTTGAATACTACAAAAACACATGTTATTTTTAATTTTCTCTCAAGTTTCAACATTAACAAGAAGTAGATATACTATTTAATGTATGTGCTCTGAACACCTTACAGTCAAGGGTTGTTTTATGAATTTATGAATAAAATGCTACAGAATCGACGATAGCCAAAAGAGTAGCTTATTGGTGTGACAAGGGTGTGACCAATGGCCATTCAATCAGATAATCAGAAGATTCGAACCTGGCTCCTCATATGTAAGTTTTTCGCAATCACGAATATTTAGTCAAGAATATCATCCTGAGGATAACTGCACAACGCTTACGAAGCTAGGACCCGTTTAGGAACTACACCCTTAGCATAAGAGTTTTCAATGATTCACGGTTAAGTACATTTTCAACTTTATATATTCTGATCCGCTCCCTATAAACGGGATAAGAACCGCAATTACCTTTATTGAGCTCCCAGAAAAACAATTATTGTTGGTTGTTTTTGTGGTTGAGCTTTTAGGGAGCTCAATTAAGATAATCGCAGTTCATATCCCGTTTATAATATTTCGAATGAATACACCCTTAGCCTTCGCATTCAGAGAAGAAGTATATTTCTTTACGTCACAAGGAGCGTTATGGGTAAACAAAAATAAAGAATACTTAAAACAAAAAGTTGATGATTCATTCAAGAAATCATGACACCTTTGTCGCTCTGATGTTAAACAAACAGACCTGGAACTCCGCTTAGATAAACTTATTATAAATACAACGAAATCACCTATTCGCGCACAGTGTGCCAGCGCACATAGTTGTGCCTTGCTATCTGATACTTAACTATTTTAACACTTTTAACAAACTCTTTTCTTTGCACTTTAATAAAATGGCGCCGGGTGTCATATCTAATGCAGAAACTATAATTAATAATTCTCTTGAAGAAATTTCTGCGGTCCATAATGACACCCTAATTAATGCCTTAATAGCTCAAAATGAGCTTTCTCTTGGAAAAACTTGCCCCATCGACCATACTAAACCGTTCATCAATGGAGATCTTGGTGTTGAGAAAATTCAAAACGGATTGATGTGTAAGGATGCCGTGAATGGAACCGAACTGAATGGAAAAGCGATTGTTCAGGCGCCTGAGATAGCCTGTCCTATTGATCACGCTATTTTTCCTGATCCAATTATGAATGGTCAAAATGGGGTCAAAGACGAAGACGGCAACGAAGAAGTGATTGAAATGCCGATTCCTAAGAAACCGGCTCGCAAGGTTGTGAAACCTAAAGTGCTAAAGAACATGGAATCGCATGATTACTTGTACGACCGTCTCTATGACAGCGGTTGCCCCATGGCGGTGAGTAAAACTTATCAGTAACAAACTGTAAATAAAACTTTCATGAGATATAAGTCTAATAAGATCAAATTTCTCATCGGAAACCTTGAGTAAAAGCTTAGAAATCATAAATTACTTTTGCACTCTTAACCGTTTATAATATAACCTTAAATTAGCTGTAAAACTTTTAAAACAGTAATAGTTTCTAACTTAAATAAAATTTGTAAACTTTTAATTAAATTAGCGTTCGGTTTCGCGAAATTATTTAATCGAAGGACGTTTCAATCTTTTAAATTTCCCGGCTTTAATGGCTAAACTTCCAAATTAGACTAAAGACTTGATCAGGACGCGATAAATCTTTACTTGCTAATTCGGTCCACCAAACAGCGTATAAACTTTATAGAGTTTAAGATTTAAATTAAATGGCTAAAATACTACGCAAAAGTTAAATCCATGATTTACTTAAAACATTATTCATAAACGCTGGTTTAGCTAAATGCTTACTTAACATTCATTTCACTAATTATAATGATTATTTTTATCATCATCTCTCTTCTTTTCTTATCCTATGTTCATCGTCATCTCCAGCTTATATATAACGTCCCACTGTTGGGCACCAGGCCACCTCTAAGGCTGAGAGGGCTCGGTATATACCTATATAGACGCATTATGTATAGTTCCCATGCGGGCCCGGTGCGAATTTGGGAAATTCACACCATTGAATTGCTTCACAGGGGCGTGCAAGTGTCCTGGCGATGTTTTCCATCACCGAAAAGCTCATGGTAGATTTCAATAAATATCGAAAAATTCAGAGGTGCGAGCCCGAGCTCGAAGCCACGGCGCGACCCCCTGCTTGAGAGAACATAGGTCAAACCACTAGTTAATCAGTAAAATTATCCTCTTTTAGAATTAGATGGGATTATCCTACGATATTTTTCTCAAAAGTACTGTGTTATGTTCATGTCAATACATTTTTTCTTACTTTAAATTCTCGCATCCACGCGGTTTGTCCATAGTCATAATATTTAGTTAACAAAAGGAATGACCGGCCTCTTGAGTATAAATAATTTTCAAACTAACACGAATATAGTTGTCTAGATACGAACACGTAAATTTATCATCAAAATGAGACTTCAAGACCAACGTTTAAGAAACATTATTATCATTACTAATAAGTAAATTAGTATCATTGGCTTATATATTCCCGTTGGAGCTGGCATATTAATTTGATTCTCAGTCCTTACCCTACCTCCCTGATACCTAACAACGCAATGGAGATGAAATTTAATATATAAATTCTCTCTTTACATTATGGGTTACGAAATCTCAAGATGCGACTTTATGTAGGTACGATTAGCGTTTCCAGTGTTTTAATGTTTATGTTTATACGTACATAAGTCAAACCGATATCATTCAACAAGCGTGACAGTGTTTCTGATTTTATTACCCCACCGTTTTGTGTGTACAGAACGTCAACGTTTACTTGCATGACCAAATTACAAAGAAACGTGTTATCTTAAGCATCGTTTGAATCTGAGGGACACATTTAAACTGGTAACGATACCTATTATTTAAAATAATTGCTAGAGAAAAACAAACAACACTTTATGAATAAGTACGAAGTTTCACGGATGCTTAATTATATTTTACTTTGAATGAAGTCAGTGTTTTATTTATTTTGTAAGTCATGTGATCGGGGCATCATCGGCTGCGCAAATTTTCCTTTTTCTTTTTGTAGTTCTCTTATCTTTTTCACTTTACATCGAAGTTATGAGAGCGTTGTTTATTTGATTTTAGTATTAGCTGGGGAAAAAATTAAGAATAGTACTACATATTTAAAAAATCTTACAAAGTTATTAGTATAAATCTTTATGTGTAATTTCAAACTAGTGCCTATTAAAGCTTCACAGCTTAGAAGCTGCGTGGTGTATCTACTGTAGTAGCTTTTGAATTGAATTTTTAAACTAAGCTTAAGTTAAGCATTTTATGCAAAGATATAAAACCAGAATCTTTTCTTTCCTCAAATTTCTCACACACATTGAGAACTCTGAAACGCGGTAATAGTAGACATGTATGCACTTGAACTTATAACTAGTGCACTTGTAAGCATATTTTGTTTCCAGTCCGTAGGCGGTTATGCGAACTTAGCGAGCGTTAACGCCTCGGGTCGTCCAACTTTGTACGAGATACGTGTATATAGGATACCATAATATGGGAAATCGAATGTCGGCGCGTGATTTAGTGTTTATTTTTATCGTTTAATATTTAATGACGTCCACTTTATGTAGACCTGCGAGGGGGCTAAAAGACGGCTACGCCGCTCTGCAATCAAACGTAATAAAAAAAATGAAACCAGCTAAGTGCGCATCAGACCACAATAGGTTGGTTTTTGCCATTTTAATCCTATTAATTAACCTTATAAAGCTCATTCGCTCAGTCACTCGTCATGGTTTAGCTCAAACATTTAAACCAATAAATCTGAAATATGGCACAGAGGTTTCTTTTACAGGTCACAAGGTAGACAATAAAATAATGACAAATTTTACGAAATTCATATGAGAAGCTACATTACATTTCATTTAATCATTATATATTTAAGTTAAACAAAAGCTTGTAAAAATAGGTAAAGAGGAGATAAGAATTTCTAGTATCTAGTTTCATTGTTCCGCCACCCTTACACAAAAACACGTAAGTAAGTACTTCCTATTTATACCCTCCTACTCAAAGGTAAGATAGTTCTCGTTAGGAAGCGGCCAGACTAGATAAAAAATAAAGTTGTTTTTTTAACGTAACGAGAGCCATTGGTTTGAACATAACCGTAATTTTCAAGTATTTTCTGCTATCCATCTCTTGCAGGTTAACGCTTAGGTAAGAAATTCTACACACGGAGTGAGGTATTTACCAATGTTGGTTCTGAAAACTTTTTCCGTAACCCGTCTTTTCCTAGTTTAAGTTTAATCAACCATTAGAAACCTCCCATCTTTTCGTAATGTCTCGTAAATTTTCGAATTAAGAAGTACCTACTGGATTTTGTGTTTCTATTACAAGACCAGAGATACTCAAATTTATGTAAAAGATCTATAAAGTCATAAAATCAGAATTTGATTAAGTAGTTACAAGTGAAAGTAAACAGTCAGTCACTCTGCAACTTTATTCTGGAAAAGTTTTCTGTTTCCAGAATCAACTTGGAAACATAAAGTTCAAATTTGAATAAAATCATGACTAACATTTACAAAGATATCAGTAACTGTTCAATACGTTCTAGTTACACGACTCAGTCCAAGACGCAATTGCTTAGTCAATTTTGCTTCGAATCGCTTTCGTTTGAATCTATTACTATTTACGTGATACTATGAATTTCATAAAACATGATTTACATGTAAATTTGGAATGGAATGTGCTTTTCTTTCATATCTGTTTGCAAAGAAGCTCAATCGGGTATTCAATGAATCTTATAAACTATGTGTGTTGACATTAAGCTTAACAACTTGTTAACAGTGAATAAAATAAAGCTTTATTTGATTAGATGTTCTTAGTTATAAATACTAACTTATACTGCTTGATAAATAAATTCTGTCGAATTTAATCAATGACGACAAGATACTATATTAGGTATCTGATAAACTTGATAAAGGATATTTATTTTGTAATAACTTTGAGGAAGGTAAGTGTCTAGATAGTAGGTATGGGTGATGTTCCACATGTTATTAACAGTTTTCCGTGTTTCATTCAAACCTCCACGTTCAATAAATAGCAACTGGTCACTAATAAAAAAAAAAAGTAAAACGACCGTTCCAAGCTTGGCGCTTGTCTTTTGTTTTTATTACTCGATTTGTAGCCTTCTTGAGTGCTCTGTGGAATTTTTAACAAATTATTAATTGGTGTTAAAAATATGTTCGATTCGTAAATATTGTTTTTAAATTTCCTGCGTTGTATAAATTTGTGTGGTAAATGTTTTAAATTCGTCTAACCAATATGTAAGACTTACCATTAATAACAAAGTTAATCTAGGAATTTGGCATGAAGTTTGATGTGACTGGGTATTTACAAAATACGCTTCATTCATTCCGGAATGAACTTTCGTAATATTCTCAAGATTTTCCTTTTCAAAGGCAAAGCTTTGATACCTCATGTTAGGTCCTTAAAGTTGCGCCTGAATTGCAACTAAGTATTAATGAAAGGATTTCGTCGGTCCAACGTCAGAAATATTATCAAAGAGTAGTTTTAATCATACTGATTGAGAGATAAAATTGTATGGGTAAATCTTATGATGTACATTGTTAGTAAATTGATAACTGTAATGTGTAACAAAGAGAATCTTTTCATTTTTCAGCATATACAAAAAAGTCCAAGAGTTAATACAATTGCTAATCTACCAACCTATTTAGTAGTAATAATTTCTTTATTATTTATTCTTTTTTGTATTCACTTCAGCCCGGCTGATATTTCATGATGTATTCTCTATTGTTTTAGCCGACATTATGCAACGAGAAGTCGTGCCTTGGCAGTGTCATGGCTATCCCCGGGCGCGGAGACGAGCCAAGGGACCCTGAGGAAGTGCTCAACGATGCTAAGGACTTTCTTGGCCAGTATTTTGCTTCTATACGGAGGTAATTTTAATGATTTGCTAGAAAAAAAAGCTGAATTACAGCACATTTTGGCAGAACTTACGATTTCAAGTGCACCGTGAATAACTTGAGTAAGCTCGTATTTTGAAATATTTAATTTAACTTTGAGTAGAATTTTGGTTAAACCGTAGAAGATTTTGAAGATTTTACGATTACTTCAAACTTACTGTTTCGTAGAAAAAAATTCTGTGTACTTTTTCAACACTACTACGTATGTAGCGTAGTTAGTAAGCAGAGTTTGATTAACGTTAAAATTTTGGTAACATTATCTTCTGCTCAACATAATTAACGTTAGCAAAAAATAGCGTTGACATAATTTAACGTCACTGTTATCGATAAAAATCAACAGACATTTTTTTCTATTTAAAACTATATGATAATTTTTGCCATTTAGGAAATGATACGGAAATTTTGCTTACATTCAATTTTGTAATCTGAATTTCAGAATAGCCTGCTGACTCTTTAATCTTTGCTTGCTAAAAATAAAAAAAGGATTTATTAGTAGGATTTGAACTGCACCGGGATCATTCAAATTTTCTTATTACATACATACTTTCTAGTTGAGCTCTGAAGCATCCGTATCCACAGCTGACAACATCGTTACAATAAATTAATTAAATTCATAGAGCCAACACGCCAGCCCACGAGTCACGTTGGAACGCAGTGCAGGAAGAAGTGGCTAAGACCGGGACCTATCAGCTAACGACTACCGAGCTGGTGTTTGGTGCTAAACTGGCTTGGAGGAACGCTAGCCGGTGCATAGGGAGGATACAATGGTCCAAGTTACAGGTACACACACACTACTTCTTCCACTAGTTCTGTGGCAGTTTAGAATTGATGTACTTGTAAACAAACTACTTCTGAGTGTGATCTTAATTGATGTTGGTTTAGCCGTTTAGTGGACATTGAAAATATACCCCCATTTTGATGTTTCGTCATGATTTGACGAGGTCGTTTTATTGTGGTTGAAATGCCGTCATAGAGGACTTACTTTAAAGAAACTACTTAAGACTAATTAACCCAAATTTTGCTGAAAGTCAAACGCGTATTACCTTTCAAAAGAAAGAAAGAAAACTATGCTAAACGGCACACTCAAATCAATTTACCTTGTTCTCGTCTAGTAGCGACTAAGTGGCGAAAGCAAAGGGACTAAATGAATTTGCAGACCGTAATGAGAAAACTCCCATTTCGCACTGCAACGGGGAAAAAACATGGGCAATTATCCAGTAGTTCGTATTTAGGTACCGTGGGGGGAGAGCTACTTGAGAAAATGAACCTACCTATTCTACACAGCATCATTTTACAACGACAATACCTCGGTTTACGTGTTGTGTCAATATTTGGGCAAACTTTAATTGGATTATAATCCCTTTGCCTAGCATACGGCCAGATACACTGATTAATACTTTCCCAAGTAGTTGAAATTGGATCAATCGATTGGCACCTCACGTATTAAGTACATTATTCCGTTTCCGCGTTTTACTTATTGGACTATTTCTTGTCCTATTTCTTATGGGCTTAAATACATACCTACTTTTGATTGTTTGGAGATATTCGCCTACTTAGCGTGAATTGCGTATTTATGTTATGTATTCACCTACTTGGATGGTCAATATGGTGATTAACTTCAATTACTCGTAAATTAATATTAAATCAAGAAGTAAATTTCTTGATTAATTTGATATTTCCTATCATTTGAAAAACAGCGCCATCTCTCGTCCCTGGTGAGCAGTACATGTTCCACGGGAGTTTGTAATTGTGTCGTACAGACACATCATTCAAACAGATGACGCTTAGCGACAAATATTCGCATAGTAACAAGGTCACGTGACAGTTGGAAACAGATAGAAAAATTCGGAGGCTTACTCACCTGCTATGGGTGGTGTAGGGGTATAGCACGCGTCACGGAATGACGAGGACCCGGGTTCGATTCCCGGCCATAGCTTTACTTTTCGGATTTTTCTATGTGTTCTAATTTTCAGTGTCGTTTAGAAATTAATATTAAATATTCCGATCGACAGCTCCAAATAGTTTGTTTCAACGCCTTCTTACACTGTCCCAAAATTCGAGTGAAATTGAAGCCTTACTTTCCCCTTTTTGTGTTTTCAAGGGAACCCAGTAAACAAGGCGTAATTAGGCTTGCCTGTTTCGAGTAACAATATTATGTCGTGACAAAATAAACGATGATGTTACACCGCAATTTTGCTCGAGACTTCATCGCGGGATGCCTTTTGGTTAGCGCGACAAGTAAAAATGTAGCTCACGTTCACAGCAATACAGCACAGTACAGCTTTAAAAATAGGTAACTGCATTGTTTTGTGCCACGAAACATAAAAAGGAAAAAACAAATAAATCGTCTGAAATCTGTTTCAAATGTTTTCTGCGCTGGTTTCCGCGTGTTCGCTTCCTTCATTGATCGTGACACCTAAAACAATTACTTACTATGATTCTATTAATAGCTAATTTCAGACGCGTTAACTTATTTGGTACAAATTTTACCTGTGTTTGTATTTAAATACATTAACAGAAAATACCTTACAATGACAAATCCGATACGAAGTAAAGCATATAAAGTAAGTCTATTCAAATAAACCAGGACTAAAAGGTTCCTTAAATAAATTCAATCTATGTAAAATGAATCCGTAGAAATTTATGTTAATCCATCCTATAGAAACTTCTGCTAAAACGACTTAAGCCTCAATATTTTTCTAATTAGAGCCTCCGTCGATTGGCTCCTAACGACATTAATTTATTCATTCAGTTCCATTCATTCAATCTCCGGGGTGTCGCGGTTAGAAGCTTAAATAAGCATTACGGGGCTTAGTGTTAAGTCGTCGACATGATAGCGAACGTTTTGTAATTACCGCTCATGATTGCGCGAGTTAATCGGAACGATTTTGATGGATTTGTGCCGTGAGGGACTATTTCGGCATGCGATTTACGATGTGATGGATGGGAATGAAGAAAAGTAGATTCACTTTTATTATGAGCTGGACTGATTGAGTTCATAAGTAGGTAATTAGCGTTTAACATGTAAAGTTCATAAATATTACGCTGACTTCTTAGCGTGCCTTTCTTATTTGAAGTCAAAGTTGTGATATAGGTATCAATTTGTATAAACAATTATTTAGGCCTCATATGGCATTCGAATCAATCAATTATTTAAAGACTTTCTTTTGGTCACTGAAAAAATAATACTAGGCACCTAACCTTTTAAGTCACAAATTCTTTTTATTTCTAAATATTTTACACCTTCGAATGTCCATAAAAATATTATTTTTTAAAGAATAACTTATAGACTAGACTTCGAATCTCCGTACCTATTTACTTATATTCAATATTTATAAGCGCGATATTTGGACTTGCGAACGCTTAATTATTAATAAGAAGCCGTATAGTTCCATAGCAACCTACACTTAAATCTGACTAGCCTTTCAAATACTTCGACAGTGCTTAAAGACTTTAATTCACGAACCAACTTAGAAGCAACAAGCTTGTCAACCTCATCAAATATTTTATTGGCGATTAAATACAGAACTATAAGGTCCAGTTGTTTTCTTGCCTGTGATAGGTCTGATTGATGACAAACCAGCTTAACTCTATTGCGTGACGATAATACAGAAACCTAGGGTAACGCACGAAGAAACAAAAGTATGTCACTAAAATTGGTTAAATAAAATATTTACTTAATTGTTTTTACGGATGTAGTGAATGAAATACTCTACACACTTAAACGTAAGGATTGGAGATAATTTTGTTCGATTACTAACATCTAGAACACGCACTAGAATAATTATTTAGATTTAATTAGCGCAATCTCTGGGCTAACTAGTAATTAATCAACACGCTACTTAAATTAAGGTCAGTAAAGATATTTAAATCACATCGAAGACGCAATTAAAGGAGTTCAGTTTGTTTGTCGCATTAAACTTCTCATTCGTAAAACAAGCGAACTATCTGTAACAAACCACGAGAACACCTAACTCTAACAATGACCCGTGCAATCTGAAACTACTGCGGGTTTCTTTGCAGTAGATACAGATTAAATCAGGTTCACCGATAGGTACTTTACCAAGAAAAACCTGTTCACGTCGCAAATCCAGCAGAGCAAGATAGAAAAGACACTTTTCGTTAAGTTTTTTATTCGTCAGATGCGCAAAAAGTTAAAAACCGATAACATTATGTGACGAAGCTTAAGCAAGAAATACTTTCATTGCTGCATTGCATTCCACATAATGCATTCGCAAACTGCATTCTCAGGCTAAAAGTTTTATTAGTCAACAAGTTATTTGATGCCAGTGAGTTTTTGCAAAAGTTGAGAGCATTTTCAAAGCGGCTTCCAAATAAAATATTGACTGTACAGTTCATTTGAGGGCATACGTTAGTTGTTTATCCGCGAACGGGAACTTCAGAGAAGGGAGCACACAAAATTATCCTTTGATTTCTTTTCGTTTTCGTTGAGCTTAGTTGACTTACGATCAAAGTACACTTCGTTAAGACTTGGCTTTTGGTTATTCGATACGGACGAAATGTTGTTTTGTTGTAAAACTATAATGCCTAAAACACGCTCCGTGATCAATGCTAGCTTTATAAATCAGGCGTTTAATTTTTTTTATGCAAAACTTCACCATTTTCCTGTGATACGAACTAAACCCTTAATTCACTAAATACAATATAAGGAGCAAGAAAAGTTCAGTTTTGTCTTTTTTTAGCGAAGGTAAATGACCAGGGTGACATAAAAAATACCAAATTATGTATTAAAAGCTAAAACAAGCATCTATGTTAGATGAGGGCTGGCAATTTCAGCGAACGAACTCACACAAAATCCCACACAACAGTTTTTACGAATTATATTATGTTTATTGTATGTAATGCATTTACAAGCTATGCCTAATAGTTTGGAAAACGTGCAATGTCAAATGACCATCTAGCCAGCCGTAGTCTTACATAACAGTTTATAGTATGTTTAAAAACCATCTTACTATGCCGACTTGATAATCAAGCGCTTGAAATTTTATAAAATCCCTTTTTATTCTTTACCAGGTGTTCGACTGCAGACAAGTCACGACCACAAGTGGAATGTTCGAGGCCCTCTGCAACCACATCAAGTACAGCACGAACAAAGGAAATATTAGGTTCGTTATGTTTCCTCAAGTTTGTAACGCTTCAGGAAAACCCAGCTTCAGACACTTAAAAATAAAGAAATATAAAAATTTGAATTAAATAAATTGCATATCACGTCGATTAAACATTAACTTTCATAATGGTTGGTGTCGCAAGTCGCAAATACTGTTTCGAACTCATCTCACGTTAAACCACAGTTCTGGCCTTGCTGCCAAAAAGCCTTATGAGAATTTCGAAGCCCTGGCACATAAGCTGTTTTGTTTTTTGGTATTCCACACTCGTATTGTATCCCCAGGTCTGCCATAACGCTGTTCCCGCAGCGCACGGACGGGAAGCACGACTACAGAATATGGAACAGCCAACTGATCAGCTACGCGGGCTACAAGCAACCCGATGGCACTGTGCTTGGTGATCCGATGCACTGCGAATTTACTGAGGTAAGCGGTGCTTAAAGATGTGTGGATCTGTTGAGCGCCTGTTAACGAAAATAATATCTTAAAAAACTTGGAAAATTAATGGCTCGTCATGAGAGCGAAACTATTTCAAAATTCCAACATTGGTATCGGTTTTTTTTTTCAAAATTAAGCATTCTGTAGGTACTCAGAATCACGATTTTTTATTAATTAATAAGAGACAAATACAGTAGGTACTTTGTGTTTATTCTAGGCAATTTGTATTGTTCGTCACAAACTTGACATGTAAGAATTTTTCATCCTCCAAAATAGCGTTAATTAAATCACTCTTAGTTAGAAAATTCTAAAGTTTCCTTTTGCTAACTAATACGAGTAATACGAGTTTTGAAACCGAGTTTCATTGACAAAATAAGTACAAGTCGAGCCAATACTTTAATAAAAACCGCGATGAAGAAAAAGACAATGAAAGAAACGAAGATTACCACAAAGTCTTAACTAAATTCGAATAGGTACGCCGTTAAATTTTAAAAATGAGCGTATAAAACTTTGTTTCACAACAACCCTCAAACCGAAAGCAATCAATCGGACATGCGGTATAATTGATTCTGTAAAAAGCAATTTATTCCAAAATGAAAAGTTTATTTAACACCTCAATTGAAATGAAAATTTATTCGTTTTATCACAACTTGTTTAAACAATTGTGAATGATTGCACGGTGCGATTCAGTCATTCCACAAACGCAATGAATATAGACTTTCTGTTGTGTTTTGTCTACCTAAACTAAAACTAATTTCTATTCCGTATCCAATAATACTTTAAGGTCCGCACTTTTATTCATTACTTTAATATTTTATCTCTAAGTTTTCCTGAATAACAAATCATAACAACAAACGTTTACATAGGCCTAATTAAAGCATTGTATTAATACACTAATTAACATAGCCTCAACGAACCCATCATTAACGAATCCTAAAAATAGGGACAGCCACTTCATACCTAATTAAATAGACCACAAAAATATGACATCACGGGATGGTTTTATAAACCAGTGGTTTTTAAAATCCCCCTTAAGAAAAATAAGGATAGTCATTCTGTACCTAATAAGACCACAATACATTTAAGTACCTACTGTACCACAAGGATGTTTTTATGTAAAACCCTGTTAGAGGCAGAGAGCAGATTGTAAGAACGCATTTTCAGCAGACTTACCGACACTGAAGTTGAAAATTCGAAGTCCGTTTCATGCCATTCCGCTGAATGTAATAAATAATCATTATCATTAATAGAAGAGTGGGAGGGACAATACGATACGAATTTTGATTTGGAATTTCGGTTTCAACAGGAACAAATTTTCTGTAAGGTTAGAACGGTTAAATACGTAGGTACTACAATTTTGTAGCAAAGAATAGGTAGCCCATAAATTATTCTCAATTAATTACTGAAACCTCTCATTAAAATATGTCTTGAGATCAAACAAGTATGGAGAATTATGTTTACACTCGATTTATTTGGCACATCATTACTTAATATTGTTAGAGCTAGTTCATAATATACTTAGGCATGTATCATTTTACATTTTTTAGCTGTTTTCAAGACGTTGTTATAATAGAATGCGATTGTCCCTTTTATTTTATAGGTACCTATATTAATCTCTGGTACCAGCTGAAACTTTCATAAACATTCAGTTAATACTTCGTTTACCCCAGCCCCAGACCATAACACATCTGACTGTATTTGTAAATAATATTAACTATCTCATTACTCTCGATGCGTCACCCCGCCTCCTAATGTAAGCAAACTCAACAGGTCGTTAAATATGTATCACACTTATACTCGTAAGCTACGAGTATATCAGTGATATATTAAGGGATCCTGATAAGTATCTCACGAGAGATGAAATGGATCGTTTTGATGTCAACATTCTTGGAAGCAAATAAAAAACAAAATATGCGTGGCGACCCTGATTTGGGTAAATAAATAATCAGCCATAAAGCTTTGGGCGATTTTCGTATTATTTTAATATTTATATTATGATGTCATTTGCGACAAAATAATTGCATTATTCTTGCCATTTACTGTGTTATTTTCTGTTTCGACTGTAAATTTATCAAATTAATATAATTTAGTACTGTTTGCGGTCACAAAAAATAAATCAAACTTGCCTACTGTTGATTTCGTTAATAAGTTCGTATGGAGCAGTTTTACAGGAAATAACAATGTTATCCAAGCCCCAACACCTCAGCCTTAAATGAAAACCCCCAGTAATTTAATATTGTATAAATAAGGTAAATGACATGGAAGATCTAATTGTTTGTTTTTTATCCTCTAACAGGGAGCATGCGTAATTTTCGTGGTGTAAGTTAGGTTAAGTTTTAGGTTAGATTAATTTTCATAAATAAAAAAAACTTTTCGCATATTTTTTTGAAAAAAAAATATAATCCCTTACGGGGTAGACAGAGCCTACGGTAACAAGACCTAAAGGCCACGTTTAGCATGACTGTGGGCGTATAGGTTAAAAGAGGAATCAAAATAGTGATGGATTGCTAGCCGCATCGCCTATAACATGATTCCTAAGATTTTCGCCAATTCCATTGGGCTTTTACCATCTGCGCGGGAAGAGAAGCAACTGGTACATTCTATGTTTTTTCTTTGCTCCTAGACTCAGTACACAAACAATGAAACGAATATAGTATAAATATTATAATTAACGTTTTGGTCAAGTTCCTCATTACTTTGCCAGTGTAGATTCTCATTATAAGAGGAAAACCAATCACAAAAAAACATTTATTGTCTATTTGAACTAACGAAGTGTTTACTTAGTTTGGAGGAAGGAAAGTCTTCGTATTATTATAATAGTCCTTGCTCTACTCATAGAAACACGAGAATATATGCTATTAAAACTACTTACACTACATGTATAGCCCCATTGTTAGGCGCTCCAAATAAATCACTCTATTTGACATATTCCCATTTACCTATATCCACTATCATTGGCCCACCTGATACAGAATTGCTGCTGCAAAAATATAATATGCATGTTTAATAACTTGCTATAGAATCATAGTTTTGGTAACATAGGGTTAAAAAAACCTTATTTTGTAAGTATATTACGGTCGGTTTCAATAAGGAAGGGTTGTGTGACAGATCCATAGAATGTTACTGTTAGCGTTCACGAAAGTTTTGACAGCAAAATAAATAAATTGAATTACTTAGAAATAAACCAATACTTGGTACTGTACATTAATAACGTTCTAAAAATAATCACGGCGATGTTTTTTGCGTTTACATAATTTTCACGTACAAATTTTTAATGTCATTATTGACGAGACGTTGCTAGGTTACGTTCTATGATCATTAAAACTAGAGAGGTGACTTTGTATAATTGGGTAATCGGTTAAAATCGCGTATAACCGAAAATCCAAAGACAACCTACAAAAATATGAAGTGAGTATTTTACATACCACACAATACCAATCGATTTTATTGGTAATAAATAGATTCCTTAGAACTTCAATTACATAATGAAGTTAAACAATATTTTATTCAATCTATTTTGTTGAAAAAACACAACTTGGCAAAAAGCGTAAAATAGGAATTATATTTATTACATCTTAGGAGATTGACTTGAGTATTATGATATCGAAATAGCATTTATTTATAAATTAATATGCAGTCATTATTTTTATGGAATCGATTGTTATTAGTACCTACTAAGATATAATCGATAATCGTTTTATGTGAAAGGTGTCACAAAGAAGCCTCACCTCTAAATTTGTCAATGTTAATGTCACATACAACCCTTCCTTATTGAAACCGACCGTAATCGGTTTCTGGAGATTATTGTAGGCAATACAGATTTTTGAAAACAAACCCGTACCTAAGGGATAAAGACCTCCCAGAAGCTGGTCTGGGAGCAAAGAGAAAGCATAGAATGTACCAGTTGCTTCTCTTCCTGCGCAGATGGTCCCATTCCCATCGAGGGAATGGGCGAAAATCTTAGGAATCATGTTATAGGCGATGCGGCTAGCAACTCATCACTATTTTGATTCCATTTTCCACCTATACACCCACAATCTTGCTAAACGTGGCCTGTAGGTCTTGTTACCTTAGGCTCTGTCTACCCCGTAAGGGATAAAGACGTGATTTGTGTATGAATGTTTCTTATATTATCTAATCACTAGCTGGTGGCTAGTGGTAGCCGACTTTGTTGACGTGGAGTTCACTTTTTTTTTTTTTTTTTTATGTGAATAGGAAGGCAAACGAGCAAGTGGGTCACCTGATGGTAAGCGATCACCACTGCCCATAGACACCCGCAACCTCGGAGGGATTGCAGATGCGTTGCCAACCTAGAGGACTTAGATGAAATGCCTCTTGTGCCCGTAATTTCCCCGGCTGTCTTACTCTCCACACCGGAACACAGCAGCGCAAGCACTGCTGCTTGGCGGCAGGATTAGCGAGTAAGATGGTGGTAGCGATCCGGACGGACCTTGCACAAGGCCCTACCACCCGCAATCACTTTTAGAAGAGTGACCAATTTTAATTTGTTTTAAGCTTTAACGACTAGGTTTTCTTTCGACACCAAATATTTATAAAACAAACCACTAATCCCACCCCCCTATAACTCAGCTACATACAGATGTAGATAAGCTTAATCAACTTCTTAAAACTTCATGACAATCCGATCCGTAGTTTGAAAGATTAGCGTGGACAAACAGATAAACAGCCAGACCGAAATTCAAAGAAACTATTCATAAATTATTGTTCTGTCAACGTTTTAGGTACTATTAGGTACCTTACCTATATTTAGATTACTAAAAAGTAAGAGCGCCTTGTTTCAACCCCCCTTATCAGATCATAATCAGATTCAAATTGTATAACAATCAACTTTAAGTAATTGTTGCAGCTTTGCCTAAAACTGGGATGGAAGCCGCCCAGAACCGCTTGGGACATTTTGCCCCTAGTCCTGTCCGCTAATGGAAAGGACCCGGACTATTTCGAGATCCCCAGGGAACTGATCATGGAGATCCACATGACCCACCCGACGTAAGTAAATTGTCTTCTTACGTGGAATCAGTGAGTACGACATTAGACATCGAATACATGAATATGATATGAGAATCATAATTGATTGTTAGTTTTCCTTGAGAAAAAGGTGCTTTGTTCCTTCGGTGAAATGAGCCTACTCGAATATGTTTTACATAATAATCTAAAGCTTTTAGTCACTAAACATTACATCTATCAAAGATTTGTTATGTGTTTCAATAAAAAGATCTTACGATGGCAAAAATTTGGCAGTGAACTGCGTGACGATAAAATCCGAACCAATTTTTCTTCTAAATCGCAATAAGGCCTATATAGATGGCTACGTGGAAATAAAATACCGGATTTACATACAAGATGTACGATTTACGACAGCAAACTATGTATTACACGGCTACTTACGAGCCACACGTCGCCCTATCGCTTTCCATCACAGATTTATGCCAACATAAAAAGTCGGGGAATGCATATTGTGCCTCGCGAAGTAAAGGCCTGCAAATAGGCGAAAAGAGCGCGGCCTACCCATACAGAGTAGATTGCTTATCGTAAAACTGTGGTCCAGTGATCTCCAATCTGTGTTTATGGCCCATAAATCTTAGCCCATTCAATAATCTATTGCTATTGATAATGTTATCAGGCGTTAATGCAGTTATAAAGTCTGTGATACCCCGTAATTGAGTGCTCGCTCGACCCCAAGGTCGTCTGTTAATATTTTTTCTGAGGATTAACAAGGTTATCTTTGATTAATGGTAATGCGGCACGTTTAGGATTTCACTGGCTCATACAATGTTTTTTCACGGCTATCGGAATTTGCAACTGCGATGAATAATGCATTTTTTTTTTCTAATTTAACCGGTTAATCTGTATTCGGGGCGCATACAGGCTATTTTAACAATTAATTGGTACACAACCAAAAACAGGAAAACAATGCATACGAAAATAATTCCACTAGGTACTAATTAAAATGTATGCATGTTGAAAAAAACTAATCCAACATCACATATGCAGCATATGCTACACAAGTGGATACACGATGTTGATGTTTTTAAACCATTAAACGTCTCTACTATTTAGGCAAATATATTTAGTTTAGCATGAATTATGTAAATAAAAAACCGGCAATCACATTGCAGTTAGACCTACACTGAGCCACAAAAACTTCTCTAACTTTTTATAATTTCTCAGTAGTTACAATACAATACAAATACTCTTTATTGAACACCATAAATCAGTACAAAACAATACAGAAACAAAGAACAAAGTATACAATAGGCGGTCTTATCGCTTAATAGCGATCTCTACCAGACAACCTTTAAGACAAAGAAATAAGTTGGAGACAGTTTAAGTAGGTGGCGGAAACAAATAGACAGGAGAAAGGCAGGGATAATAAAACAATACTTACATAAATATAATACATAGCTAAATAAATAAAATAATACATAAACACATAACATAATTGTAAAATAATACTTAAGATAAAATAAATATGAGAATGTAATAACGAAAAGTATAAGAAGGCCATATAACAGAAAAGGAGTTGATCAAAAGCAGAAAGAAAGAGAGAGAGTTACTTTAGGTTTTAGTAACGTCTTGACAGACTACAATACACTGAACTCGTAGAATAGTTCTAAGCTTAAAAATTCCCTGCCTAGGTACGAATGGTTTGAAGACTTCAACCTACGTTGGTACGCTCTGCCAGCCGTATCCAGCATGAGGTTTGACTGCGGAGGGATCGAGTTCACCGCCAATGCCTTCAACGGGTGGTACATGAGTACCGAGATTGGCTGCAGAAACTTCTGTGACGTCAACCGCTTAAACATTCTTGAGGTAACTTAAGAATTAGTTATTAACAGTATAAACATAATTACCTGTCTCTTTTACCTTCGCTAAGCTCTACAGGTAGACATCACCCATCTTACTCTTATGTCAACTGCATTTTAATTACATTGTGCATTACTCATAATAAATAGGACCTTCATCGTTTGAATACTTAAATTTACCTGATGGCGTCGGAAGGAGGCTTTAATGCTTTTCATATTTACGTTTCAATTCTGCACAATAAATCTGTCAATTTCATTAAAAACCATGAAAACAGTAAGTACCCACTTACTCACATATTTTTACCGAAAGATACTTTTATATTTTAAAAAGACTTGCAGAAAGGATAATTTGTATTCTGGAAAAATAGTTCCCGCGAGAAATCAGTAAAGTTGCACGCAAAACTGCGGACAGAGAGTTGGTTAAATTATACAATACTGTTAGCAGAATACAGCAATCTAAATGCTAACATTTTCAGCAGTGGTCATACGTTGGCCAATAGTAATCCTAAATTGACGCAGTGACCGTTTAGGAGCGTATAGGTATGCATAAACAAAACAACTCATGAGACCCTCAAAGTCATAAAATCCAATTAAACAAGCGTGGAATTAATTACTCATTAGTTTCCGTAACCTTATGATAGAGCAATTGTGGTAAATAACAATGGGTATAGATAGAAGAACCTGGTTGTTCTATTTCAGGGATTTGGAAATAGAAATAGTAAGAAGAGCTATGAAAGACTTATGAATGTATTTATGAAATAAACTTGTATGTATTGAAAATATATGTTGTTAAAATATACCTTTGGTATTTATACGAGTTTTTTGTGCACAAAAATTAAATATTCGCTCCTAATCCAATTCTAAGGTCGTCTTAAAGGAAAACTTAATTTATCTTGATTTAGCCGCTAAATTCAATGGTGCAATAACAGCACTGTTCCAATGTGTTTGTTTTAAGACTAGCCCTAAAATTAAAAACTAACTTATTTGAACTGTGCCACAAACACACCACTTAAAAACTAATTAAAACTCAAAATAAAATTCAAAAACAACCATGTATACTGTGTTTAACTCGTACGCAATTAGTTTACTCGCTCACAAGAATTTTCTCGTAGCCTTAATTATTGCTAGCATCTTAAACTTTTCCCCTGTTGACTGGCGTTATCTGTTAAGTAAAATTTTTAATTTTCTTATGCCAGAAAGTTGCTCAGAAAATGGGCTGTGATACAAGGACGCCCGTGACCCTTTGGAGAGACAAGGCTCTAGTGGAAGTAAACGTAGCCGTACTGCATAGTTTCCAACAACACAATGCTACTATAGTTGACCACCACACGGCTTCTGAGAGCTTCATCAAACATCTTGACAATGAAAATAGATTGCGGTAAGTAATTTTGTATTTTAATATTCGCTTGCCAATCGAAACATAAATGCAACAAAGTGGTTAATACTCATAATACACTCATTTGGTGCACTCTTAAATAACTATTCTCGCAATAACGTAAAATATTTTAAAACCTAATTTAATTCTGGATTTCGAATAGACGCAATATTTACCTGCTTAGAACTTAATAATTATGTAGACAAACATTCATCTAACAAGGTGTATGAAACATAAGGATGACGCGACACGTAAATGCCTAATTAAAACAAAAACAGGCAATACAACAGTAGTCTTAATTCTTAACAGTTTCCTGGCTCTTAATTTCCGTATATCCGCCTATTATGTAGGCCTCAAGATGGCCTTGTGAATGAAACACCAACACATAAAATTCGGACATGGTTCTACTTAATTGCAGCCATCTTAATACTTTAAAACCATAAAATTATCATCACCGTGGCCTTGCAGTCTTGTGAACTAAGAACACGATTATAAACAAAATAATATTATGCACATGTTCACAGAAGGGCATATAAACATAATGGATTTATGTCGTGTGATCGCTCTATCCCGTATCATTTTCGAATCCGGCTCCCACGAAACATAATAAACAGTTTATTAAAAGCGTCACGTAGAATATTGGCTTAGCATCTAAGTTATCAAAATTAGATGTGTTTGAAGCAATTCTAATTCATACAAATTTAAACTTTGGCGCATGCAAAATTATAAGTTAACTATCAAATCTGCCAGCCCAACAAAAAGGTTACGAACAACAACAACTTACCTATGCATAATTTAATACGGAACATTTCCGTTAAAATCGTTTGGTTTAGTATTTTAGCAATGAAATGCGAACAGAACTTAGGTACTTACTTAATTATGGGATTTGGAGTTTCTTACTCTAGCAAAAGACAATGACCCGCTGAATCAAAATAAAATACTTCTTTTTTTATTCAAAGCGAAGTGTCATAAGCTTGGCATGTTAGCAAATAAATGTTTTGTTTTACAGTTCAGGCTGTCCCGCTGATTGGATATGGATCGTTCCTCCGATGTCATCATCCATTACTCCAGTATTTCATCAAGAGATGGCATTGTACTATCTCAGACCTTCCTATGAATATCAGGTTCGTTATGTTCTCCTTTCTCAAAAACAAATCAGATAAGGTTTATGTGTCTATCCCCTTCGAAAAGAGACAAAACAAACAATGATTCATGAATAAAGACAAACAAGACTTTTGTTCACCATTTTCAATTTTATACGTAATGTATCTACGTACTTCGTTCTTGTTTTCTTAACGTACTACCATCATTATCTTGTTTGATTAAATGAGAAACAAAACCTTAACCTCTATTTATGTAAATTAGGAACCAGCTTGGAAGACTCATCAATGGCAGAAGTCGAAGCCAATCACCGGCAAAAGGCCGATAAACAGAAAGTTCCACTTCAAGCAGATAGCTCGAGCTGTCAAATTTACATCCAAACTGTTCGGTCGGGCGCTTTCCAAGAGGATTAAGGCGACGGTTTTGTACGCAACTGAGACCGGGAAATCTGAACAGTATGCCAAGGAACTAGGAGTCATATTCGGTCACGCATTTAATGCTCAGGTACTTACTTCATTAGCTTACAAACTAGATAAAGTACTAATGAAACAAGTGTCGAACATAAATTAATATCGTTTTGTTTAAGGTTCACTGTATGGCGGACTATGATATAACGTCGATAGAGCATGAAGCACTGTTACTGGTTGTGACGTCCACTTTTGGAAATGGCGATCCTCCAGAAAATGGTGTCGTGAGTATTAAAATTTTCAAACTTGATCGCAGAATTCCATATTCTATTGCTTCTCTTTTTATTTTTTACTTAAAACTGTTTCCTTTTGTAGGCTTTTGGAGACCATCTCTGCGAAATATTGTACGCGGACCAAGTTGAGGAGGCTGGGTGAGAATAATATTTCAATTCAAGATCAAGGCTGTTATAATTTTATCAATGCCATATTTATTTATGTTAAGTGTTTACAGATAACTTGAAGATTTGATTTATTTCAGGGCTCAGAACATGCCGACACCTAAATCGTTTATTAAAGCAAACAGCCAAATAGAATTGCAAAAATTCACTGTCGGGAATCCTAAACAGTTAAATAGACTGGAATCGCTAAAAGGTGAACTAAATTACATCGCTGAAAAATGTTTAATATTTTAAGTTATCAATTACTTCGAAATCCTGTTTTTATAACATTCTTGTATTTTAGGGAGTGCTACAGACACTGTTTCGATAGACAGTTTTGGTCCACTGAGTAATGTCCGTTTTGCCGTGTTCGCTCTTGGCTCGAGTGCGTATCCAAATTTCTGCAATTTCGGCAAATATGTGGACAAACTGCTAGGAGACCTTGGTGGTGAAAGAATTCATGACGTAGCCACTGGTGATGAGATGTGTGGACAAGACCAGGCATTCCGAAAATGGGCTTCAAGTGTCTTCAATGTTAGTATCTCTTTGCTTTTATCTGTCTCTGATACACTTAATTTGGACGCATTGACAAGTACTTTACACAAAGTCGTATATTTTTTGTAGGTTGCCTGTGAAACATTCTGCTTAGATGATGATGAAACGCTTCAGGAAGCTAAAAGAGCTCTAGGAACTGTTACACTGAGTGAGGAAACGGTTCGATTCACCCATCCAGAAACAAATGCACCGTCTTTAACTGTTGCTTTACAGTCAACTCTGAACAGGCAATTGGTGACGTGTATTGTGAAGGCTAACAAGGACCTAGGTGATGATTCAGCGGAAAGATCTACTATTTTTATTGAAATGGAGCCTAAGGTAGTATTCAAATAAAATAAAATAAAAATCCTAATACCAAATCTGTTTGAAGACTTTTATCTGAAAATTATGTGTTTTAGGATGAAATAAAGTATGACCCCGGAGACCACGTAGGAATAATCGCTTGCAACCGCAAAGAGCTTGTAAATAGCTTATTAGCTCGACTAAAAGATGTTTCGGACTACGATGAACCCCTGCAGTTGCAACTAATGAAGGAGACCCACACATCAAGTGGTAAGATAACCTACATTAAAATCAACCAAATAATTTTTTTAGTAATGTGTGAGGGTGTAAACTAATTTTGTTTTAATTAGGACCAGTGAAATCCTGGGAGCCTCATGAAAGACTTCCCATAGTGAGTGTCCGTGAACTATTCACAAGATTCCTGGATATCACAACGCCACCAACAACAATACTATTGCAGTACTTAGCCACGACATGCGAGAATGAAGAAGAAAGAACTCAATTGAATTGGCTGGCTTCCGTAAGTATCAACAAGTTTATTAATATCAACGAATACAATGTGCCGATTTTAATTTTTACAAGGATAAATAAAGACAGACTTTCGGTTATTGTGTGCAGGATCCAGGAGCATACGAAGATTGGCGTCATTTATACTTCCCGACGTTGCCTGAGGTTCTGCAACAATTTCCTTCTGCAAGACCGAACGCGTCTCTCCTGGCTGCGTTCTTATCACCACTGCAACCGAGATTCTATTCGATCTCATCGTCGCCTATCGCGCATCCAAAGAGATTACACCTTACTGTTGCTGTCGTCACCTACAGAACGCAAGGTAATAATATAGTCATAACATTGTTCATTGCTTATAATAATTTGACTGGATCAGTTCTTGAAGTATTTTTTTTGTAACAACAGAAGGAGAAGGTCCCATTCACTACGGCGTTTGCTCAAACTATCTCATGGACCGGAAAGCTGGCGATGAAGTTTACTTATTCATTAGAAGGTATTTATAGCAATATATTATCTTGAAACAAAAACTGCTATGTACACGCCTTCTCTTAACTATAGTTCCTACGCGAGCCCAGTGCAGATTGGAAACTTAATACGCACCATGCAATTGCTCTTTGACAGGCGTTAGGTTAAATCACTAGGCTACCAGGGTCTTTTTTAATTTAAAAATATTTACAGCGCTCCTAATTTCCACCTGCCCGAAGACCTGTCAGTACCTCTAATACTGATCGGACCTGGCACCGGCATCGCGCCTTTCCGCGGCTTTTGGCATCATCGCAGAGCTTTACTAAACTCCCAAACCCGTCCAAACACTGGTCCCGTCTGGCTGTTCTTCGGATGCCGAACGAAGACTATGGACCTGTACCGAGAGGAAAAAGAGCAAGCGTTGAAAGACAAAGTCTTATCCAGAGTGTTTCTTGCACTGTCAAGGGAGAAAAATATTCCGAAGGTATGAAAATACAAATTTCACTATATAAACATCATAAATTTAAACATGATCTTGATCTTGTTTACGACAAGATTCGCTAAATGTGTATTTAAAATAATTGGCTCTAGGACACATGGATATACCAATCAAAAAGTGGCGGTGTATATATGTTTTTGACGTTTCGGTAACGTACATATTGCCCTGGTTAGCACAAGTAAAAGAAAGAAAGAGAGAAGACATTTATTATCTTTTGAAAGACACAGAAATAGAGCATACACACAAGTCACAAGTCACGGAATTACCAAGATTCGGGTTCGATCCCCAGTTCCACCTTTATATTTCTGGTGTTTTCTGTGTGTGTTGAAGTAAGGAAAAAAAAATGTGACGTTAATCTTGACCACTGTATGAGTATTTTAATTTCAGATGTACGTTCAGGAGTTAGCAGAAAATGAAGGATCAGAAATTCACGATTTACTTTTAAATCGGGGAGCGCATTTCTACGTCTGCGGTGACTGCAAGATGGCAGAAGATGTTAACCAGAAATTAAAGGGCATCATAATGAAATACAGCAACATGACCAAGGACCAAGTGCAAAACTACATGTTGAAATTAAAGGTAAATTTAGTTTAATTTGAGCACATACCTACTTAGTATTTAAGTAGTGAAGTACAAATCATTGAAGCGGTTTTTAGAACAATTAGGTGGTTATTAATAGCTTCACCATTCATAGTAACAGAAGAGGTAAATTAATATGTGATATTTACCATGAACAATGAACTGAAGGCTCAAGCTTAAAATTCGATCGCATATCAAACTCGACATGACTGACATTGACTAGACTACAAAAACACAGGAACCTCGGGATGCAAAAAAGTAATCAGCCAGTCAAACATAATGGAATAATAATTAATGTTCTCTACAGTTTCAAGTGGGCAAACCATTTAACAGCTAAAATCAGTTAAATTAATAGGACTAATTTCGTAGGACTATGAACTATTTGTGTCTTTTGTTTATAAAATTTCGGTTAAGAATAACAAATTTTGATAGCGCAATACTTAACACCTCACACGTTAATTATTCGACTGTCGTTATAATTTCTGCTGAGCGTGATAGCATCCCATTCGATGTTTTTCTAGCTGTCTTTGCATAAAAACTCTTTATTCATTCACAGGAAGAGAACCGCTACCACGAAGATATCTTCGGCATTACCCTTCGCACAGCCGAAGTCCACAGCGCGTCGCGGGAGTCGGCGCGTCGCAACCGCGTGGCTGCGCAGCCCTGACGACGGTCCTCCCGCCACCATACCAAACCGCTCATCTAGTCCGTACGTTCATTTAAACATCCGTTACCAGCTCATTTAGTAATAAAATTATAACCAAATTAATGTACGAATTGTCCGTTTCATACAACCTTGTGATCGAAATCGGAATTGGCTCGGATGGCCGAACATATGTCCCTTATAAACGCCAAGTTAAAAAGCTAAAGTTTTGAAGTCAGTCTCTATGAAATTCTTAGTTTATAAATGGCATCGGGGTGGTGTATTTTTAAGAGTTGCTTAACGCGCTGAAGAGAATTTTGAAAATAAAATTCAGGTTAACTAACGGCAAGGTACTTACATGTTATGATAAGTAAATAAGTACGTTTGTTTATATCCTTTTTATTCTAATGTGAATAATGTAATCTGAATAAAACCCAATTGATGATGAAATATTTTTATTTTAGGTGATTATTGGTGGAAAAAAAAAACAATAACAAGATTTCGATAACAACCATTTTCTGTATATTTTTGTGTTGAGGCAAAGTCAATTATTATAGCTTTTTTATCCAACTCCGAGCATATTTTTCAATGATCTCTTAGCTAAATATGTCCTGCAAAATTGTGATTTTAAAAATCGTTATTGTAAATAATCTTATATTGCATTCGAATTTACGCAATTAACTACCTATTGTTCCTTTGTTGTAATAACGATCAATTTTATAAATAACAGAAGTAAAATATGCTTATTTTCAAATTGTGAAGCAGGGTGTCAGTAAATGAATAACGCACAATGCATTATTTTGTATATTATCTCAATTTTTAAGTAATGAGCATGATCAGATCATTATAAATTGTTTCAGATTAAAATCAATTTACACACGTATATCGATAAAGAACATCATGTTTCAATATAATAGAAAATCAAGACGTTGTGTCCTAGTATTGTCCAAAACAGTTAGGTAACTAAAAAAACTCATAATTGCATACTAATATTACAAGTACTTTTATTATTAAAAAATGCTAGTATATATTTTTCTTCAACTTTTCTCGATAAATAGGTTAATACAACGATGATTATATTTAAAATATGTTTTAATAGTTTCTAAGTTTTGTACAGAATTAAATAATTTATTCATAATTTGTAAATAGATATAATGTTAAGTTTTCTATTTTAATTATATCATAAAGAATATTATTTTAGCTATGAGAGCTTAGTCGCATTATTATATCTGCATTATTCTATCCCTATGACGTTGCTAATCTTACATGGGTTAACATCGAACAAGTATTTTATATCATAAGAAGGTACCGTGTACGAGTATTGCATTATAATATACATAATCAGATTAAATATTTGCAAGTATTTGTCTCCATTCTGTGGTATTCCAAAATGTTCTGTCCTTTGATGCTAGGTGTGAGTGTTGAATTTGTGATCTTGTGTAAACTAGTCCTAAGAAATGTATTCATATTTTCTATTATTCATGTTACAAGAATTTAATATACAAAATATCTTTTCTGATACCTAATATTTCTATATTAAATAATAAATCCTAATTATACTTATCTTAATAATTGTCATAACAGGATATTTACAATTTACCGAGTTCATATCTTATAAACGTATTAAGGTGCACGATTAAAATGATAATGTTTGTAACCTAAACCATATCAAAATGTTAAATATTATGCACTATTTCAACTATTAAAAGACAACTGAAAAATTTAAACTTGAGTACCTACACAACTCTAATTTTAATGCATTTGTCTGTAATTGGTCAAATAAAGTTCCTTCATATTCAAAAATATCGGTATTCTTTTTTTAATTGTTTTTCGCTTAATGAGGTCAAACAGAAGCAAACGTTGGCTGACATGCAAATACCGATATTGCTGTCATTTAATAATTGACTATTGAAAAAATCACTTTGACATCCCTGTTTCAAATACTTTATTCTGCGGGTTCGGCGCGTACGCACAATAAACAATTGGTTCCTAATTAATTTTGCCGCTGTAACAGGTTGAAATTTTTCTGAATATCCTAAGCATCTTTAAAAATTACCTAAGGCATACGCAAAGTGCGACTTACCACAGTAACACCTATGATCTCAACCACTTCAACTCATGATGCAAAGGGAAACCTGCGAACCACAAGATCGTCACTGTTTTGTGTTATATTATGAGCGTCATCTTTGGTTTTAGGCACATGGCTGAAGCTAGTCAATTTGCTACAATAATGCACTATGTACTTAGTAGGTAGGTACGTAAGAAATATTGAAGTAACTAGAGGAGGCACAAGGTATAAAAGAGGTGAAAAGTAAAGGAAAACGATTTACCATTTATTCAACCAGGGGAACTTTAATACAGTACGTGCAAGAATGCTTAGCACATCGTAACTATGAAATGGTGTGAGCGCTGCCACCAAAGAGGTAAGAGGAAACTAATCATCACGAGTATGCGTAGCGGACTCTTTTCAGAGAGGTGACCTATGGTGGGAACTGAGGTGCCGTCACAAATGTTCCTCTCTTAAATTTTTTACACACACTAGGCACACTATACAATACAATATTTTATTTGTTTAAAAATCACAAGTATAAAAAGGATGTCTGGCAGACCACAAACTATGCCGAGCCTGACTCTTGAGATCCGCAGAGTGCATTGTGAAAAACCTACATAAATCACGTCTTTATCCCTCACCGGGCAGACAGAGTCCAAGGCAACAACACCTAAAGGCCACCACTAACGTGATAGTGAGCATATAGGTGGAAAAGGAAATCAAAATAGACTATTCATCAGAGCTGCATTGAGGTAGTCCATGAAAATTAAGTTGTGCAATTGTTTTTTTTTAACTATTGTGCGAGTTCGTCTGCATCCCACGGGAAATGCATTATCTCGGGGTAAAAAGCAGTTTTTTTGTGTTAATTAAGGATATTGTAGCTTAGCTTTCTGTCAGCGTAATATATATCTTATTATGTTTAGTTTTACATAGTACGCTACTACAAACAAGAAACAAAAACTGGAACGAATTAAAAATAATCGAGTAGGGCACCGTGCACACTAAGTGTTCAACCTGAGCTTCATACACATCTATAAGCGAACAAAAGTTAAGTATATTCAGATTAGTTTTCAAACTTTTTCCCTTGCCCCTGTTGGAAGGAAGGTTGACACACATACATACATACATATCGTCACGCCTCTTTCCCACAGGGGTAGGCAGAGTCTACTTTGTTCCACTTAACACACACATTTAACAAAATTTTGAACAGGTATTGATCTACACGTTTTTTGTATGAAAACATACCTACCTATACCTTCAAAAGATTTTATCTTTTGATCGCCTGTATTCATTATTTTGCAGTTGGCAGAAAATTTGATCATAGTTCTAGGTGTTTCATATTAACTTCGACTCAATAACTCCTGAGACTAACGTCTTGACACGTAGACTAATAGATGGACAGACAGACTGACAGACCGCCATCAACGAAGTGATCCTTCCTGAAGTGAAGTATTCCTTTTCTTCTCAAAGTTAAAACCCCAACAATCGATACAAATCATCGTTAATTCCTGATGCGCGTTCCATTTGCAGATATTTTATGCCAAAACAAGTGGACAAGTGACAATTGATTGTATTTTCATTGGTAACAGATGAATTTACTGCATATTGTATCAGACCTTTCAATTCATGAACCAAAAGAAGAAAATGATATCATACCAGCAATGCAGTCAAGTTTTTCGAGAACTCTACAAACACGTGGAAGTTCTAACTGTTCATTATGACGTGTTACCTGATGTATCATAGTGACGCATTGCTTCTATATTTTATATGAATTGAACTGAAATATAAACCGACGTAACGCACTATCACAGCGGTGATACGAAACTGCATTAGGATAATGAAGAGTGGATTATCGCATTATCTTTATCTGGGTATTAACGGTCATTTACGATCGTGATCATGATCATGCTGTAACAACAAATTGGATACTCAGACCAAAATGAAAAGTCGCGACAGTCTTGTGAATGGCGAAGTAGGAAAGGCAACTTAGCAATCGTTTGTCCTTATCTGTGAAAGGTAAATGTCAAAGTGACATATAAGGACAAACGATTACTAAGTTAACAGAAGCCTATAGAGCGTTTATGAATAAGGGGGTTAATCTACATCTGAACGTGTGTGTGGCACGCATACAAGAGCAAGCAAAGTTTGCCAAAGAAACACACACGTGCATATGGCAAGGAGGAATTTATACCGGCCTCGCTTCGGTGTTCGCAGAACTCTATCTTGACTTTTTATTAGCTCTTAGGTTGGATACTGACATATTTGCAAGGGTATAGAACAAATTAAAATCACAGAATATATTATTTCCTAGCGTATATTTTGGACCGTAAGACGTACTTCGCAGTGCGTATAACCATTGTGATCTGGTAATGAGGTCAATGGACGGCAGAATGTGCCACTCATCACCTCACACCAGTTATAAGTTATAATAATTAAATTATAGACCTATTTCTATTTGAATGGACAGATAAGCAAGCAACGAAGCTGCAAAGTTATTTTGATTTACTTAGCAATAAAATGACGTTTAATGTAAAAAAATTGTACATTTTGCTCTCAATAACTTTTTGCATAAAATTTAATTATTGATATAACTAACTGTTTAGATAATTCTTGATTATTTATCTCATTGCCATCTACATGCACCTAATTTCATGTTGTGGCCTTTATAATTAGGTTACGATTCACTTGCAAGAATTGAAGCAAATAATTAATATTTATTTATTTATTTACTTAAGTACTTTCACAAGGACATTGCAAATTAAATAATAACTTCTAAGAATATAATTATCGGTTCTTGTCAGTGTTTTTACAGCATTGCTTCCACAGCAAGCAAGCAAGCCTCGCTCTTGTCTTGCTCATGAATAACTAGCTTCTGCCCGTGACTTCGTCCTCGTAATATTAGCAATTGACATGTTTATCGCTATCCCGCGGGAACTATGCAATTTTCCGGGATAAAAAGTAGCCTATGTTTCAATCTAGGGTACCAGCTATCTCCGTTCCAAATTTTATCCAAATCCGTTCAGTCGTTTCTGCGTGAAGAAGGAATAAACATAAACACTCACTCACATCATCACATCGTCACTCACAAACTTTCGCATTTAACTATAATATAGGTAGGATTAAGCTGTGGAGCGGTCACTGTTTATGACTTACTGTCATACGCATGCGTAAATTCACTAAAGTCGTCACAAAATAAAAGGCCCGTTTTGACATTTGTCTCCCCGACGTATCTAGTGATGTAACCATATGACTCGGTACTCCATACTCACGATGAATCGATTCAAGTTTGCATGAGTATTTGATCGATTTGAATATGTATTGTAAAGTGCATTGGATTAAAGTTCTGATTTCAAAATTTTAACTGAAATTGATATTATAGGTATTTTGAAATAATACAATGTTACGAAAGGTCAATTTTCTTTCATTTAATATTTTTGTTACGACAACATTCACTCAATCACAAAAAAAAACGAGAAAAAGTGAATTTACAGCCAAACATTTTCTCCAGATGATGAAGACAAGCCATTCTATAGAAATCAGTGCTGCCATTATTTACGGCTTTGAGCTCCAAGGTCATAATTTTCAGTAAATATCGCTGCACAGCTGGTGAAATTCAGTAATTAATTGGTCTAAATAAAAGAAATAAAACGGGCCAAGTGCGAGTCGGCCTTAAAAAAAATATCTTGATCGATCTCTTTTTTCCTTAACCGAGTATTAATAGTCTGTGGACAATATGAAAAAATCGTTATGCACAGCACTTAGCTGAGTGAGCGATACCCATCAATGAAAAATGCAATTACCTTCTGAACATTTCGATCGGTAAAAAATTTAGAACTTTATGGGCGTGAACTGTCAAAACGGGCCTTTTAAATTGCGACGACTTTAAGTATTTGTCACTCACGATCAGGGATTATACCGACCTCATCCTTGTAGTTTATTATTATTATTATCGTTTACAGCGAAATTCTTTAGAGGTATTGGGTACTTAATTTAATTACTATAAGGGAATCCTCTTCCGTCACTGCGGTTGCTACTCAATGATGAATAATTGATCTACACATCAGCTTTTTGTTTTCGATTAGTCAATTTCAAAATTTCCTGGAGCTTTGTGAACTGACAACTTACGTATAATTAAAGTCAAGCAAAGTCGAGCAACCCTTCTTCTTGGATCGTTTGCCTCGGCGGCAGCGACACGAACATGTCGAGGAATTTCTACACGTGAGTTATCCGTTTTAGGTCACAACCTACGAATCTCACGGTACCTAATTTTATATGGGAATATTTCTCGGATCTTCTCAGATGTTTTCTAAAATACCAATAAAAAAATACCAATACAATTTTATAATTCACTAGCTTCTGCCCGCGACTTCGTCCGCGTAGAATTAGCAATGATTTAACATATTTATCGTTATCCCGCGGGAACTATGCAATTTTCCGGGATAAAAAGTAGTCTATGTTTTAATCTAGGGTACCAGCTATCTTCGTCCCAAATTTTATCCAAATCCGTCCAGTCGTTTTAGCGTGAAGAAGGAACAAACATACTCACTCAGTCACATCGTCACATCGTCACAAACTTTCGCATTTTTACCTACCTCCTACCTCCACCGTTCGTTGCGTGTGGCTTTTGAGCAAAAACATAAGCGCCTAAAGTGATGGGGATGCTTCGATGCACTCCGATGCAGCCCGCCAAGCATTAATAAATGTAGACAAATATAATTATCTTCTTTCTTACACATCTATGAAGTTCAGAACTGATAACCGTTGAAGAAGTCTCGAGCTGGCGATCGCACACCGGACAAACTGGGTAACGGTGTTTTGAGGGATACGTTAACCACACTGGTTGTTTTTGGTAATGATTACAATGATTATTCTTCTAATATTAATCACTGTCACTCAATCACGGTTTAACGGCTAACAAGGATTCATGTTCAAGGATAAATTCGATGCCACGCATGCACGGACAGGTTAATAATAAGGTACAATAGTTGGTAAGAAAAACCTAAATTAACTTAAGTTAAACACCAAAAATAGTTTCTGTATAGTTAGGCCGTGAACAAAACTCAAAAGCGATTCCAAGTATAAACCTGTTACTGTCGAGAAAGGTTCCTTGTCCAGCCGGTAAAGAAGGCAGTTAATTAGCTTCCCATAATATAGTTCAGGATGAGAGAGATGCATAAATTACAGCAGTAAGTGCAAGTGAGACAAGCGCAATTCAAAAAAGTGTAACACAACTTGACGTATTATTATGACCTTCTGTAGCGACAGGTGTTTCTGTGGTAAAAGTGTAACTATTTCTGGACTTGCAAAAAAATGTAGTTTATCGGAACGCTACATGCATAGGGTGAATTATAAATAGCAATGCTTATAGTTTTTTTTTAATTAGCATATTTCTATGTCCCACTGCTGGGCAAAGGTCTCTCCTCTCGACCTTCCACTACTCTCGGTCCGACGCAATATCAGGCCATTCCTCCATAGGTATACGCGTCCAAATCGTCTGTATGCATGTGGTAGATATGTCCAGCCCAGTCCCATTTGAGCTTAGCAGTCTTTTCCCCGCCGTCAGCTATACATCGTCGGCTGTAGGTCTAATCGGCGTAACTGACAAAATACGCAAAATGAGTTGAGTATACAGTTTTGTTCAGAATTTTCCGCTCTTTCGAATGGTATTATTGAAAAAATTCTAGCTTTATCTGTCCCTCATTCTAGATTTATATGTCCCTCACTCAAATTTTTTTAAGGGGTTCTTATCGGATCAGCCTCACAAAAAAAATATATCTTAAAAATATTAAATATAGCAACAAAAAATGGTGTATTTACCGCCGCCAACCCACTTTGAATAAGGTAAGGATCTTTTCAATGAACGAATTACCCTTACATGGTGGATTATGTCTTACTATTAAAAAAAAATTACTAATGTCTCAATTATTAAAAAAAAATACGCATCGCCTAACTTTACATCAAACGGACTGCAAGTATTTCGAAATATTTGTCCCTTACGCCGATTTGCATTCCCATAATACTTTAAGCAGTGCTAACGTTACAGCAATTTGATTCGAATTATATTTGAGTTTGTTCTCTGTTACGCTAATTTGATGCGAATTGTATTTAGTTTCATTTTCCGTTACACCAATTTGATTGTGGAACTAATGAATATTTTATCCGCTACCATTATTTACAAGCACATCGTACTTCATAACACAAGATAAGAGCGGACGTGCTTACATTATTGTTATTCTTTTCTATCTCACAACGTCTTTTGAGTGTGGAATAGAGGATGCGACACACAGCGCACAGGCATTGTAATGTCGTTAATGATCTCAAATTGAAAGCATAGAAACTGCGTGAAGCTCAACTTCTTGAAGATAAAGACAAAAAGTTCGCCTTGACAGAGGTCGTTAGATCAAGAAACGTGCCGCTACTGAAAAATGGGAAAATATCCTTTTTCCAGATGAAAATTGATGTAAGGGAAATCTAATTTCTAAAATAGCCACAATACTTTGATAAATGTCACACATAGGAATAGAGCACTAAAATCTAAGATTATGTGTGAAACCCGATCTAAAAAAGGTTCGTTATAAAAAAAGTCATGAGCAATTTAGTCCGAAAAAAAACTTTGATTGGCTCTCCTGAAAAAACGTATTTTGTCAGTTACGCCAATTAGAACTACAGCCGACGACATATTTTTGAGCGCAGCGTGGTGTTTCGGATTATCTGTCCTTTTCACCCCTAATAATGCTGCGCTCCATCGCTCTTTGGCAAACCTTAAGCCTGGACTTTTGATTTTCGGTCAAACACTAGTATGTTTGCGCACCGTAGTGTAAGATGCGCAGGATGCACACATCGACGAGTTTTTGCTTACAGTAAAAACCTTTATTTTAAAAAGAAAAATCGGTAAAAAAAAAATCGGTTTGATCGGTGATCAAATTGGGGACGTTTTGGAGAAAGGCCAGGTCAAGAGTACCCGAAACCGACGAGCATGTATGAAGAGATTGATGAATGTGGATGAAGCGAAAGAGGTATGTCAGGATCGTAGCAAGTGGAACAAAGTAGTCTCTGCCTACCCCTGTGGGAAAGAGGCGTGACGATATGTATGTATGTATGTATGTAAAAATCGGTAGCAAATGCAACAGCTGCATCGAGCATCACTCTGTCCATACTACTCTCTCTGTCATCCCCAATAATGTAATTTTTCATTCATGTTTATTCGAAACATAGCAAGGTCAAATACATTAAGAAACAAGAAGCACTGTATGTAAGTTTTGAGATTTCTAAAACAATTTTTGATAAAATATAAGTACCTATGTTAATTATGTAAAGGGGTTTTTGGGCGTTAAAAATTAATTCTCATAAACATAATAATTCAGATGTGATCTCTAGGAAAACGCTTATTTTCCAATTTTCTAAACACTTAACAAATAGGTGCAGTTGCTTATGCATACTATTGTTGTACTTAATATACGAAAAAAATCACGAGCGTGTTTTTAGGGTTCCGTCATGTCATTGTCTGTCTGTCTGTCCGTCCGTATGTCACAGCCACTTTTTTCCGAAACTATACTGTTCGAAAAAAAGTCGTGGTAGCCTAGTGGTTTGACCTGTGGCCTCTCAAGCAGAGGGTCGTGGGTTCAAATCCCGGGCTCGCACCTCTGAGTTTTTCGGAATTTATGTGCGATATCTCATTTGAAATTTACCATGAGCTTTTCGGTGAAGGAAAACATCGTGAGGAAACCTGCACACAACTGCGAAACAATTGATTGGTGTGTGTAAAGTTCCCAATCCGCACTGGGCCCGCGTGAGAACTATAGCCCAAGCCCTCTCATTCTGAGAGGAGGCCTGTGCCCAGCAGTGGGACGTATATAGGCTGGAGAGAGAGAGAATACTGTTGAAACTTAGCAAGTAGATTGTATTTTGTGAACCGAATTAAAATTTTCACACAAAAATAAAAAATAAAACAATAAATTTTGGGGGTTTTTTCATCAAACACTTACATTTATGGGGTAATATGGATAGGTCTTCAAAAATAATATTGAGGTTTCTAATATCATTTTTTTCTAAACTGAATAGTTTGAAATGAAATGAAATGAAATGAAATGAAACCATTTATTGCCGAACATGTGTTACATTATCAGGTCTTACAATTATTTGGTGCATCATGTTCTGTCGTTTCCGGCATGCAAAATCAGTATAAGTACCTAACTAAGACAATTCCAATATCAATTTATTAACTAGGCAATATATTTACTAATCAAATGTCATCACAATTTTTTTTGAAGTCAGTATTAGTACCTAATTAATAATTAGTATGTCCGCTTAGATTACACAGTACAACATTGAGGTCATCATAATTCAGAACATAAAAATTCATTGACTGAATAAAAACATTTTTTTAATAACCATTGGTGGATCATTTTCTTAAAATTATTTATTGTCATGTCACGAAAATCTCTCGGTAATTTATTAAATAATCGAATACCCATACAATACACGTTTTTTTTAAATATGCTTAATCTTATCACTGGTTGACATAAATAAGGATCCTGCCTTGTACTCCGCTTGTTCCCGGTTCCGTACAGTTGGAACAAATGCTCATGCTCCTTAACAAACACGCACATCTCCCTGATGTACATACACGGGAGTGGCAGGATTCCTAACTCCTTAAAAATAGGTCTACATGAGTCATCATATCTGGCCTCTATGATAGCTCTTACACTCTTTTTTTGTGCTCTAAAGGCTCTTTGAATTTCTACCGAGTTGCCCCAAATGATTAGCCCATATCTAAGTATAGATGCCACATGTCCATGGTATGCCATGAGAGCTGCCTCCTTAGATGCAATTTGCTTTAAGTTTCTTAGAGCAAAAACAAATCTGTCGATTCTGCCAACCACATACTCTACGTGCTCTTTCCAGTTACAATTCTTATCCAATATTATACCAGGAAATTTAGTGCTGTACACTAAACTTGGTCAACCGTTGTTCCCTGATAGGCAACTTTGACATTGGGTGGGATTGCATTATAACTATGGAACTGAACTAATTTGGTTTTAGTAACATTAACTTTAAGCAAGAAACACTTCCAAAGTGCTAAAATGTGTGTGTGTCCCACCCCCTGTAACTTCTAAAATAAGAGAATGATAAAACTAAAAAAAAATATGATGTACATTACCATACAAACTTCCACGGGAAATTGGTTTGAACGAGATCTAGTAAGTATTTATGGAACATCTGTGTCTATATAAGTAACCAATATAAAATGACCTCACACTGCCTACATTTTGCTTAAGAGCAGGGCTCTGCTAACACCGGACTTTAAAATAACTTGGGAATTTGTACGGAACCCTCGGTGCGCGAGTCCGACTCGCACTTGGATGGCTTTTTACCTCACACACAAAACACATGCTTTAAAAAACACGTTGTAATGCTCAAATTCCCTGAATGAAATCTGCGGGCGTTTTCTATTCTAATCAGCACCACCCGCATTGGGCTCATCCTGTTTGACACCCTCGCGATAACACTAAATTCCGATACTAAATAATATTTACAAAATCACAACTCTTCCTCTCCCGCTAATCTATAGATTAGATTATATGCCCAAACATGATTATGTCCGTATTCTGATTCAAAACTATTTTAAAATCGCAAAAGATTTCTCTTGTGAAAATTCCATGCCTTCGTTATTTTTGCAAAGTATGTCAACTCTCAGTGCTTAAAATAAAATATACCTATTTAAGCAAATTCTCATAGTAATTAAAAATATGCTCTTTAAACTACCTAACCGAATATGAAAACATCCCACATGTGCGAACAAAATGTAGATTTTGATCATATTTAGGTGGCCAACAATTTAAGATGATCATCAATTTAATTGTACTTAAAATAATGTACCTACGCCTAATACCAAGTGCTTAAATGCGACCATCGATGTAAAATCCATCTAAACCAAGATACAGTTTACTTGGGCTTAGGCAAAGTAATGTTAAGTTAATTTTATATTGCAAAGAATTCTGATAACCCCGGCCAACGCAAATGAGCATTAAACCAATTAAAGTTCCAGTGTAGTCACAGAGTCGCCGCTCCGGATACGTAGCGATGACGTGCTACTTGTTGATATTTTTTGCGGTGTTTAGAACGCCGACCGTTGCCGAGACAACGTCCACTCAGTTCAGCTCCGGACCTACGCCGGCATGCATATATACTATGCCCGAGCTATACATCCTTCAGTTTGATCAGCAAACACGTGCGGACAGTGCCTTGGCAAATGTCAAAGATATTTAACTGCTGCAAGAAGGATCCAGAGGGGTCAGAAAAAAAAGTTCCACTTGAAGACGATATCAACCCTTGCGAAGATACAAGTAAAACGTTGAAAATGGAACAGGTTAATGGACAACACGTCCCCGCGGTTTGTCCGTTCAGTGGTGTCAGTGCTCAGACGAACGGCAATGGTCTTACGAACAATGATGAAGACAAACTAGTGAAAAAATTGCGTGTGAATTTGAAACATCCCTTGCAGTTGATGAACTATCTGGATAAGGGCCAGATCAGCGACACATTGCACACTCGCACCGAGGATTTTACAGTAGTCGTAAGTTTTTTTATAATTTAATAATGTTTAGGAAATATTTTAGCGGCTCGCTTCTTGTGAGCCAGATTAAAAGAAAAATATTAATTATTTAATCTGCCCAATTTGTTGTTTTTTGTAAGACAATCATGATTCTTAGGATTCTTAAATCACTAGTTTCTTTACACGGTTTCACCTCTGTCGCAATTTTTTTCCCATAATTTATTATTTTTTATTTTGCAAACAACAATTAAATCCGTATTGATATTTTATGGAAAATTTATAATATTATTTGATGTAATAATGAGACAGTAAAAAATCTTACAATAATTTAAATCTACCTAATTAAATTTGACTATACGTATCCTACTTAACTAATCAATCATGATAACAGCAGAAAACTTTTCAAATATATATAACTATCCTACTATGAGGTAGCCCAGCAGTGAAGGTAATAAAGCAATAACTATGCCATATTTTAATTGAAGTCACCTATACTGATGATTGAGTTTATAACAACATCATAAAATATTTTTAGAAATGATGAAACCATACCGAAAATCCATAAAAAACGGTCACAGTTACGGTCCATTAAATGATGATGTAATGCAAATTGTTACACCTAATCTAAATGTAGTTATTAGCTTGTCAAATCTCAGATTTTTTTTTTGTTTACAATGTGGAGCGGATAAAAGATTCATAATAACTTACCGACGCTCATTCGTCCTTGTAAATACTAACATTTCATTCACAATCCGATCCAAACATCTGTCGCTAACTTAATTAACTCGTTTTATGAGGCCTAAGAAGTGATCCATCCAGAAATATGACAAAAGGTACATAAGAACGAAGCGGCCTTGATACGCAAAAGGCGTAGTAGGTAGCAGATTTTTGCGCAAATTTTAACAAATCATAGATGATATCTCAATTGTGTACCTATACATTTAAATCTAACACCTAAATTCAATCAATTTATGATGAAAGCAATGTTTATTGAATGAATAAATAATCAAATCTATACAAAACATCATTTAGCATTTAGGTTAGACTTGACAATTGCAAATATTAACGAATAATTAAAGCCCTTCGACAAATGAAAAACATATTTCATATTCATAAAATATCTGTCCGTCCAGAGGTAGTTCGGCCGTGAGCTAGGTTAAAAATAAACCACTAAAACTCAAACGACTTATTACCAAATTAGAAAATGTATTGTTAAAAAGGCAAAAAAAAAACAAATTTAACTATAACTTAATCAAAAATAAACATTAAATAAGACTAATAAAAGGAGAGGCCCCATCGGCATAATCGGTATTATGTCTGGGATTAATTAATTAGAAAAAATTAGTTAAAAGAAACTCCACAATGAAACTATAAATGTTACGACCCCGTCTAATTTTTTAATTTACCTCTGACATGCGCACTCCCGTTTACCACTTCCTTCCTTTACTTCCGAACGTCTTAAAACTTTCGTAGAACAAACACAACAATAGATATTGTAGACAACCTTGGTGGAAAATGGAAGTATACTGTAAAATAGAAATAAACAAGGTCATACAACACAATTTATCACAACTTCACACGACTAAAATCGTAATTATTCCAACCATAACAAATACGCCGCGATGGAGAATAACTTCTCATATTGACTCGATAAACACCTTACAAGAGGATGTGATGCGATGTGTGAAGCAATTAAAACCCCTAACCAAAAGGCTTATTCATAATACTGATATTAATAGTTGCGAAATTTTTTTTGCACCCACAACAACATTGCAAACTTAACTGACAGATAATTAAAGTGATGTGATTATAAAAGTGCAGCTCAAAACGAAACGTTTCTTTTTTCTGCCAAGAAACTATGTAACGCGAATGCGAGTAGCATTATAAAAAGTATAATTAAAGAGACTTCGTAGCGATCGTTAAGTTGATGGTTCGGATCACAGACCAAGAAAGCAAAAAGTGCATAAGAAAATACTTTTTCAACGAAAGTCAGCCTTATTAATTACTACAATTGGTAATTATCTTGAAAGTACCAGCTTTATACGCCTGTCCGCTCGAAAATAACTCCACGTGAAACTGTCAAAATCTAGCCGCTGGGCAATTTAGCTCTCGCCGTGCGCTATACTTCATTTAATTTAGAATGAGAAACCACAACAACATTATATTGCGGCTCGTGAACTGTTATCTTTTTACAATTTGTATTAAAGTAACAATTGACGACACGCAAATAAAGTGACATTAAAACAATTTTATTTTGCGGCTGCCAAACTATTGCACTGTAGCTACTATTTGCTAGGTAAGAAATAGTTGACCAGACGCACTATAATGTTATTGTGGTTTCTCATTCTAAATTAAATGAAGTATAGTGTCAGTTTAAGCAGGGTACCTACTAATGTGCGAGCTGTAACCATAATGGTTACATGCTACTGTAACCAAAAACCATAGTGCTGTCGTGGCCCGCGAGGCTGCCGCAAACGGAATGCCAGCCACAATTACGGTTAGGTACACCTCGCAGATGAGTAGGTACCCGGCTTTACGGTATTAAGGTCCGACCACACCGCCGCGTATACGCAGTGACGTGTCGCAGGCGTCACGTTTTCTCACCGTTTCTTCATACATTTGTTCATGCGATCACCGTTTTTTAAGCGGCGGTGTGGTCGCACCCTTAGTGGATACAGATTTAACCTTTTCGCTGCCACGTTAAATACAAGATTTGCAAGAGACGTCACCCTTATGCCAGACTTCTTTATTGCTATGCCTAAGTTGAACCTAAACCCAATTGAACGAAGGTTGCTTTTGCATTGAAATATTTTAATTTCACAGCGCTTTTATAGCTGAATATCTAAAAAAACAATGCTGTATCAATAATTGCATAAATTGGCTGTGAAGTGGCGCACCTTCATAGGTGAACCGTCTAATTTCTCTGAGGGAGAAATACATAAACTAACTAGGTACTTAACTTACATAACTTTCGTATACTTACACGTTGACATGAATGGCAAATTCAACAAGTTTAAAAACTGCATGTTTGTTTCAAACTTATCATTATCAAGTTAAACCTTAGTAGCGCTCACCGGCAAAATAAAGTACACGATTTTCGAACAAAGCTTGCATTATTATTACGTAGATTCAAAGTTAATAGTGGCACGGTGTGATTATTTACATTAATGTAAAATTCACGTGCATAAAGTCGATAAAACTAATAAAAAAGCTTTAAGGTAGTTAATTAGGAAGTTACAACAAATGGCACATAATAATAAAATTACAATATCGAGCAAAATAACGGGCCATTTTATATACAAAAGTGTACGAAAGTTACCCTGTCTTTTACGCTCATCAGTATAATTTACTGATTTCATTTTATTTCATGGTAATCTGAAATATAATTTAATTAAACACTGTAGTACCGTTTCCCTAACTCAATGGCATCGCGGAAGTTTAGAAAGGAAAAACATCCATAGACTGGTTGCCCTCACAACTGACGAAAACGATGGAGGATGTGTTTAAGCAGACGCATATTTTTATGCGAACGCATAATCGTTTACAGAATAGCATGAGTTTGATGATTTTTCGTTAGAAAGATACTTTAAAATTAGTTAAATATCTTTGGAAAATATTTTTTTACATAACATGTGATGTCGATATATACTCACCGGCGAACGTAAAATGACAAACTATATTTAAGTATACTGAGCAATTTTGCTGTTGACTCAGCACACACATTACTGGTACCTACATAGTTTTAGATCTTTAACAATATTGATTCTGCATTTTAATGACTAAGCTGATATTGTAAGAATAACCTTCGGCTGCAATACACAGCAAATATAGCGGCATTGTTGATTCTTGGAACCGTGCAGATTGTCGGGAAAAAAGTATATACAGTTATAACCTGCATTAACAAATCCAGATTACAAAACGATCTTTGGTGCCAAATATCAACAAAATCTGCACTCGGCAGTTCTGCGTGAATGAGCAATAAACATCCATACATCCTATTTTAACAGACGTTCTCGTTTTTACATATTTAATTAGATTAAAATTTGTTTCCTCAGAAAATTCAAAATACCTATATTTAATAATGGAAGTAGCGGCGCGTCCTACTAGAAAAACGTTTTTTTAACAACAAAGATAACACACGTAAACAGTATTGAACGTTTAGGTAGGTATTTTATTTATATGTCAGCTAAGTATGCTATTATATTTCACGCTTAATGTTGAAGATTTTAAAAGAGAAAATATTTTACAAAAGGCTTCATCTTAGATTTTCATTGATCAAAAACTTTTTTTTTGTAGGTACCTAGTTACTAGTTTATAGTTATTAGTTATTTTAGTGAAAATGATACTTCCATGTTGATCTGATGTAAGTATTAGACAAAACCATGGGGACGGTAATTAACATCAAATAATTTTAAACGCAATAAAATGTTTATAACAAAATGCTTGATATACTTATACTACAAAAGTGACATAAATTTGATGTAAGAATCAACCAAATAGCGATTTATCTCATGCATGCGTGACCCAAAAACCGACGCTTAGATTTTCGTTTTGATTTTGACTATTCTGGCCCAAAAAAAAACCCATTTAAGTACGCCATTTGGTCGGCTTCGGCCAAAAATCAGCATAACATTATGCTAAGACCGCGCTGAAAATCAGAATATGATCGTGAATTTGTCGTATCAATCAAGAGACGATCGGCTCACTTCGGCGGGTGATTCGGATCAGCTCGTAGTTTTACACAGCTGACTTACGGACGACTTGATTTTGTTTGTTGTTGAGAAGTAGAGTGATGTTGTGTTTTTTAGCGCACTTAACTTTAATTGAATTAACATGCATTGCATACATACAACGGAAAATTTATTTAATATCTTCTAAATATTTTCATGTTTTGGCTGCGATACCGATACAAACCAAAACATAAGGCGTAGTTTTTTTTTCGTGACCTACTTTAATTTATGTTATTCCTTAAAATACAAACATCATTGTTGCAAAATCAAAACAAGATTGGTTTAGCAGTTTTACCACGAAGACAGAGTTCCTTCGCATTTACAATATGCCGGGACAATATAAAGCTTGCACGGTTTCTCGAACTGTGTAAACAACGCTTAATGTATTAATCTGCAATTATGTCAGGTATGTCACGATGATAAAGCGTAGCAAAATTAAACATCCTCATGCTAGCATAAAAACGTCAAAGCAATCTCACGGGTTTTATCAATCACCAGTCCGTGTTAAACATCAAATAGCTCCGTACGTACGCAACTCGTCAAAAATATAATTAGGTCGTATACGTTCAAACGTATCAAAGGAGTTTGAGTGACGTGGTAGCTATTGTTTTATAAATTTCGCTAATTATTTTCGTAATAGGGGCCGTAGGTGTATCGGTGCCCGCATTGTAAATGTGATAAATTTGTTTTTAAAATGCTTTGTCATTCGATGATTGAAATCCTCGGGAAAATATACATTTATCTCGATGACATAAATATTAAGTCGTCGTTTTACATAATTTTCGTAATGATTAATATCTAATGTTATTTTCGTGTAAGTATCGGAATAAAAAGGCTATATTAAATTAAATTAAAATTAGATAATTAATTAAAAATTAAAACAGTTCTCTATCTCGTGGGAATTCCGGTAAATTCCTTCGTAATGCAATGTGCACCATGAGTAACACAAATAGAAGTGTCTGCCAAATGTCAAGTCTTAGTCAAGTATCAATTCCTTTGGATTGTGCGTTATCTGTAATAAAATTAGTCAGTTCAGTCGTAATAGGCCGTTAATAGACGAGTTTTATACGTATAGTATAGTATGTAGATTGATTGGGAATTGCGTGGGAACTACATGCAGTAATGTTAGTTTAAGTATCATTTATTGTATCTTCGTCATCTGTTGATCATAAATTAACATAATTACACTTGCACTTAGTACTTATTTGAAGTATTATTATTAAACTCTTTGTTTATTTGACTGTGACTACGTGAAAGGTTTCACGTTTTTTATAATTTAGGTACCTATGTACGCTCATAACTTACGAACGACGGCCCCAAATTGAATATTACTTTTTTTGTGTTCGGGAGCGAAGCCGCGGGCAACAGCTAGTTAAAATTTTAGGGAAACCTTGCGAGTAGAGCTAGGTACCGATCACTTTGCTTTTACTATTTAAAAAAAGTGGCCTTTAAGTCTAGTTGCCTATAAGGACATGTTTTATGTAGGTATCTATGTATGCATATATTATGTATTTAAAAATGCATTCTTAAAATAATAGTTTTCCAAGCATTTTTAGTATTATACCTAAGTACAAATCAGCGCACGTAAAAAGAGCTCCTGGCAATATACCTGTGCATGAGCGAAATACGGACCAAATTGGCGGGAGCGGTGGGGGACGCTACTATACCAGATGCGCAAACGATCCCCTCCACGCCACCCAGAGCTCTTTTTACGCGCGTTGACTTGTAATTATTTGATGAAATAAAAAGTTTTGATAGAGTTCCGCAAACAGCAAAGTCAGTTTAAACCGGACTATCAGAGGTTGCATACGTATCTTTCGAAGTATCCCTATCCTTTCCATATACCGTCTGTTAACAACGACTATAGCATTATTGATAAGACACACTGTTTCAACAATTCGTCCCGGCCCCTGCTCAATTAGCGTGGGAGACCAAGACCTCGATCTTGTTTTGTGTAAAACAGGATTCCACTTAAGCCCAATTGTTTTAGCCATTGTCAGAACACAACTGGAAATAGAACAAACTGTGTGAGAAAAATGTCTAGTTTATTTGTCGAAAATGAAACTGTTAACACGACAGTAGACAATTAGAAATATGTTCAAACTTATTCACGCATTTCAAAGGAAGAGCTATGTGTGCAGTTTTCGTGCAGATTATTTTTTTAATTTATGTAATGTCCCAAATTCATTGCACAACTCCGAGATTTTTTTTTTATTTTTTTTTATTTTTTTTTTCCTTTTCGTATGGCAATACGGTTGATTAGCCAGTGTCATGTGGATTTTATATTACAAAAATAAACATGATTTACGTACGCGAGAAACTAACTCTATTAAAGTTGCTACTCCTGAAAGAGAAAAGGTTTCCGAGAAAATTATTGCCTTGAATTCTCTAAAAAATGTATAGGTACCTACATAATCTAAATCAGTCACTGTAGACTGATTCACAAATAGATAACGCATCCTAGCTACCGAAATTATTATACTACCTACCGAAATTCCTGCAGGATGATAGGAACCTTGTCTATCTTTTATTATTTCCACGGAATAAAGCGGCATACATACGCTGTTATTTTTATAAGTGAAATGGGTATTCCGTTAAATACCAACGCTGCCGATTCACACATAAACCCCTCGTAAATATTAAAACCATAATTAAGTTACAATCACTCGGATTATAAATGGGTGACTTCCACAATGTTCACTGAACAAAGACTACATAAATATGCAACAGGCGGATTTCATTCAGAAATCACGATTTCATTTTGCCGGGAATAAATGGGGAGCATGAACGAGAGAGCGCTCCATGACATTACGCTAATTGTTATTCCGCGTTTGTGGTAAACATACACTACGCCGCAACACAACGATGCACTATGTAAAATAGTGAAGTGATCCGTAGATGTGACCTGAGAATATTTTGCCGCACGGTGAATATAATTATAAAACATCTGCCATCCATATTCCTGTGTACCCGAAGATTTCTTAAAAATGTTGTAACTAAAACTTTCACTATATGTAATAAGCTCTATATGTATATTTACATCAAATGAATCAAGAATTTTCCTTCTTGATTTTTTTATTTACTTTACGGTATTAACCGTTATAAGATAATTATTGTTAAGTCATTTGATTATTTAAATGTTATTTACTAGGTACCTTATAGAAAGGTTATTCAGGCCTATTTTCTCGCACACATCTACTTAATTGCCAGCAATATTGAATTAATCTTTAGAATTTCTTTTTTTTACCGAATTTAAAATGCTCATAGCATAATTTTCATTTTTCACTTTTTCATTTTTTTTTTTCATTTTTCATTTTTTTAACGATGTTAAGAATGCAGCTTCTATCATGATTTTTAAAGACCGACTAAAAAGTGGCTTCTTGATAGTGTTTTTTTATGATTACAGTGAGTTTTTTGATCTGCCACTCGCAGAATAGATTGAATAAGCTTTATTGACTTGTAACTTGTAATGCCTGTAACCAAGAATAAATTTCATTACATTTTCATTTTCCATAAACATTATTGTATTACGGATAATAAAAGCGTGTTAAACTTAGCTCTCTCACTTTTCCCACTGGAATAAGTTGGACTTTAAAATGATGCTGCAAAATGGACTTTATCGGGCCATTCACGGAGCCAATTAATCAACCTGCCAATGATATACTGCTGTAGCTACCGCGTTTTGCTGGATCATTACAAGCCTAACTAAATGGCCGGTCAAAAGGCGGCGGGTTTTCGAGAGCGAACGTTTATCCCTCGAGAAAAATAACATTGAAAAAAACCGGCCAAGTGCGAGTCGGACTCGCGCACGAAGGGTTCCGTACCAGAAATACTCTGTTGTATGGGAGCCCCCCTTAATTATTATTATTATTTTGATTTTAGTATTTGCTGTTGTAGCCACAATAAAAATACATTGCAAGTTTCAACTGTCTAGCTATTATGTGTTTTGAGATCTAGCTCGGCGAGTAGTAGCCATGAAAAAGGGCTAAAATATCACGTTTTTTGTATGGAAGCCCCCTTAGTTATTATTATTATTTTGTTTTTAGTATTTGTTGTTATAGCGGCAACAGAAACACAATCTGTGAAAATTTCAACTGTCTAGCTATTACGGTTCTTGAGATACAGCCTGCTGACAGACGGACGGACGGACAGCGAAGTCTTAGTAATAGGGTCCCGTTTTTACCCTTTGGGTACGGAACCCTAAAAAGTAAAGAAGAGGACAGAAACACATAGGTGCACACACCGAGTGAAAGAGAGTGAAAAGTATTGTTGGATAATAAATAAACGCAATTGATTAGGACCCGTCATAGGATATACCTACCTGTTTCCTTACGGCTACATCGGCCAGAAAAATGTCGCTTTATGACAACTTTACAGTGAAAAAGTTTTATTTACTGTAACTTCTTGTTCCTGAACGTTGTTGTTGTTGTTGTTTGTTGTTGATATTTTGCAGCACACAAGTTAAAAGTGGAAGATGTCCCGGTTTATTGGGATTTAGTTAAACTATTTAGAGCGTTTTACTGAATAAATAAATATTACTGCTTTTTGTTCTCCAAATAAAAAAAATTAAACCAGTACGCATTAAGTAACTCCTCATATCTGCAAATGGCCGCGTTGCCCAAGTAATGTCGTTGAGAAGCCTACAATAGAGTTCGCAGATTTTCAAACAACTTCAAACCGGTTATTCAATTCGTCCCATGCATTGTATTTAGGATATAAGGAAGTCCAAATCACATATTAGATACATTTTTTGGCAGTGCGGTCCATGACTCCTACTTGGAATCATTTGAATATGTACTACTTGGAATACGATCATATTTTTTCCTCATTACGAATTACGAAGCAATAATGTTATCTTGTTGACTTTTAAACATTTAACTGACAAGACAGCAATTCAGTACAAACAGTCATTTTGAATTAAAATATTGTATGACATAATGAAGACGTTCTTTATGTTTATTCTTAATTGTTAATCCTGTTGGTAATCATTTATAATGACTAGACATGTAATACTAATAAGATATCGTAATTTAAAACACGGTCATGAAGTCACGCTAAGCCATGGCACTAAATCGGTTACAACATAACGAATGTATTTCAAAGGAATAAGGTTTCTTACAACAAGTCTATGTTATCTGTTTAATCGGAGTATGGTCTTGTTGCATACACGCGTTGTACTTGACATTAAGTTGTAGTTTAAAGGTATAAAACAAATGACGGCATTCATTCATTTATCTTTAGAGTAAAGGCCTTAATTTTTTTAATAAATTGGTGCCGATTTTCAATTGTCGTCGATTAGTCAAGTTAAAGTATGTACCTAACTAGGGTTTTCTACCCGGGTACCCGGGGCCGGGTATACCCGGGTAATTACGGACTTGTGTACCCGGGTATAATCTAAGCTTTACGTTAGCCTAACCTAACCTATTAATGTATAATTTTTATTACGATTATAGAAATAAAAATACATCAGTACCTAGACGAAGAGAAGTCATAGAACTTATCCAAGCACGTCCAACTCCAGAGATTAAAAAAATGTATTTAATCAAAATCTCGCTTAATTGCAAAAGATAAAAATGTGCAAGCGTGTTTTCTTGACTTGAATTACATATTATACAACACAACGTTCTAAAAATATTTTCAGAACACATTAACTACCAAGATCATGTCTAAAAGCCAAGAGATCTGCGTAATATTTTGTGCTAACATAGGTGCGGAGTGTCCTCACTACATTTATATTCAACTCGTGCTCCTCTGATCTTCGACGCTATCATAACAATCAAACATTTGTCCAACATTTTGACGGAAATTGTCATTGCACACAAAAACCACCAATTACCGAATACGACTACAAATGGAATTGTATGACGAACTGTTTAACATGCCCAATTTGTAATGTTATCGAGACTGTTTAGAGCGACTGGAAAGTACACACATACATGAATCTGCTCTGTCACGCTTATACGTTTAGTGGCGACCTAAAAATACACAACACAATGAAAAAAGTTTTTACAGGCAATATCGACTGAACTATGTATTTAGAGAGAACTGTAAAGGAGGAGGGTTGATAGAGATGTTGAATGCGAGTTCTTGACGTCGTACTAGGACAGTAATATTTGAGAAGATGATCGCGATAATGATTCCATCTTTGCGTAGTCCAGTGATATCGCTGTCATTTTTTCCTAGGATACGACATAACTTGCTCTTGCTGAGAAACAAACATTTTATAGAATACGCGTCGAGAAGGTTTTTTTTAAATAGATATACCTACACTCTACCTGTATCGGCCAACAAAGAGATAACATACATTTTCTTGTAACACATGTCATTTTATTGCTTTTATGAATCATAATATGAATAAGTATATGAAAAAATCTTTGTAGAGGTGTTCAGTCGGACTAACTCAACCCAACAACCTACTAAGTACTGAAATATTCCGGAAAAATTCCGAGGGACTTCATATTTATGAATAACTAGCTTCTGCCCGCGACTTCGTCTGTGTAGAATTATACATACAAACTTTTCTCTTGAATCTATCTATAAAAAAAACCGCACCAAAATCCGTTGCGTAGTTTTAAAGATCTAAGCATACATAAGGACAGACAGACAGACAGCGGAAAGCGACTTTGTTTTATACTATGTAGTAAAGTACTCATGAAGCTTTAAGTAAATACTTTGGTTCGGTCATGCTCTAGGGTGGCAAGGGCCAATTTGTTGCCCTTCATTACCGTAAGTAACGATGATGAAGTACTTTTCGGCGCCGCGTTTGACGGCCGTGAGAACTTCACGTGTTAATTTAATAACAAAGCCCGCTTGTCGAGCCAAACGTTCGAATTAAATACGTAACGAACGAGTTTCCCGAACACCTTGTTAGTGAGTTATTATTAATTTATTGGTACGCGGAATTTGCACGTGAGCGCCGCCTACGTGTAAATAATGCGTGTCGTAACGTTGTATTGTATTTTTTTCCCTCACCTTGACCCTGTGTATTATCTCACAGTAAGTAGCCTCATTGTGCTCCAATACCTTCACGAAATTAAACACAGCTGATACAATCTATATGGTAAATATTTTGTATACTAATCTATCTAACTAATACCTTTAAACGAGCAGTTCTTGTATAATCTGAATCTCGGAAACAGCTCCAATGATTTTCATGAATCTTAGTGTGCAGGGGTTTTTGGGGGCAATACATCGATCTAGCTAGGTTTCATTTTTATCGGTCATCCAGGTATTTGTATGTCCCTACCCTAGGGAGTAATGGCTTAAACTACATTATCCCTTTTTAAGATTTGCTATTTCTTATCCCTATAAACTGTAAAGTTCATAAGAGATGCAGGCGAAATAGAAAACTACAGCTACTAGTCATAGATATCTTAAAGACGGCATTGGTATAAAAAGTTTTTGCAAAGTAATGGCACGGTTTAACTTTGATTGTCATTGCTCAGTTTAGGGCAAGGTTGGTATTCGGTATAGTTCTTACGTTAGCAATGCTAATGGTATGCAAATTTCAATCAAAACTGGGGACATCAAAATGTTAATTGGACCAAAGACATCATAATAATGTGGGAACTCCCTATTATTCCGTTTTCGAATATTTATAGTCTACTTATAACAGGCTTATTAATTAGATGCGTCAATTAACTTACAATTTATAACTTCATCTTTATTCATCACCAGTGAAAGATTAGTGACTAATGGAATCTATTGAAAAAAAATCATCAACGGTAAACAAATCCTTCTTCAATAACATTGAAATAACTTTACCAATCAAACCATACACATACCTACCTACCTAGTAAATACCAGTAATAAATATATACTAAATGTAGCTCTAACGACGCATTCTTCTGGTAAAATCTAATTTTCATAAAGTTGCTCGCAATGTTATTTTCCATGCAATTATCTCTGTCAGCTGTTCTCCGAAACTATGTGGAACAGCAATATAAAATCATTCAGATAACTAGTTTTGTATCTATACAATAACAAAGTCAAGCGAAGCACGTTCGAAGTAACGGAGTCGGCGCGTCACGGAGCACGCTCGACCAATCACAGCCCGCCTCCAGACGGATGCGGGAAATACCTGCGCCCGCGCACTTATGCGCTAGAGACAATGCCTCTTTAATGAGATCAAGATAAAAACTCTGTGAAATTTCCTGAACCGGACCTAATTTTATATTAGATCGATTAAGAGTCGACGACCTTGATGACGTCAGACGTCACACTAAATTAAAGACAATGCCGCCAAAGATAGTTAGGAAACGTGCCCGCATTAAAGTTGACGTACGAGGAACTAAGCTTTCTAAGATTTCTAAGGTAGGTATCAGTCTTAAATCAGTTGTTCCTGGAACTAATTGTATTTCAACTCACGTAGATACGGTAATTATAATACCGTCCGATGAGACATAATAAAAAACATTCAACGTATAATGAGAGAAAGAAGTTAATCATATAACGTAACGTGATAATGGTGTTGAGATGAGCTACTGATCTATTTTTTGTTGATAATGCAAGTATCCTGATTAAAGTAATCATCGGGGAAAAAAATAAATTTGACGAGGGAATGACTTATTGCTTTTACAATCTGTTCCCAACCAATCAATGCATTTAATTGATACATTTTGCTACAGAAACATTGACACCAGAATTCATTTACCCACCGTATATACGTACAACTATAATGAATGTCTTGTGTCCAACAAACTGTCTTAATTTATCTACGATTATATATTATTCTATTTTTATTCTCGCTCCACGTTCACTTCCATAAAATACGGTAATATATTTTATAGCTATATTAATCACCATATACAACATAATCAAGTCCTTCTTATCTAGTAAACACTACTTTGTTTGCGTAATTTCGTTGAACCACAAAAGGCTTTTACCGGTAAGTATACCTGATTGAGATAAAATATTTCACATCAGGATTCGTTTACGGTTTTTGACAAGTACCTACTCGCTAACTTTTCATAAATTTGAAATCATAAAAACTTAATTATACTATGGTCCTCCGTTTAATTTTAGAGGCATATTTTTGAATAGCTAACCCCAAAGTCTGCTTAGCTTTGCAGCACAAGACAAGACATTGCCAAACAAAAACAACGACTGGAGTTAACCCCGTCTAGATTCAGTTTTCGCCCCCAAAACTCCCACATAGCCAATTTCATTGAAATTGTTAGAATCGTTTTAGGAGATCGTTGAAATAAACAAAAATAAAGTTCGATTTGTCTCCAGTCAAAATAGCAAAATAACTAATAAAGATATCAAAAAAAATCCAGATATCAAACCTTTTATGACTTGACAAAAACTGATTCTAAAGTGGTACCTAGATACGAAATTCGCTTAATCAGCTAGTTTTGTATAAAATATGTTTGAACGCACTCGCGACTCCAGAAGTAAGTGTTACAAAACCAGCCATATGCATAAAATTAAATTCAAATTTTAACTTTCCGCTCCACATACATCGTCCGTAAATAGTAATCACTCTATATTACAGGAACCACTTAAGCACCTGTGACAATCGAGACAATTTACACGAACCAAACCATATCCAGAAATCATCAACTACATTAATGCAAATCTATCACATGCCACGATATTACAATACGATGTATTACAGTGTAGGTATAACGGTCCATTGAAGGCGGCCGATCGCTTGATTACACGCATACCTCTTACAATGGAAGTAGGTACTTTGATCCCTCCTGTCGTTGGTAAGTAATTACAGGTAAAGCAAATGTACGAGGAAATAGTTCATCTACTAACAAATTACCGTCCAATATTATAGGTTTCAATTTGTCGTTAAAATTAATAAAATAAGTACCTAGTTAAAAAATTTGTGGACAGGCAAGACAGGTAATATCATAGGGTACTGAAAAATATTATTATCCTTTTAACAAAAACATGACCAGTTTTGTTTAATCAACAGAATCCACGATAAGTAAGCGTATCATTTATTTAGAGCACTGAAAGTTAATATCGACGTCCAGTCCATTGACAGAAAGTGAGATTCAAATAGTTAATTTAAAAATGTAATGCATCAAACCGGTCAAACACAGCATGAGAAAGAAAAGTGGTATCTTCTGTGGACATAACGTTAACGACTTTAAATTTAATGTTCCAACTTACGTTTTCTTTTATCTGCAAAAAGTGTACTAAATGAAAATCTGATGCCACACATATTTATGTCATTTTGACCGGCACGAAAGTGAGCATCCAAATTTTGTGTATAACTATTATATTAACCTTGATACAAATTGAATTGAGCCTATAAAAAGTTAGTAACTTCATATGAATCCGCAAACAGAAACAGAAGGTTATTAGTAATCTAATTAGACGGCAATCATTATTTTCTTTTTGCGCCGTTCAGATATGTACTTTTTCATGTCTCATACTCGGAAAGTGAGGCAAATCATATCTGACATACGGGAGGATAGCTATTATTTTCTTCCCAAGGGTAGATATGAATTAAAAAAAATAAAGGCATTGGCTGTCAATGAAACACATACGCATTCAGCCAAGCATTACGGCATATCCATGTTTTTTTCTTAATTAAGTAGGTAATAATGATTATAAATTTTATAACGCTATTTAGTCAAATATTATTTTTATTAATTTATTTATATTACTTTATTTTTATACATACGTAGATTTAATGCTGCTTTAGAAAAAAAAAAGAAAAAAATACATTGTAAATTACAATGGCATATATGTCCACACAGCCATCTTTATTCCGCTTAACTCGTGGTTCAACTGACTAAAATACCTACTTTATCTACAGTTTTTCTCTAATCATTATATAAAAGTATAAAACATTTTAAATGTTGTTTATGGGTAAATATTGAAATAATTGACAATAACCACATTGACCACAGACATCATTATAAACTAGCAGACTTGACATTATTTCACGCCTACATTGACTAGTGTAAAAAATGCCACTACCCCTTTTCCTCTATAATGATGTCTGTGACATTGACCTATGTTTTAAAAAAAACTTGATTTGCTGCCAATGCAACTAGTTTAGAAAAAGCGAGCTCGAATTTGGCGCGCAAGCATTCTTCATTTGGTAAAACTTTACATAAAAATATAAATAAAAATGAGTAAAATATTCCTGGAAAAACGTGACGTTTTCCTTTATGAACTGTACAAATGTCTGAATTAATTTTAGTTAATTTGTTATTTAATACATTTTTTCTCACATACTTAGGTACTTATGTATATTTTTTTTACTTTCCTTGTAGTCGAAATGAAAAGTAGAGTGTTTAACTCGGGAAAAACACCAATAACACACTCGAAATATTGGCACCCTCGCATGCTCGGGTGCCAAGTTACCTCGTGTGATATTGGTTCTTTTCCTCCCTTGTTGAACAATCTACTATTTATTCAGAGAAATTTAGCCAAGTATTTCCATTAAGATATAGTTTTTAAGCATTATTTTAACTTCACTGCAAAACCCTTCTTTAAAAAAGTAAAAAGAACTTTCTACTGTTGACCAAAGTACGCAAAATATAAATATAAACATTTGACAAGCTACAACACGAGGAGGTAGAGAAGAAACTTCTAAAGTACTTGCGTGTTTAACGTTAACAGCCTCGTCACTTCAACTTTATTTAACACCTATGTTTGACGATATATTCATGACGCCGAAATGGCATGTCATAAGTTCCTTATCACTATGTGATTAGAGGTCCACGCCGCGCCGACGCGCCGCCGCCGAGCAACCTCAGCGCGCCGCCGCCGCCGCCGGGACAGTAAAAATTTGGCGCCGACTTGGAATAAATATTTTACCTATGACCAAACCGAACAAAACAACAATGCGCTGTCGCCATGCTGATATGGAGAGCTTAAATAATGATGTTCTGAAGTCATCACCATCATCCTCATGGCCTTTTGGTAACCCAATCATGGATAATGGCCTCTTCCCTCTTCTTCCACTCTTGGCGATCTTGTGCCCGTCTCATCCTGTCTTGACCCCCGTGCCGTCGAATGTCGTCCATTCAGCGCTGGGGTGGTCTGCCGCGCCCTCGAGTATCCGCTCTGGGTCTCCATTCAAGGATTCGCCTTGTCCAGCGACTCTCGTCCATTCTCGCAATGTTCCTGGCCCTGCCCATGTCCACCTTTTCCTTGCTATGACAGCCATGACGTCTTTCGCCTTGGTCTTATTTCGGGGCCATTTGTTACGTTTCCGGTCACGAAGAGTGATCCTGAACATCGCTCTCTCCATACCCCCCTGCGCGACTCCGAACTTCTCGGCGGACTTTTATGTAAGGGTTATGGTCTCTGTACCGTAGGTGAGCACGGGCATGACACACTGCTTGAAGACTTTGACTTTGAGATCCAGGGATATTTTACCACGTAGAATCTGCTTATTCGCAATTGGCACCGAACGCCGCCCAAGCCTGCGCGATCCGTCTTTTCACTTCCGCTACCTGGTTCTCAAAGCCCAGTGTAACCTTATGCCCCAAATATATGTATTCGGTTACTCTATCCACTGGAAGCTGGTAGTCTGTGACTTCGGAATGTTGGTCATAGTCTTGGTTGTTCCCATGTTCATTTTAAGACCCGTCTTCTCGGATTCCACTCTCAAATCCTCCAGTAACGTCATCATCTCCTCAATGCTCTCCGAGACCAGAACCAGGTCATTAACAAACCTCAGATTGGTCAATCTCTCTCCATCAATCATCAGCCCCTTCCCTGCCCATTGCATTTGTTGGAATATACATTCTAGTGCTAGGGTAAACAGCTTCGGTGATATTGTGTCCCCCTGCTTGACACCTCTCTCTAGATGGAATTTGTTGGTTTTCTTGTGCAGGGAGACACAGGCAGTTGCGTTCTGGTGGTGGTGGGTGAGGATATGTAACTTTAATCGATACGGCATGAAACTAGAGCTTGCTCTATATGCCACCACTCTATGAGTCGAACGCTTTCTCGTAGTCGATGAAGGCTAGGATAAGCGGTTTCCTGTACTAATTACATTTCTCTACGACTGCTTTGAGAGTTTGAAGATGGTCGTTGGTGCTGAAGCCTGAGCGAAAGCCTGCCTGTTCTCTGGGTTGAAAGAATTACAGCTTCCTGTCAAGTTATAGTTATAGAACCCGAGAGAAGAGGTTGTAGACATGCGACAGTAGACTGATAGGTGTGTAGTTTTCCAGCCTTTTGATGTCCCCTTTTTTGTGGATTAGGGTGATTACTGCGTTATGCCATGATGTAGGTACTTTACCTTCCAGGATGCACTTTATGAATAGAATTGCCAGGATTTAACTGACTTCCGTAGTATTGGGATCAAAATAAAAATGTTTCCTTGGCTTGCAGGATTGGCGCGGATTTTTATACACGCTTAACATGTCTCTTCTTTATTTACTTATTCCTCCTAAAAAATGTCCTCACGCCGGCGACGCCGCGCCGCGCCGGGTTCAAAACCCAGCGCGCCGCCGCCGGGTTTTTTGGCTGCGGCGTGGACCTCTATATGTGATATGCGTAAATGATGAGTAATTTCTAAATTATTCAAATGATAAACGAAAAAATAGTTGTTGCATGCTTGTCGTCACAATAACAATCTATCTGATACTAGGTATTGTACGTACTAAATAACTATCACTTTCCGTTAAAACAAACCTAGCGTGAAACCAGTTACGTTATCTGAGCCTCTAGTGAAACACTATATGCACTTTTTTTATCACCTACATACTACCTAGTTTTACATGTGTATAATCCAAGAAGAAAAAGGTCTCTTTAATCTTAATACTTAGTATTTTAGTTTTTAATTAGCTTGGCTTATTCTTGGAAATTGTGATTTCAGGACTCAAGATGCGTCAACAACGTCTGTTACGGCAGTATCATTGGCATACCAGGGCGCGGCAACAAGCCCCGCCCGGCAGACGAGGTCTACATCGAAGCAGAGAGGTTCCTGAAGGAGTACTACGGTTCTATACGCAGGTACTTAAAGAATCTAACTAATATTATAAATGCGAAAGTATGGATGGATGGATGGATGGATGGATGTATGTATGTTTGTTTGTTACTCAATCACGCCAGAACGGCCCAAGGGATCTGGATGAAATTCGGCACATAGATAGAGAAAAGTCTGGAATAGCACATAGGCTACTTTTTATTCCGGAAAATTGCATAGTTCCCGCGTAATAGCGATAAACGAATTCTTTGCAGACGAAGTCGCTGGCAACAGCTAGTATTGCATAATTATTACTGAGTTGAACAATGTCAGACCAAGAAGCTCCTAGAATGACATTCGGGCTTGTCTTGCTGTCTCACTCACTCCTAAGGGTACTTGAATCAGCCGATGGTACCCGAAACCCGAATGTTGTTCTAAAATCTCATGGAAAAACAACGCTAGTGATGCTAAGCCTTGACTCGTGCTCGTGTGCGTGGCTATATAATTTTGCTTGATAGAGTTCGGTTGCAAGTGTGTGTTGTGTGTGCCAATCGTAAGCTCACTGCGTGGCGCAGTTTTACTGGCCTCATTTTACCGTTCGCACTACTCAAGACTGATTTTTATTTGCTCTGAGGTTAATGAATGTACATGATAAAATTTAAGGCGAAATAAATGCTACTATTCAGAAGGTACGTTAAAAGTACGCAGATAAATTATTGTACAAGTACCTACATTACTTTCATACTCAGTCAATTTCTTTTCGTATTATATTAGTGGTAAATTAAATTATCCTGTTGACTGTAAACAGTTAGTTGTACCTATTAACATTGGACTATAATAATACGTTAATGGACAATAATAAGGATACAACTTATGCAAAAACTTTACACATTAATTAAGAGATTAATTGAATTAAATACCATTATAATTCATTATTGTACTGTTTGTATAAAGTGCATCCCATTAGGGATTCGATCTACATTGCGGAAATATTTTGTTATTCAATTAAATTGTTTACCTTATTAAATTACTAATTAATAATTTTCCCGTATTAAATCTTTGTTTTGTAATTTTCAAAGCCGTTTGTTACAACTAGAATAAATTGAGTAGGTACCTACCTAATTACTTTTATTATTTGCAATTCGTTTAGTGGAATATACAGGTAGTTCGGTAATTAACGGATTACATAAATCATATCAATTTCGGTGAAAATTACGAGGCAAATAGCAGAAAGCTTCAAAACGCATGCGAACTTGAAACGTGTACAAAATTCAAATAAATGACTTTCTCGTGAGATTATGAATAAAATGGTTTAGGAAAGCCCGAGAGAACTGCTTGTTTCTCATTGATTTTAGGCTTAATAATAAAATCAGCTTCCTTGACTGCCTTACCAAATATTTTAAAGGGATAGGTACCCGGGTCATTAAAAGTTGTACACTCTACTTTTTCTGGGATTTGTTTGATTTCCGGTTTTCTACTCAGAATCACGAGCACTATTGATCCTGATAGCAGAAAAAAATGTCCCGAAAATTCAATACATTTTGTGAACTGAATTTTCGTTCCATTCCGTTACCGCCATACAAATGTGTATGAAGTAGCGGAATGGAAAAGCTATTTTTTGATGTTTTTTTTCTCCTATCAGGGACCGATAGGTGCTGCTCGTGATTTTAAGTAGAAAACCGAAAAAAAAAACAAAATCTCAGAAAAAAGTAGTGTACAACTTTTAATAAACGGCCCATCCACATAAATTAGTCATTAGAGTATTTTCATTCTTACTTGTCCTGTTTGGTAAACAAAATTCTAACCTCAATGTGGAAATTATTGTAAAGAAGGTGTATTATGTTTTCAAATAAACCTGAGGCAATATTTTGTATATAATTTTGCTGATATTTTATCTCCAGTTCCTTTATTTACGATGAAATAGTTAAAAATAACGAAAATGAGACAAATAAGACAGGTAAGAATTAAAATACCTTAAGTAGTATAGGCACTCTACTAAACTTACCGGTCATCCTGTATTGAACCTTAATGTATCCACATAAATACGTAAGAAATAAAATGATGATATAAGATTTTACTTTAAAATTTAACACAGCTTTAATATTGTTGTTTCATAAAAACGAGAATGGCTAGAGATAAAAGTATTAGCAAAAAACTTAAAACAGATGCGCGTTAAACGCACTGGAAAGCTAGTATGCTAATGGCGTAAAAATACTTTCAAGAAACGTTCATTTTAGAGTTCTCTTTAGCTGCGTCAGTTAGCTGTTTTTGATCTGAATTTGAATGGAAAAACAGAAAATCTTACTTAATAAAATTGACGTTTTAACGTTTTACTCTTAGGTTCTCCTGCAACTATATAACCACGCAAGCTAATCTTACCAATCGAATTCTAGCACCTTCCTATTCGATTGACTTTCAATTTGATATTTATATATACATCAGTGTGTATTTATACATATCAATTCAATAAATAGATTACCGCTCAACAAAAGAATGGGTGTTATGAATATGAATATGCATAGATAAATGATTTCATTTCATTTAATTTGAATAATACGGGCATTTAAAATTATGATAATATGAACAATACTTAATTAAGTTGACCAGTTTCGGTTATAGGTACATATTAAATAAACTGAAATTATAAATAAATAAATATCATGGGACAAATTACACCAATTGACCCAGTCCCAAACTAAGCACAAGGCTTGTACTATGGGTACCAGGCAACGGATAAACATACTTATATAATGTAGGTAAATACATACTTAAATACATACAACATCCATGACTCGGGCACAAACATTCGTATTCATCATACAAATGTCTGCCCCTACCGGGATTCGAACCCGGGACCACTAGCTTCATTCAGGTCACTAACCACTAGGCTATCCGGTCGTCAAATAATAATAAAAGCGGTTCGGCAGAATCGGTCATAATGTGTCTGATATCAATTCCGCCACTTATCCGAAAATATTCAAAACTTTTATATCATTTCGATTACGATTTCGAATATATTTTCATTTCGAATATTCGATGGTTTCATTTACGTAGTTCCGTAACATCCTGTACAGAATGTAGTGCGAAATGATTTCGTTGAATGTTGAATCCGATGCAGTTTTTAACTTTAACGACATTTGAATAAGGTTCTTATTTATAAAACAATTTAATCTGACTTCTACATTGTATAGCTACATGACTTTAATAACAAGTCAATAAAGTTGAAAACCGGATAAAATTTAACGATATGTCATGGAAAATCATTTTCCACTACACCTGTAAATTGGTAACGCATTTGCAATCCTCTAGTGTTGCGGAAGTTCATGGGTGGTGGTGCTCACTTACCATCTGGTGACCTATTTGCTTGTTTTCCTTCCTTGTCTATAAAAAAATTCCTGCCACACAACAAGGGTGTCCTAATTTATTTTTTATCCAAAACTTTTATAGGCAGAATTCGGAAGCCCACATGGCCAGGTTGAAGGAAGTCAAGAGTGAGCTGGACAAAAGGGGGACTTATGACCTGACTTACACGGAGCTCGTGTTTGGATCCAAGCTGGCATGGCGCAACGCTACGCGCTGCATCGGTCGGATACAGTGGAAGAAATTGCAGGTTGGTCCTTGCCAAACATTACGAGTAGGTACATTACAGTTCATTATTGTACAATGCAATAACTTTTTATTGTACACTAAAAAAAGGTATACAGAAGTAATAAGGTAACAATAGGTGGCCACATTACTGGGGGGGGGGGGGGGGGGGGAACATTACTGGGTGATTTTACAAAAATTTGGACACTCCCGTTTTCTGGGATGGAATATTTGATTCGCCTATAAATATTTAGCAAAAATTAAAAGTGTTATTGATATGAGTAGGTGAAAAAAAACATCCTGAATATTCATATGAAAAAAAAAAAACAAATCAAAATAAGTTACATTTTTCATTTATTAAAATAAATACTACTGGTGATTATAAGTACCTATCAAAATTAAATAATTCTACGTCGTTAATTTTAATTCACATAGTAATATACCTACACTACTGCTCATTCATAAATACTGTCCTGGCTTTACTTTAGATTATATTATCTATGATTATTTTTTATTTTAATTTTCCTCTAGAATAACCCTATCTTTTGATGAAGTCCGCATTAAAATCCGTTGCGTATTTTAAAAGATCTAAGCTTACATCCCACATACATGCAGGTGACGCGAAACGACATTCTTTTATACCATGTTAATACTCCTTCATATTAGCAAAGCCCAAACAATTATTAATCCAGACGACCCTCAGGTAGCAACGAGTTCCCGTGGGAAGCCCGGCACCGCAGGGCACACCGCAAATCATGTTGGAGTCAACTGATATATGAAGCCAGCCTCTCATAATAGCACGCGTATTGTGGCTAAATTAACTTGCAACTTGTCTAAGATTTAAGTATTTGTTGGCCTTTTTCTTCAAAACTTCTTATAGAATAGTTCTTTACTAAATACTAAAAATGAGCTGTATTGTGCTAGAGTTTGTATTTATTTCGGATAATTCAAACTGTTACTATAATTATAATGGTACGAATGGGTTCACATTTTTGGAGCCTTTCAATAATTAAGAAACTCTATGGAACATGAATACCGTATTAGGTTTTGCTTTCCATAATTTTTATTATGAAATTAATCTTTCAAAACGTTGTATCTATTGATCACGTGAACTTCATTAAAACGACATTTTTTACGGTTGCAAGAGCCCCGACCCGACTAAGTATTTTATATTAATTTCAATTTGATGTTATTGTAATTTTTTTTTTGTTTTTTTTTTTAACTTTTTTTTTAATTTATTTAATATAATTAAAAAGTATGTATACATTTTTATGGTTATTATGCCACTATTGAAAACCCTCTGGGGGTTTATGTAATAGTAGGCGAGATCTGTTACCCTGTTGAGTTTCTTGCCGGATTCGTATCAACAGAGGTTTTTCCGAACCGGCGGTAGATTTTATTTCTGACATTCATAAGTGCTTGTAAAGCCTAAATTGAATAAAGATATTTTGATTTTGATTTTGATGTCTCTAAGCGTTTTTCTGAAAAAGGGTCTTGACATACAGTCATTTTTATCTGTTAAACATGGAACCCTAAGAAGCAACCTGTGTGACATTTCTTTGAGTTTACCGCAAAGAACACATGTAAAGTTTTAATTAGGATTACAAAGTTAAAGAGCAGTGACAACTTATAACGAGGCTGAGATGGGACGCCATTACCTACGTCTCGAGCAAAGCGAAAATTTAAGCATTCCGTATTGTGGCTTGCTTGAGGTTACGAAACAGTTTCAAGTTTAATTTAAAATACAATAATAATTTTACTAAAATTAACATTTTAATCCGCGCTTTTTGATAGCGGGACCTTATTGTTTCAATTCATCAATGAGAATTGAATGAATATCAACCGTGTAATATTTATTTTCATAGAAAACTAAGCTAGGTACATTCACCCAAATAAGTGGTTGTGGTGGTGGTTTTCATCCAATTTCCTATCAAATGAAAATGTCGCTAAAGTCGAACTTTCAAGTTGACAGCTTGTCTTATCGAAGTTATAATATTGTGACGTGCAAAGGAATTTTAACCTTACGGTGGTAGACCACGTATTTGGCTGATGGTAAAACAGATCGGTTTGATCCATCACATCTAAATTTCCGAATATCTAGTCGCCATACGTCCATTCCCAAAACGTCTAGTCAAATAAAAAAAATGTCAATACTCCACCATTATAAGTTGACGCGGGGTTCCTATTTCTATTCGGTTTTGAAGATACCTAACGAACCTAACCTAAATTCGCGGAGTTAGACATAGGGGAAGTAGACATTCGGGTAATGATACGTCATGGACCAATTAGACATTGGGTCGGAGAAATAGAAGTACCTATTGGCCCTATACCCGTAAAAATATATTATTGACACACATAGCTGAAACAATTATTACAAAGTATAATTTTAATCTTTTATTCAGGTTTTCGACTGCCGTGAAGTAACAACTGCGAAAGGAATGTTCGAGGCTCTTTGTACTCACATCAAATACGGAACAAATAAAGGAAATATTCGGTAAGATCTCTATTCATTGGATTCAATGTCAGCTCCCACAAATCACTCCAAACATCTAAGGACGCCGCGCAGAGCCAGATCATGATAAAACGACGCAGTATCGAGATAAAAAAATGTGATACCGATATTAATCATATTTTTAGTCCCACCGTTCTTACATCATCGTAATAGGACACAGAGCACTCAGAAAAGAGATGGTAACAAGGTACGGCCACGAGGCGTCTCAACAGTCATATGCTGTGTGGAAGGAATATGTCCAAGAACCAAAACATTCCACTTCGTGAGAACGTAAAATGTGGTATGGTGTGTATGTGGGCGCGATTTACAAGCTCTCAGTTACTAGACACATTCGTCGATTTTCGTAACACATGGGATATCTTACCCAACTTATTCTATGAATTAATTATTCTAAGAAAAAAGAAAACCTAAAGGCAACTCCTGTCATAAGCAGTTTTTGGTTCAGGTTACAAATGACTTGCAAATCAGTATTGTTTGCAAGGGTATAACCCATTAAATAAAAACCTAAGTCCAAGTTCTCGAATGTCAAGGCCTTTTTGACTTCGAATGGCTCATGCAATATAAAAACTTTAGTACTTTATACACATAATTACTTAGGTTAAACTATGTTTGTTTAGCACAAATATTCAGTGACTTTAAAATACTTGTGGGTATGGTCAACAAAAAAAATCCTTTTCCACTCTCTTCAACGGCTATAAGGCTCATCGAGTTTTGGTTGCATTCGTTTAATTGTTATGACTTCATAATCCACTATAAGTAAAGGTAGCAGCAGATGCAATCCATTCATACTTGCTTTTCGTATGCCCATAATATGGAACTATCAAACTTTAAGCCAGATTTAGCGACTTAATCAAGAGTTTTTTTGTGGCAAGACATATAAATGAAGATTTATTTTTCAGCAACTAGCCATTAATTTTTCTTGCCTTCCACAGATCAGCAATCACCGTATTCCCTCAACGCACAGACGGCAAACATGACTACAAGATATGGAACCCACAGCTGGTCAGCTATGCCGGTTACAAGCAGCCCGATGGCACCATTCTAGGCGACCCGTCGTACATCGAATTCACAGAGGTAAGTCCTTCTAATTAACATTTCCGTAGCCTGATGAGATGTAGGTGCGGAAATTGAGTATCGATTCTTTGAACAATTTAGAGCCACTTATCTTAAAAGGGCATGGGAAGAATATTATTCCAAGCTGGTCTGGGAGCAAATAAGAAACAGAATACACCACCTGCTTCTCTTCAATCGCATATACTAAAAGCCCTTCGAAAAATCGGCAAAAATCATAGGAATCAATGATATAGTTGTCGGCAAACATCTTGAGCATGACCTTGAAGGCACAGAAGTGAATTTAGCTTCTCTTTGGTATAAAAGTACATGCGCGAACTTACCCCTTCCACGGCGTTCTTGCTCAAGATGTTTGCCGGCAACTATATCATTGTTATTATAGGCGATATTAGCAACTACATAATAGATACTAGATTCCCCTTTCCCCCAAATCATGCTAAACGTGGCCTTTAGATATTGTTACCCAGGCCCTGTCTACCACGTAAGGGATAACGTAATTTATGTATGTATGTATGGGAAGAATGCGACTCCCCTGGCTTGGAAGTTCGATGAGCCTAAGGGCCATAACCAACTGGGGCGTCAAGACAATGTCGTCAGCTGCCATTTCCAATCATTAATATTGACATCTACAGCAGCTAACATACTTAGCGGTTCGGAAACGTCTTATTTGTATAGGATTTGTATAGGCGTCGTCATGGCGTCCTAGTGGGTTGAGGCCCTATTACTATAGGATTTATTGTTCTGTTTAGATTTGCCTACGACTTGGATGGCAGCCAGCGCGCACGCAGTGGGATATTCTGCCATTGGTGCTGCAAGCTGAAGGCAAAGAACCAGAATTCTTCGACATACCGAGCGACATCGTCATGCGAGTGAAACTGGAGCATCCCAAGTAAGAATTAGCTTTAAATATAAATTTCGGTGCAAAATTTCATATTTCTAGATCCAAGTCTGGGGGCTTAAGCCGAGCATTGATGGGTCAATGAGTCAGTATCGGGTTTTCATAATCCATCCTAAAATTAAAAAATGCGAAAGTGCGGATGTTTGCTTGTCACGCTTTCGCGTTTCGAGCACACAACCGATTGTGATAAAAGTTGGCGTGGAGGAAGTTTGAGGAGAAGGGAAGAGGATATTTAGTTTCAGCTTTACCGTCTACCAAACGCGTAAATTATGCAGCGCAATGATATTGTCTAGTCGTCCTTATGTACTGACAAATATGTACCTACATGTATTTTTATACAGTTTGCGTGACCTTTTCAATCAAATACAAGGTACACCGTAACGTAACACTTCATTCATTACTATGACAAAGACCATTAACACGCATTGTTTATGGCTGTGTCGTACTATTTCATTGTAATGAGTAGGAAGAAATGGCCCAAATAATGAATAGCTCTGGCATTATCCGCCCATGCCTAATAATACTTAATTATATATTTTATGTGCCATCAATGATCGTGTATCGACGAAAAACGTCATTGTTTTCGTGAATGATGTCGTTACATTGTTCTATTACGTGTCCGTGTCCCACGCAATCGAATATGACGTTTCGATGACCAACAGGAAGTACAGTGGTTAATAAAGTATATTATTAGGTGTATAATACTCTATGACGATAACAGGGGTGCCAGTACACTCGAAAACTCGAGAAGCGATTTGAAATATCATCTGACGCTTCACGGAATGAGGAACAGGGTTTAATTCCCAGCCACAGTTTTACTTATCATTTTTTTTCTTTATGTTCATTATTCAGTAAGTAAAATTTACAAATAACTTTCTGTTAATAAAAGTTTTTTTTTGCCGACGATATTTGCATTGTCATCCAAACTACATGTTAGCAAACTTCCAGTCAATCCCACCACTGGAAGTGATCGAAAAACAGTATAAAAATTTTGAAGCGGACAAGTTACATGCTTCCATTATAAAAGTTTGTAAAAATAATAATACTAAAATCGTAAAATAAATAATTAAAATTTGTTACTCTCAGCAAAAAATACTAAATAAAAATAATAATCGATTAAAATTATAAAAATAATAGATTAAAATTGTAACTAACATTTATATGAACTAAGGTCTAAAAAAAGTTTCAATTTCAAAAAGTAATAATGTCATTTTTAGCAAAAACTAGGCACTTTCTGACAGAATAACTTTGAACGTAGGTACCTACTTCATTGCAAAAGCAGAAATGGCGCAAATGGCAAATTTGATCGAATCGTATCTCGAACTGACGTTGGCCCGAATGACTGCCCATAACGTTGTAAAGGGGGCATTCCTGCTTCTCCCGCAACGCAGATTGGTATAGCGCTATGCAGTAACCACATCCAATACTCGCTGCTGCAGGAATGCTATGCATTTACTTACATCAACCACTGGAAACAGGCAAATGCTTATTCCATTCAAATTTTAATCCAAAGAATGTTATAGCAGAATAAAAAGATAGTGCAGCATCGGGTTTACGATCGCATAAAATTTAAGGTATCCTACGTGAGACGTGTGTCGAGATAGTTTCTTACGTCATCTCGATATATCATCCAAGGTGTATCGACACCAGCGAACTGGTTTTTGAAATTGAATCACGTTTTTAGTTCAGCGATGGCTAAGCTTTTTATTTTCTTGTTAGGGTAGTTCTACTGGAGTTCCAACCACTACCAGTATCCTGTCGCATATTGAAGAAACGAGCAAAAGGATTTCATAAAACGATGCAGTGTGCTTGCGGAACAATATTGATGCTTACAAGTCATTTTTTCAATATACAAAACCACTGAGTTTTTCGGGACCTCCGTGCGATATCTAAATATATAAAAGAAGAAACTGACTGACTGACTGACTGACTGACTGACTGACTGACTGACTGACTGACATATCAGCGCACAGCCCAAACCGCTGGTTCTAGAGATTCCAAATTTGGCACGTAGGTTCCTTATAAGGTCTAGGGGTGCACTAAGAAAGGATTTTTCAAAATTCGACCCCTAAAGGGGTTAAATGGGGGTCCAAAGTTTGTATGGGGAAACAAGATTAGTTAGACTATTGTAGTCGAAACTTCACATGAGTATTCTTAACGATAAATGAGCAAACACCTGTTTCAGGTTTTTTGAAAATTCAACCCCTAAAAGGGGATAGGGGGTGACAAAGTCTGAAAATCAACGTGGGTATTATTATTATTATATTATAGTGGGTAGTATTGTTTGTACGGTTTATTGGGTCGCTGATTACGAAAACAATAACACACACAAACACACACAAATTTCCACGGGAACGGGAAAAAACGGGATTTATTATATTCGATTGCGAGTGACCCTATCTAAGTAACTATACTTAATAAATATACTGTTCAAATTTCGTACACAAGGAGATGATTACAAAACTAAGAAAATAATTTCAGGATTTTTGGAAATTCTCACGGGATAAGGAAAAAACGGGATTTATATTATACCAATTCAGTTCAACGAAATCCTGAACTATAATTACTAGACTTCAAATTTGGCATAGAAGTAGGTGGATTATAATAGTAAAAAACAGTTTTAAGGATTTTCGAAAATTCCAACGGGCTAAGGAAAAAACGGGATTTATATTCAGTTCTACGGGATCGATTTTTCGTTTTAATTATCGTAGAAAACTGAAATTTGGCCTTCAGGTTCCTTGGGGAGTATAGGGGAGCACTATACAAAAGGATTTCCCAAAATTTTGATGGAAATGAACGGGGAAAAAGCGGGATTTTTTGTTATACTGCTGGTCGTAGAAAGTTGAAATTTGGCATGTAGGTTGTTTGGAGAGTGTAGAGGAGCATTAAGAGAGGAATTTTCAAAATTCCCACGGGAACGGGAAATAACGGGATTTTTTGTTTAACAGGTCCTAGAAAGCTGAAATTTGGCATGTAGGTTGCTTGATGAGTGTAGCGAAGCACTAAGAGACAATTTTGTGAAATTCCCACGGGAACGGGAAATCGGGACTTTTCGTTTTACTGGTTGTAGAAAGCTGAAATTCAACATGTAGGTTGCTTGGGGAGTGTAGCGAAGCACTAAGAGACAATATTCTGAAATCCCCACGGGAACGGGAAAACGGGACTTTTCGTTTTACTGGTTGTAGAGCACTGAAATTCGGCATTTAGGTTGTTTGGAGAGTGCAGAGAAGCATTAAGAGAGGAATTTCCAAAATTCCTACGGGAACGGGAAAAAACGGGATTTTTCGTTTTACTGGTCGTAGAAAGCTGAAATTTGGCAAGTGGGTTCCTTGGGGAGTGTAGGGAGCTTTAAGAGAACATTTCCCGAAATTCTTACGGGAACGGGAAAAAACGGGATTGAAATACTCCTGGTACACGCGAGCGAAGCCGCTGGCAAAAGCTATTTGTCAATAAATGAAGTATACGCGGACGAAGTCGCGGGAAAAAGCTAGTTTTCTATATGAAGGAAAAATCGTGAGGAAAGTGTGCAGTTCTGCAAAGACTTTAAATGGTGCGTGTGAATTTCTCAATCCGCACAAGGCCCGCGAGGAAATACCTAAACATTCTAATTTTGAGAAGGGGCATATGCCCAGCAGCAGCTGACATAATTATATAGGCTGGAGATCTGATTACGATGATCTTTTCTTCCTGACATCCAATTTGACGAATCCAAGCCATTATTGTATTAATTTATGCTAAGCTAAATCTTGTGAAAACGCCTTAAAAATCCGTTCAGAATCCAGTAAATTATTTCACGTCATACTTTTCTTCAGATTCGACTGGTTCAAAGAGTTGGGTCTTCAATGGTACGCGTTGCCAGCCGTCGCTAACATGAGCTTTGACTGCGGAGGCATCGAGTTCACCGCCACCGCCTTCAATGGGTGGTACATGGCCACCGAGATAGCCTGCCGCAACTTGTGTGATGCCAACCGACTCAACAAGATTCAAGTAAGTTCAGTTTTTCATTGACACTGTTACAATATTTTTGCTTTCACGGATGGCTAGGTGATGATTTTGGATTTAGTGTATTATAGTTACAATAACACGCTACGCCAAATGCATTGAGAGCAAGTTGCATATCCTCTAAATAGATAGCATTAAAAAAAATAACATAGAACGCACGATTTACATTTGCAATTAGGGTTCCATATAAATGAATGACCAAAATGAATTTATGAATTATTAGAATTTAGGAATACTTAGTAATTATTATAGAAAAGTACTGAATTTTAATGTGTTCTATTATTTGCAGGTAATAGGAGAGAAAATGGGTCTCGACACAACCTCAGTGGTGACTCTGTGGAAAGATCAGGCGTTGGTGGAAATAAACATAGCTGTTCTGCACAGCTTCCACAGAGACAACGTCACTATAGTCGACCACCACTCTGCTTCCGAGCAGTTTATGAAGCATTTAGAAACTGAAACGAAACTCAGGTGTGTTACATTGTTTCTCGAGGAGGCCGTATTCTTACAAATTGTTATAGTGTACATTAACGTTAAAATACAGTAAATAAATAAAATTGTATGTGACAATAGGGATTCAATTTACTTTTCTTTCTTCAGAGGAGGATGTCCCACTGACTGGGTGTGGGTCGTTCCTCCAATGTCATCATCACTCACGCCGGTGTTTCATCAAGAATTGGCTTTGTACTATATGAGGCCGTCTTACGATTATCAAGTAAGTCTTTATATAAGTACGTCAATATCTTTTCGAGCTTAAATTGCCAAGTTAAGTTTATAATTGGTGTAAGTATAATCAACCAAGTAAGTGTTTTGCAGTTTTGTGAACTTGCTGTGAAATCTATAAATGGTCCAAACGAGGTGTGTTTTAATATTGACGAAAATAAGATGTAAGACATCAACTGGAGCTAGCAAACGCGAATAAAACTGCTTTTTGAAGTATCCCCGATCCGTGGTTTTTTTAGTTTTATTATACGTACTTTCTGTTTTTGCGCAGACACCAGCATGGAAGGGCTACAAATGGCCTAAATCTGGCGACAAAACCGAGCATAGAAAGTTCCACTTCAAGCAGATAGCGCGTGCCGTCAAGTTTACGTCCAAACTGTTCAGCAGAGCGCTCTCCCGACGCGTCAAGGCCACCATACTTTACGCCACTGAGACTGGCAAGTCAGAATCCTACGCCAGGGAGCTAGAAACCGTCTTCAACCACGCTTTCAATGCACAAGTAAGTTTAAATCACTTTGTGCGTTATGTTGACTAAAAAAGCGAGTTTGTGTCGTCGAAAACGTCGTTCGTGGGGTCGTGTTTGACGACCGAATGGCCTAGTGATTAGAAAACCTGACTATGAAGCTCGTGGTCCCGGGTTCGATCCCCGGTCGGGGCAGATATTTGTATGAAAAATACGAATGTTTGTTCTCGAGTCTTGGATATTTAATATGTATTTAAGTATGTATTTATCTATATAAGTATGTTTATCCGTTGTCTAGTGCCCATATCACAAGCTTTGCTTAGTTTGGGACTAGATCAGTTGGTGTCAATTGTCCCAAGATATTTATTTATTTATTTTATTTATATATAAAATCGATAAAATATTGTTCTTGTTTCTACAAAAACTTGAAATAATTCTGATTAACACCCTCTTAACACCATGTAAAGGACCAATTCATAGAAAATTTATAACTTGGGTTTTTTGAGAAACGTTGGGACTTTCGGGTAAGCACTGTTTTAACCAAAACATTGCTAACTCGAAATTCAAAATGAGTTCTGACGTAGAAGACTCCGACAAGATGTCAAACAGAAAATGAACGTCGCCACCTCCTCTGCAGGCCAGCGCGGAAGATGTTTTCCTTACGTCGCGGCAATCATGTCCGATTGTTATTGCAAACAAAAACTCATAAACCACGCCCCATTTATGTTGAAATAACGTGTTCGCTGATGGTTTGGGAGCACTTTTATCTAAAGTAATACTATTTGTGTTTTGTAATTAACAGGTTAGGTGTGTTGGTCTTAACTGTAAGCCTATCCTTGTATTTTTAAATAAATAAATAAGTAAGATGTTTACTAACCACGAAAACATGACACACGCACATGTGCGTGCAGAATTTTACTTATGCACATTGAAATAAACTTGTTACTCACGACAAACGTGAATATGTTCGTACTCCTTGATGAATGAAAACCTACCTAGACTGCAAATGCAAAGAAACCCTTTTATTAAAGGAACTGCGATTACGGTATCCACCTAGAAATTTTTAAAGAAATCCTTTATAATAATGCCTTATGTTTTCGACAGGTTTATTGCATGGACGAATATGACATGTTCTCTATCGAGCACGAGATGTTCATATTAATTGTAACGTCGACTTTCGGCAATGGAGAACCTCCAGCTAACGGAGCGGTTAGTAGTTTAAAATATACAGTACATCATTTTTTATAAGCATCTTTTCTTATTTTTATTATGTTGTTTCTGGGTATTTCGTTTATTCACTTCATGATTTTTTGGTCTCAGGAATTTGGTGAACATCTTTTCAAAATGTTACATATGGACGGCCATAACCACGATGGTCACGTGCAAACTGCTGACGCAAATCCTGGGTAATTCATTATTTCTCTTTTTATTTCCTTTCTTTGCGTAAGGTGTTTCGTTAAATGTTATATTTTAATTAATACTTGTTATTTCAGCTATAGGACGCCAACTCCGAAATCGTTGATGAGGACCAATAGCATGGTGGTACAAGCGAATGACAACAAACGACATCTTGCAAGATTGGAATCGTGCAAAAGTTAGTAGTTTGATATCGTAAAATCTGATAAAAATCTTGACTAATGTTACTGATGATGATGATTAGATTGAAGTTTTAGATACAATTTGGTTCTAACTTAAAGATTTTCTTAATAGGTGGCACCGGGGCATCATCTATTGAGAACCTGGGTCCTTTAAGCAATGTTAGCTTCGCAGTATTCGGCTTAGGATCCAGCGCGTACCCGAAGTTTGCTAATTACGCCAAAACCATCGACAAAGTTCTGGGAGATTTAGGAGGAGAAAGAATCCTGGAAATAGGAACTGGTGACGAAATGCTAGGTCAAGAACAAGAATTCCGTGCTTGGTCATCTAAAGTATTCCAAGTAAGTCTAGAAACCAGTTTTATTACGACACGATCTTTGATTTTATATAGAGTTCACATCATCCCATCCGGCACTCGAATAAATTTTACATACATACATAAATCGAACCTGGATCATTAATGTAGTCCGAAATAAAATTAATTTGAATTTTGAATTTCAATAAATCACGTCTTTATCCCTTACGAGATAGACAAAGCCTTTATTTAGGCCTTTTCTTTAGTTACAAGACCTAAAGGCCACTTTTGGCATGATTATGGTCGTATAGGTGGAAAAGGTAATCAAAATAGTGATGGGTTGCTAGCCGCATCGCCTACAACACGATTTCAACGATTTTCGCCAATTTCTCGATGGGCATGGGGATTTTTTTTAACTTTACTATTTATTTTAATTAAGTAAATAAATTGCCTACTTTTGACTGTATATAAGTATAATATTTTTTGAAGGTAGGTACGCGATTTCATAACTTAAAAAGAAAAATTTGATTATAGGCGGCTTGCGAAACATTCTGCGTGGAAGAGACAATGATAAACGACGGCAGAAATGCCCTTACTAAATCACCTCTGACAGAAGAAACTGTCAGATTCTCCAAACCATCCGCAACTTTAACTCTCAAGGAAGCTTTAACAGCAACGTACAAGAAGAAGGTAGTCCAATGTAAAGTGAAGAAGAACAAGCGTTTAGGAGATGTCACTGAAGATCGTGAAACTGTTTTTGTCGATTTGCAACCATCGGTAAGTTCATAATTGAACCAAGTCTCTGCTTACTTTTAATGACAAATAGTGAGTGAAAGTAAACAATAAATAATTAATCATTTACCACAGGAGGAGGAAGTTCAATACGATCCAGGAGATCATGTTGGAGTGATGCCGGCGAATCGTGATGAAATAGTTGATTCAGTATTGGAAAGACTGAAAGAAAAAGATGTCGATACGCCTATGCAACTGCAAATAATAAAGGAAACTCTTTCGCCGTTAGGTGAGCCCTATATTTTAATAAATCTATTCAAAAAATCAACCATAAGTACGGTTTTTTCATTATTTTAATATTTTTTTAAGGTTCTTCAAAGACTTGGGAGAAGCATGAGCGTTTGCCACCTGTAACGATCCGTGAACTCTTTACTAAGTTCTTGGATATTACGACACCGCCTTCAATAAATATCTTGAAATACCTAGCAAGCGCTTGCAGTGACAAAGATCAAGCTGACAAAATTGAAGAATTGATCTCGGTAAGTTTTTTTTTCCTTCACGTTAAAATTATAATATTGTAAGATCAAACACATGTTTTACTTATACATATATTTTTTCAGGATACTAATAAATATGATGATTGGAAGGTTTTATACTTCCCACATTTAGGAGAAGTACTGCAACAGTTCCCTTCTTGCAAACCTCAGGGTTCATTACTTGCTGCTCTCCTACCACCCTTGCAGCCAAGATTCTACTCAATCTCATCATCTCCTTTGGCACACCCAAAAAGCATTCACTGCACAGTTGCTGTTGTGTTTTATAAAACTCAAAGTAAGTATCCAGTTCAAGCATATTTTATGCTTCCCCACAAGTCTTCGGTCACCGGTAATTTTAATGTAACTCTTCTTTTTAGATGGAATCGGACCAACCCATTACGGCGTATGTTCAAATTATATTAAAAATCTCAAGGAAAATGATGAAGTGTTTATTTTCACAAGACGGTGAGTTTTAAACGAATTTCTACTAAATGAAATTATTTGCCATTGATTGCTTACATTATTGACTTGATTATCCTATTACAGCGCTCCAAGCTTCCATCTGCCAAAGGACTTAACAAAGCCTTTGATCCTGATCGGACCGGGCTCTGGTATCGCACCTCTCAGAGGATTCTGGCATCATAGGAAGCAACAAATTAAGAACATGAACAACAAAGAAAAACCTGGAGAAGTTTGGCTGTTCTTCGGATGTAGATCTCAGGGGATGGATATATACCGAGTCGAGAAAGAACAGGCTGCTAGAGAGGGCATCCTTAACAAAGTATTCTTAGCGCTTTCAAGAGAAAAGGGACATGATAAGGTAAAGATTATTTTATTCCCAGCACAACTTTTTTTATGAAAATTCTGGAAATTACTTAACTGGAAAACTTTGGTGTTATCGAAGTTGTTACATTTGGGATAGTGCAAATAGTTATACAAATTTATGATAATATTAAATTAATGTATATTTTACTTCAGAAATACGTGCAAAACCTATTAGAAGAACAAGGTGACCACATAAGTCGTATGCTTGTGAAAGAAGGAGGCCATTTCTACGTATGTGGCGATTGTAAGATGGCCGAAGAAGTCCAACAGACTCTGAAGCAAATTCTTGAGAAAAACGCCAATATGACTGAACCTGAAGCAGACAACTTCATTATGTCCTTAATGGTATGGAAGCTTTACATAAAACTGTTCCCATAACATCGACTACTCTAACATTCAATTTAAAGAGGAAATCATTTGCCTTTTTTTGAGAAGCAGAGTCTGATGTTTTATTTTTATTTTGTTGATTATATTCACGGTCGGTTAATAGTTAGTGTGGTAACATTAAAGGTAATAATGAACAAAACAACAATATTAATGTGTTCTTCTTTTTGTAGGATGACAACCGGTACCACGAAGACATATACGGTATAACGCTGAGAACCGCTGAAGTCCAAAACGCCTCTAGGGAGTTTGCTCGAAGATCTCGACTGGAGTCAGTACAATCGAAAAATTAAGATAATGCGTTAACAATCTCAGCGGATACCGGATCCGTTTTAGAATTAAATTTATATTATGATAAATTATTATTGAGATTAAGAATGTATGACATAGGATTTAGGCTTTCTGAGACATTTACGTGTCATTTAATTGATTCTTGTTACGCAAAATCAAAAGATATAAGTCTCAATATGTCTCAGAGTGCTCCATTATATCTTTACCTGGGGGTCACCATGACGTCTTAATGCGGTTCAATTCCGATTCAGTTTAGGTTCGCTCGCTGTCGGATCGATACTAAAAAAATGACAACGAAAACCTGAACTGAGTCTCATTAAGACATCATGGTAAGGCCCCTGTCTGGGAATTGAATTAATTAAGGTGCATTTAATAATCTACATTCTTTAGATAATACATTTATTTACTATTATTTTATGAATCATTTTATTATTAATGTTTACTTTAGGCATATTCCATTTATCGTATTTTTAGTTCTGCATGAAATAATAAACACCGCTAATTTATTAAAAACACAGCGTTCAATATCACTATACCTGTTACCAGCGTAAAATATGCGTCGGTTAACTAAATGCACCACATTTAAGGATACTGCCTTTAGATGAAATATTCTAAAGGCATTCAAAACAAACGATCCGTAGATCAAAAAAGAGAGGCATCAGTATTTCTTAATCAACACGAATACTACTACTCTTGGCGTAGTTATCCATTTGTGGAATATCTTATACAAATAAAAAAAGATCATTTTATCATTTGCAATATATCGCTTATCTATTTTACTAAGTGCTTTAATTTTATTTTACTTTTAAACGGACTGACATATTATAATAGGAACCCGGTATCTTACACAAGTACTTATCTTAAATTTTTACGATCCAAGTCTACTTGTACAAGTACTTACGTGTCCCATACTCGTACATAAAGTTCATTCATTATGTACAGGACAATAACAAGTCGGTTTGTGTGTGCGTGATAATGTACACGAAACACGGCCTACGTGACAGAACTACAAGGGTTCGGCCCCGGTGTAAGCTTTGAAGAATTCAGATACGTGTAGGTACGGGTTGAGGCTTAAGCCTACATCTTGTAAAATAACGCCCCTTGTTTCTGGTAGACAAGGGCAAAACAATCAGCTGGATTGCTTTCCAGAAATATATCAATCAGTCTAAGTTGTAGTGTATTAAGTAGAACAAAACTTGGAAATCCCTTTTGAGGGACTTCGTGTACTCAAAAATGTGCGGAATCAGGGAATTCAGCCAGACATGTTTGATGTGACGAAGAGTGATACATACATTGTTAGATATAAGACAAAATGCACTGAAAATCAATCTGATTTAACGGAACATGTTGACAAGTCTTTTCTCAAATTGAATGCATCAGAAATACACAAGTAGATTTACGTTTTACTTTATTTATTGTATGCCACAATATTTTTATAAACGTGTCTAGTTTTAAAGGCATTTCCATATGAATAAAATATATTTTAATACAATTTATGTCTTTTTTCTGACCACGTGATCGTATATTTCTATCTGAGTGTACCTGGGGGAGAAGATTCTCAGCTTCAAGGTGTTCTGTCCTGGGTCCTGCTGGGGATCCGGGCATATGATCTTGTGGTCGTGACGGTTTTGGAACAGCAATCCTTTATCAGGGTCCATTACTGGCTAGAAACAATCGCAAATATGTTTTTGTAAAAACAAAACATTTTATAGTACCTTATTTTGCTGGCTGTTACTTTTGTTGGCTGAAGGTGGTACAAAATCAATGGTCAATAATCTGCATTATGTAGGTTTACTAAATTTAAAGTTAAACCGGCCACTAGAAGTGATCGAGAAATGTTTTACAGATTTTAATGGCAACTTACATTCACCATTCACATACGAATATTGCAAGTCAATTGATTAAATAATTTTAAAAAGAAAATAGGCTCAACTTACTTACTTAGCATAGCAAGAAATAGAAGATAAGTAATTTATTTTACTCCACAAATCTTAGAACATAATTTTTAGAAAAGACGGAGTAACTTTTGTCGTTGATTTCAAAAACTAGCTTTTACTTTTATCTAAACATTGGAGATGTCACTTTGTTTTTAAAAATAACCTAAGTACAAAACTAACTAATGATAATGAGGCTATTTAGTTGTATTTGTTTTAAAACATACTAGTTACTGGTTTTATTTCTCTTGAAGGTAAATGTGGTTGAAATACCGCCCTCACCAAGATGAACACAAAAGGAATAATGCATAAGGGTCGATTACTTTGTGCGTATCGTTTATAGCCCCAAAACAGGGCCCACAATGCTAACATGGACTAACATTAGAAGGAATGTATATTTTTTATGTGTTGATAAATAATCGAAAACGTGTTATTTGCCTAAATAATTACAGCTCATATTATGGTTTGGAAACACGTATTTGCCTGCGTGATTTTGATGGTACCTAAGTAGAGTGCTTACGTATTATTTTATCTTATGTTCAATTATGACACAATATCAATTAAAAACAATCATTTCACTGGACACAGGAAACTTAAAATGAGAGTAAACCTAGACTGACCTAGAGACCGCTACCAAACTGGCAAAGATTTCCACCGGCAAAGACGTATCATAAAATAAGAAGAACAGATCACATAATAATATAATATATTTAATCTAATCTAACTAATATTATAAATGCGAAAGTATGGATGGATGGATGGATGTTTGTTTGTTACTCAATCACGCCAGAACGGCCCAACAAATCTGGATGAAATTCGGCACATAGGTAGAGAAAAGTCTGGAATAGCACATAAACGAATTCTTTGCAGACGAAGTCGCTGGCAACAGCTAGTACCTTATAATTCCTGCTCATGTTGCTCCTCACAGTCCCATGTCGCCAATGATAGTATCCAAGATCATTATCCCTCGGCCACAGCATCTTATTGGCCTTGAAGAACGGACCCCAGTTCTCTGACAGAAGTCGATGGCCATAGTCGATGTAGCCAGATATTTCGAAACCGCCCTTTGTGAAGTGTCGAATGAATATTATTGACTGGAAAAAAGAAAAACAAATCACACTTTTCTAACCAAATTCTATAACCAGGTTAAGTCCTAACATATTATGTTATTTTGAATAAAATGTCACTAATTATTTTTAAAAAAGGCGTTAAGCCACCAATATTCCGGAAACTAATCAGATCTAAGTTTTGAAAGCGCGGCCGGGTGCCATAAAAAACTCGCAATCCCTTAATAGAAATGAATGATAAATGTTGCTGTGATGCCAAGGAGCGAGTACATCAGCCAATATAGCCACTCACTGGTCATAAGTACGAGATCCGAATGTAGCAATCACCTGTAATATGCCAACCCGGTTGGCTCTCTCGCGGACCGCGAGCTCCCTGTTGAAGGGATCCTCAACATCGGCACCTTCGCTGACCAAGATATACGGCTTGACAGTTGGAAACACGATCTCGTGGATCACAGCTCGTCGCTTGGTGAATTCTTTCTGTGATAGCGTGTCGCCATTAGCTCTAAAAAGAGTTTGGAATTTGTGACTCGTTTTGTGATTGTTTTCGTTATGAAGCACACTACATATAGAAAGGCGCGATCTGCTGGCATGGACCGAGAAATCTATGATAGCAACACGCCAGTTATCTTCAGGAAAAGCAGAAAACAAAAGCTTGGCTAATATACAATGACCTGACATTGCGCCAAACCGAGACTTGTGGAGGACGAAGATAGAGGCCCAGCAGTGACTGACACAACATAACATGCTTCCTGTCTTCTTCAAAATTCATTCAGGGAAAGGTTTGCAACTTCATTTTTAAAAGCTCTTAAATTAACTGCTTTTTCCATAGCAAGCTTTCTTTTACCGCCAATCCTGTTCCATTTTTGCCATCTGAAGTACGAAGCATTAAGAATCGTAAGCATTAACGCTGTGTGCCTAACCTGTAACCAAACGCTGCTATAGTCCGTGCTGATAATATACTCCTTAGGTTTCTGAGATCAGCAATCTCTATCAAGGAGTCCAAGTAATCTTCCCAGGTATCGAAGGTCAGCAGCCGCCGATCCGCCTCCACACCTGGGGGATACTCGTTTTTCTTCTCCGCCATCGCCATTGTTGCCTATTTATTCTATAAACGGTTCCTAATGTAAAATAATAAAAAAATATACTGTTAACAATTTGTAAACGGACATGAGTGACGGTTGGTAACTTCAATGTCACATTTTGAAACAGTCTGGTGTAAAAAGTTCACAATTAAAGCGAAAGTTTATGACATAGAGTTTAAAAAAGTTAAAAACATTTGGGAAGCCTGTTGTTGACGTCACACGTTCTTAACAAAACCACAAACACGTCTCTATTTGGTATTTTGAAACTGTTAGCTATTGGCCAAATTCAAGTCGCATGAAACTATTTCTAATATACGGGAGTCTCCGCAATAGTTTGTGAGTGAAGTATGTCCTCTATTTAATGCTACTTAGAGCGAACAGTCTCTGATCCTCTTAGAACAGCCGTTGTGTAGGTAGGTACCCATGGTTTAAATAGGGTGACCACACTCCGACTCTGAAGTTCTGTAATTTTAAGAAGATTAAAAAACTGTACAAAATGCACAGTGCACGATCATCACCTTCATTTTATTTTGTCTAAATCAGTATCGCCGTCTAGAAAAGATCTTAGAATTGTTTTGTTTCAGTCAAATTGCTGAAGTATTATAGATTAACTAATATACCGTGCACTTAGTTTCTTTCTGAAACGTATCTCACTGTCGCATGAAGCCATAGCAATGACGTAACACTACTTTATAGCCCGACCATGACTGCGTGCGACTATCAGCTAGCCAAGCGTTTTTTGTTATACATTACTTCTGTTGTCAGTTAACAGAAGGGCAGTAAACGTATCGACAGAGCAATGAACAGAGAAATCACTCGCCACGTCGCCGGTTGCAAGTAGTCGTGACAGGGCCTTTTCTGCGTAGATTTGCCCACCGCCTTGAGCCATTGCCGGCACGACTACATCAAGCTGTGGGTCTAAAGACAACATAGAGATATAATATGACGATGCCTTGGTCCACACAATGTTTATTCTGTATTCGGAATAAGATCTGCACCAAAAGGTCTGTGTTGTGATTATTGAACGTTACAGCTTAAAGTTTTAAGAGTTTTCTTTATTATTATTTAGTTTATTTGCGAAAAAACGAATGTCCTGCCTTTCTTGACGATGATATTTTCCAAAGCACTGGTAATTTAAAAAAGAGTTTTAAAAGAGCCCTTTTCGGATCACTAATAAAATAACTTTCTTGATTATGAGTCCATGTCTGCGCCTAACCTAGAAAATGCCTGTCCAACAGCAAACTCTTCAAGTCACGATTAAATAACTTGTTGCTGCAATTTGAACCTTAGGAATTCTTACTTAAATTGCGTAACTGTCCTAATCGGCCAAGTGCTTTGCAAAATTAGAGGGATTACCCAAAATTCCTGAATTTCCCAAAATTAGAACGCAAATCGACTCTCCACATTCGTAATGGTTCAGAGGTAATTTTTTCGATTGCCATTGAAGTGGCTTTCGAGCAGGGCGCATTCAAATACATCCAACATATTTACCTGTACGTAGTACTGCGTAATTCGTTTCTCCTTGAGGTTAGGGAAACATTTTAACTGAAGAGAGCGTGGCTTGGTAGCGTCCTTTAATTTATTTTCGAATGTATCTTCAATGTAAAACGAAATGTATAAAATTATCGTCGCCTAAATAATTACGAAGGGTTGAAAAAGTAAACAATGATTTAGAAACTGAAACTCGTCGATGTCATCGATCATCGTTTTCCTTTGGCCTTGCCTTATATCGAAATCCACAATGGAGCCTTCGTAATATTCTGTTCTTGTTGGTGAATTAAGTTCTGCCGCTTATGATGTATGGAGAATCAGGCAATTTGCCGCGGATCGCACGCCTTGTGATTTCAGTTATTTTCACAATGTTATGATAAAATGTCTTTCTGTGGAAATTTAATAAGTAAATCTTTCCAAGGAAACTATGAGGTTCTATAAAAAATCCGTTCCAAATTTTATCCAAATCCGTCCAGTCGTTTCAGCATGAAGAAGGAACAAACATACACACTCACATCGTCACATCTATCCATCAATCCTTACAAACTTTCGCATTTATAATTTTAGTAGGATACCATCTATGATGTTATGTAATTTTTAGACAAACACTTCCACCGACCAACAAACTTTGGCACGCATTATCAAACAGGTGAAACGGAGAAGACAGGGTAGTTCTAAGCTTTGAAAGTTAACGGAACCAGTTTATAATGCAAATGTGCTGGTAAACTTGTAGATGTTGAATTACTTGTCCGCACAGAATCGTAGTCCGCCCAATGCTTGTCTATTGATAGGTAAATGTGATTTATTAGATTAAGGGCCTGTTTCACCACTCTCAGTTAAGTTCCAGTTATCTATGATGACGTCTCTGTCTGTTTCGTAGTAATAAATAGAAACGGAATCATACATAACTGACACTTAAGACAACTGGAAGTTAACTGAGAGTGGAGAGACAGGCCCTAAATATCTAACTTACTCGTAACACCTGAGGTGTATATAGAACATACAATTAGTTAATTGTTTGCGAAACTATAATTTACTCATAATTTGATAATAACTATTATAGTGTTATTATAAAAAACTTACAATTTGCTTACAAGCTTATGTTAATAATGTTTGTGTACACCGGATATATTCATGACTTTAATTCTATTGACTAAATTTTGTGCTAAGAATAATGACATTGTAATGTAATGATATTGTAGAATCGAGATTCATTTATATAATAGTTTATTTTATAGTCTATTAGCTGTTGCCAGCGACTTCGTCTGCAAAGAATTCGTTTATCGCTATCACGCGGGAACTACGCAATTTTCCGGGATAAAAAGTAGCCTATGTGCTATTCCAGACTTTTCTGTACCTATGCGCCGAATTTCATCCAGATCCGTTGGGCCGTTCTAGCGTGATTGAGTAACAAACAAACAAACATCCATCCATCCATCTATATTTTCGCATTTATAATATTAGTTAGATTATAATATTAGTTAGATTTTTATCTTTTTGTGACCTAAATCCAATTTATTAAATATTGTAAGTCTAGCTTCACATAATGTATATGCAAATAGTTTCTGTTATGTAACTTCTGCCTATCTCTCCCTTTCTAAAACGCTGCGTCCAACAGGGTTTCATATGTTTTAATGTGTATATTGCCATCATTTTGTTGTACCTTTGACATGTGAATTGCATTAAATAAATAAATAAATAAAACCTAATCTTACAATGCTAATTTGAACCACATTTATTTTGATTGCCTTGAAATTAGATGAATAATCTGTGCGTTATGTGATTTTTTTTTATCTCAGACAGCTTGAATTATCCTCGACACCTGCAGCAATTACCGATATAATCATATCATCCATTTCCACAAAACCTTGACTGGAATCACTCTATCTATTGTTAAAAATGCATGCACGCATGTAAATCTGACCAGAAAATTATCGAGTTTATCGTGAACAGACGCATACTAAAAAATAATTTTTTGACAAAAAAATTTAATCATGATAATTTCCCACTAAATACCTGGCTAATAAAATCACAGAAGTCCGTATACTCGCGAGGACTGTGATTTGCTATAAAAATAACACGAAAAAAAAAAAGGTGGCATTTTACAATTAGATTAACTTGCAATTTCTAATCACTTCCACAAACAACTTTGTTAATTTTCCTAATCTACCAAAAACTAAATCTACGGTAATAAAAATGATAAATACGATAGCAAGTTTTATAATGGGTAGGGATTTATGATTATCAACATTCCCGGTTTACGGTTTACAAAACATTGAGTCTGAACAATATTTATGTTAAGTTCATATTTTTAAATTTATCGTAATTATAGACCGACCGCTTGACCGAGTCCTCGCCCGCGCGGCCCAGGGGCGCGGGGTAGGCGATAAAGGGGGCTGACCGAGAGAGGTTGCCGCCCGCTTTGCTCTCGGTTCCCTTTGTCGTCGTCATGGTCATTTAAGTTGGGGAGAGCGGGGCTGAAAGTGCCGGGGGTAAGTTGTTCCGATGAGAATAGAAACGCAAGTAAAAAACCGAGTGATTTGTGTAATATTTGTCGTGAAACGTTATGGCACTATGTCGTTGTAAGAGCCGATTCAGTTGCTTCCGTTATGGTAGAATAGTAGTTAGGGAAGAAAAAACGAAATCGATGGAACAACTTACCCCGCAAAAAAATATATTTTTGCCTTTGATTTCATTTGTTAACTGTCGATAGTACATAAAAAATAGTCACATATTTTGAGGGACTAAAAAACACTCTTTCAGAGTGTGTGAACTAAGATTTAATTTTTGAAGGATAAGGTTAGTTTTTGAAACAACGGAACAACCAGCCCCATAGCGGGGTTAGTTGTTCCGTTCCGATCGATACCCATGAAAAATGTTTTAGTAGGAAAACTGTTTTACGATGCACAAAACAATATCACTATTCAGAAACATCAATAATTATTCTTTACATATATGCACAAGCCACACAAAATTTACACTATTTTCATAGCAAAATTTTCTATCACAACAATTATTTTGAGAATCGCCACTTTCAGCCCCACTCTCCCCTACTAAGTTTTTCACCTGTATTCACGGAGTAGCTATGATTTAATTTTGATTCATGGACCTATATTCGTGAGGGCGGTTTTCCATCTGTCCATTATCTTTGTCCAATTTCTATATTCAATCAATATTTAATCAAAATTTATTTTGATCGAGGGCTATTCCACTAAAATATATTTTTCAAGTTTTTAATTTACGTAGCCATTTTGAATTAAATGTATCGTAATATTTGATCAAGTCCGTATTTATTTCAGTACCTATATATCATGGAGCCACCCAATTTCTTTATTCAAATGCACTATGGACAAAAATATTGGCCTGATGAAATACCACCCACACGGGATGAGACGTTTGCGGCATTACCCTTAGTTCTACTCTGGTGCCACGACATACAAGACATTTAGCCGCTATTGTATTAATAATCAAAGGCAAGGTACGTAATAACAGTTTAATTAAATTCGCCCATGATTTGGTACGCTCTGGTGATATTATCGGTGATGTCTCGCACAGCCAGGTCCCGGGTCGCGAGCCACGTGCTACCGCTCTTGGCGTATTTAAACGCCTCGGTCACACCCTTGGCTGCTGACTCCATCCTGCAAATTACAAAGTACTCACAATATTAACACCGTCGCTGCGGCAATTAAGATAACTTGTTATTAACAAACTCATGTGGGGGTCGATCGACCCTAGGGTAGTTGGCAGTTATTGAATGGATGGACCGTCCTTATTATCGTGTGATCCACGCATATAATGAAATATGAAATATTGATGCGTATTGCAGCGAATCCGGTTGTTTTGAAATCCACGATCCTATATAGGTAATTAGGTAATTTATTTCTATTAATTATATATATTTTTTATTAATTCATAAATAAAAATATTTGTGAGGATAAGTATGTGTGGATGTATGGATAATTATTACTCTTTCACGTCAGAACGGCTAAACAGATGTGAATGATATTTGGCACATAGATAGATTATAATCTAGAACAGATAACTAGTATAACATAATTATAACATAGTAATTGTCTTTTTTACTTTTAAAGCGTAGACTCCACTACAGACTCCATTACAAAAAGACTCTGACCTCATCTTATAAGCAACTGATTGTACTTTATAGGTATGTACTTACTTTTGAATGTACATCTTTGCTGCCACCGCTTTATACATATTTTCGGGTGTGAAGTTTTTCTCGTGGGATCCCATTTTTTGCGGCGAGCAAAGAGCTGTACCTGTTACTCCGAAACACAGTGTGAACACGCGAACGCCTGTCTTTGCGAAGTGAACAGGTTGCTGAAAAAAACCGTTGTGCCGTTGGATATTTACGAATCAATGTTACTACATTATAACATAGCGCGTAGCTACAATGCCTCCAACAAGATGGAGCGACGACCTGATCAGGATCGCGGGATCGCGGTGGATGCGGAAGGCACAGGACCGGTCCGAGTGGAGAGCCTTGGGGAGGTCTATGTCCAGCAGTGGACGTCTTTCGGCTGATATGATGATGACATAGTATTTTGATACATTATGTATTTCAAACTTTTATGATTTTTGACCCACTCCATTTAAGTGTACTGTATGAGAAGCCATCGATATCAGTTCACTACTGGCAAATAAAAAAGAACATAGGTACAACTGAATTGTCAACCTCTTAATTTTATTGACATCGGTAAAAAGAGTCTCTTGTAATTCCTTCTGTAATGCGGATCTAAACTTCAAAACTAAATTGAATTTACTCACGCCAATGCAGCTGCTAAAATGTAATACAGCAGCTTTAGTTCCACAATATATGGGCGTGAAGTAGGTTTGTTGCAGACCACTAACAGAGGAGATGTTGATGACGGTACCCCCTTTACCACCTTCGTCGACACGCATTAATTCAATGGCTTTTAGAGTGCTGGTAACAAGAGCAGTCTGTGAATAAATATTGCTTATATAAAGCAACGTCTGCGGACACAACTCTAGCATTCTGTGGTCAAAGTAAACATGCTTGCGGAAACCGCCTGAAGATGCTTGTTTCGATGAGGTCATATGTCAAACAAAACTGGAGATAGCATAAATGAGAACATTTATTCCGGTGGGATACGTTTAAGAAAATGGTAAACTGATTGCGAAAATCGTACTTTAACTTAAACAAGCATGTTTATAAAAGTATTATGTCCAACTGGCAGTCAAAACATGTGTCTTAAAACCAGTTTAGAAAAAAGCCCGGTGAAGAGGGAAGAAAGAAGACTAGTGCGTTGCGTCGCATAGTCGAAGTGGTGGAACGACGCACTGTGTGCATCCTTAGAGCATTTTCAGAGCATCCTCTACGAAAAATTAATTTTCTGAAGATGCATACAATGCGTTAATCCATCACGTCGATACGACACAACGCACCAGTGGGGCCAAACCCTTAGTCTCCTACCACATTGATTTCAATCTGTTTCTTATACACATGGAGCGCGTCGTTCATGATGCCCGCATTGTTGACGACCACGTCGAGGCCCCCCTGACCCGCGACTACAGACTGGAACGCCGCGAACAGCTGCTCATCGCTCGTCACGTCCACTCGGTAGAACTTGGTCTTGCCATCACCATACTGCTTATTCAGCTCTTCTTGGAATGCTATGCCAACTGGTACGTCTATGTCCAGGATTGCAATGTGCTGTGAAACCAAAGAGCAGCGATAGAATAATAGTGATTCGGTGGGGTCATACTAAGAGTGGAGTGTTGTATCTATAATTTTACTTCCCTATTTCGTTTTCGTTTATACAGTTATCTCTTTACTGGAAGCAGTATAGTTTAGAAATTAGCTACCTTAAAAAATAGCCGTTCTTAGAATAAAATTACTTGACGTATTGTTATATACGTTAAAGTTACAAAGACTGAAAGGATCAAATTAGAAGTAAATAGAAAACTGCTGCATTTTCAAAATCGATATTTATATATTTATTTACAATCTTATAAATCAGGTTCAAAAATTATATACCTTAGCTCCTTCTTCCAGTATTTGACGCACAGTTGCCGCTCCGATGCCATTAGCAGCACCAGTAATCAGCACCACTTTTCCCGGCCACTCATATACCATATTTAAAAAAAGGAAAATTTTAAAAACTGCTGTGTAATTTATTTTAGAGTCGCAATTTTTACACAACAAAGTTATGAGCAAAGCGTTCACTGGGACTAGTAGCGATCCGAATATTGAAGTCTTATTTCGATGTTGATTGCTCTTCTTACTCATGCGCGCTAAGAATTCGAATATCCTTCTCTGTCTATTAGGTCAATAATGTTAATTAGTGTGTAATACATTAATATTAATTTCGTACACTCATTAGACAACCAGCTACATAAACACGCGCGTACAAATTAGCATCCAGGCTTCAGCAATTTTTTGTGGTTGGAAAAACTGAATAAAACTTAACTTAACTCAATTAAAAAAGGACGCTGGCAGCATTCCCCCTTTGGATAGCGATACTAATACGATATCCAAGGAAACTGCTAGCTATGCGGTCACCCCTGGCATCTATTAGCCTCTACGAAATATCATTGAAGTGAAGAGGCCGAAGTAAACGACGCGGTTGGCCTAGTTGGTAGAGACCCTGCCTGCGAAGCAAGCGTCCCGGGTTCGAATCCTGGTAAGTCATTAGTCATTTATTCCATAACAATTACAATTGTGTTGGAAATCTACAATACATATGGGTATACTATAACAAATTACTAATTAAAAACTTAAAAATCTGAATAATAAATTCTAATAACAATAATAAAATTCAAAAACTAAAACAATATTGAGATCAGGATCACAAATTCAAAAAAACTAAAAACAATACCTAGAGATCAGGATCACAGTGAAAACATATTACTACAGTGTAATAAAAGGGCATATATATATGTATAACTCTTTATTGTACATAAAACATTAATTTTACAGGTAATGAGACAAATAGATGTACAAAGGCGAAAGGCGATAAATTTGTGTGATGAGCACGAATATTTGTTCCTGAGTTATCCTGGATGTTTCTATCTATTTAAGATTGTATTTCTCTATATAACTATGCATATCGTTGTCTAGTAACCATAACACAAGCCTTACTAGTGCTTACTTTGGGACTAGGTCAATTTGTGTGAATTGTTCCCTAATATTTATTTATTACTAGCTGACCCGGCGAACTTCGTACCGCCTAACAGTCAATGAATGTCGTGTTACCTTTTAGCTGAACTAATTTAGGCTTTGATGAACGTAATACAATGATACAAAATAAAAATACAGATAGATATAAAATATATATCTGACTTGGAGATAATTATAATACGGTCATTTTCATAATTATGTATTCGTCAAGTTGTCATTGTTTTTAAAACGTATTCTGCTATTCAGGGCGGAGACAAATCCAACGAAACAAAAACCATGAAAATTGATCCAGCCGATCTCGAGTTATAAGTGTTGTAACAAACCCGTCTTTGTTATATATATATAGATTTATTTATTTAATAGCGCTAATACAAATTACATACATACCTAAATATAAATACATATATCTAGGTAGTCTCCATTCACATGCCGAATTATTCGCGATAAACTCGAAAAGTGTTGGACCGTTTTTTAATGCTCTATAATTTTTGTTTAGGATGCTTTCGAAATTCAGTATTTTTGTATGGTTTGTTATATACATAAATAGGTACTACAAAACCGTGTTAGCCTAGTGTTTTGACCTGTGGCCTCTCGAGCAGAGGGTCGTGAGTTCGAATCACGGGTTCGCACCTCTGATTTTTTCGGAATTTATGTGCAAAATTACATTTGAAATTTACCATGCGTCTTTCGGTGAAGGAAAAACATCTGCGTACATTTCAATGGTGTGTGTGAAGTTCTCAATCCGCACTGGGCCCGCGTGGGAACTATAGCCAAAGCACTTTCGTTCTGAAAGGAGGCCTGTGCCCAGTAGTGGGACGCATATAAGCCTAATGAGATGATACATAAATACTAAAAAAACGTCAAAAAACTGTTACCTTTGACTCTGTCTACCCCGGAAAGAGATAATTAGACGTGATTTATGTATGTGTGTGTGTCAAAAATCCGAGGGTCCTACATGGGTGCTAACAAAATTTTGAGAAATTAACTAAAATGTATGTCACAATGACAAGATGAACTTTGCAAAACTTAATTTCTAATTCGGCCTCCTCATTTGCATAACTCGTGTCCGTAGGTATCTATACATGGACACGAGTTGCTTGTCACAGAAGTGTATAACCTAACCTATTCAATCTAACACAAATCTGGACAAAATTGGCTCTGGTAAACAGAGTGACAAACAGACACACGCCACATACGGGTGTTCTTATAAAGATTCCGCTTTAACTATTAAAACACGTGCAAAGCCGGACAAATTACTAGTAAAAAATAAATGTCTGAATCAAAGTGTTTTATAGTTTATTTATATATATTCTCCCATAATCTGATACGCTTTAGTAATATTGTCGGTTATGTCTCGCACAGGCCGGTCCCGCGCCGCGATCCACGTGCTTCCACTCTTGCCCACTTTGTATGTTTCAATGACACCCTTCGCTGCTGACTCCACTCTGCAAATACTTAATTGGTTAACACCCCAGATAGTAGAAATAAACGGAACACATTTATAACAAAAATAAGAAACGCAGATATGCTTTTTCTCATAATATTTTTTTAACAGTCGCATTTTCAATTAGACGTTAACACACATTAACTGCTTCATAAATGTCAAACACTAGAAGGTCTAGAAGTGAATCAAATTTCATTTACATCAGAGGCTTAATGCGATTCAATTCCGAACCAAATTTGGATCGCTCGCTGTCAGATCCATACTAGAAGTGTCAAAAATGACAGCCAAAGAATTGGAATTGAATAGCATCAAGACGTAAGGCCCCTGATCACAGAAAGACACAAACACCAGGTAAAGTACATATAGTTTACTTGACAAATAGGCAAAGGCTCTTTTACATGCCCTATTTCGATACTACAGCGCAGCAGTTTCAGAAAAACATGGCCAAGAAGAATATGATTCAAGAAACTTGACAGAAGGTATTATTTTTATTAGATTTTTTATTATTTACACAGGCGTTAAATAGCCTTAAAACTTACTTTTGCAATTGAGTCATTGTTACCGCAGCGTGACGCAATTCTTCAGGAGTTATATTTTTGTCATGCGATCCCAGGTTGGCTTCAGAGCAAAGAGTAGTGTCCGTACCGCCGATGCATATTGTAAGCACTCGGACGCCAGTTCTTACGAAAGATTTCTGTGTCTGAAAGTGAATTGCCATTATAATAATAACGACACGTGTCTGGGTCCCACAATTGTTGTTCATCATCATCATACTATGGACACTAACTGGTTCATATGGGCTTGTCCAGAGCGCATTAATCAATTTAGTTTATAAATGTAAACAAAAAAACATTATAATTTCTCAAGTTGTCATGGCCAAATGGTTTAAATGTACATTTACAAATATTCTTCTTTTTGACCCGGGTAAAAAATAATTTCTAAACCACACTGAAAATTAGAACACAGAAAATACGAAAAGTAAAGCTATGGCCGGGAATCGAACCCGAGTCCTCGTCATTCCGTGACGCGTGCTATACATTAATTTGATATTTCCGGGTAAAACATGTTCATCGTAGTAATAAACTCAATTTTGATTTTGATAAATTCAACTTTATCAAAACTACTTTCAATGTCTTCACGTTGGAGAGGAAATCCCATGACCATGAAGCATTCTGCGTTCGCAAAATCTGTAGGCTTATTGTCTAACTCGCTCGCAATCGCAATCGTGTTCATTTTGACAATTCATATTATGGGCTGACAATTGGCATCGGAATCCGCTAGCACAAGAACTGTCAAAATGAGCACGATGGCAATTGCGAGCGAGTTAAACAATAAGCCTACTGGTCTTATGGTATTATGTACAAATCATCAATTATTTTTTACTTACACCTATACAGCTGCTGAAATGCAGTACTGCCGCTTTAGTGCTAAAATAAATAGGCATGAAAGATGATTGTTTAAGGGCAGCTACTGAAGAAATGTTGATGACCGTCCCTCCTTTGCCGCCGTCGTCAACACGCATTATATCGATGGCTTTCAACGTGCTGGTCACTAAGGCTGTCTGTGAAAATGTTGTAAACATTATGATCTGTATTTTATAATACGTGGGGCTCAAAGAAAATTTAAATGAAGATTCTTTGTAGGACTCTTTAGTCAAATTGACTCAACCAAAAATTACCACCAAAGTACTTCTCGACCAATTCTTACCACATTGATTTCAATCTGTTTCTTATACACATGGGGCGCGTCGTTCATGATGCCCGCATTGTTGACGACCACGTCGAGGCCCCCCTGGCCCGCGACCACAGACTGGAACGCCGCGAACAACTGCTCGTCGCTCGTCACGTCCACTCGGTAGAACTTGGTCTTGCCAGCTCCGTGTTTTAAGTTCAGCTCATTTTGGAAGGTGATTCCACTAGTCTCGTCTATGTCTAGGATGGCCACGTGCTAGATAGTAAATAAAGAGCTAGGGCGTGCATAGGGGTGTCGCCGTGATAGGCAGTTCGTAAAGATTTTGTTGCATCACATTATAGCTGCTACGCCACTGAAAGATGCTTTTAATTGCTGGTTTATCGATATTCATATTCGCTCGCGTAAAAAAACAGACAGATAGGTTATACCTTCTAGACGTAGAAAATATGAAGGTGGCAACCAAAAGTGGTAACAAAACACACCGAGTTATAGTTATTATATTAACCAACGAAAAAGAAAGAGTTTCTCATCTCGACGCCTATATTTTTTTTTAGTTTCCGTTAACTTCGATTTGCTAGAGTCATTATAGAAATCATCTGGAAAATCGTTTTATACTGAGACGTTTTTTTTTTCCTTCACAGACATAAATAAATCATTAACTTTAAATCAGTGTAAAATCCCTTTAAAATGAAACAAAAGTAAATGTTAAATACGAAGACTATACGAAAATTATGAAGACTAACTGAGCAACAATCCATACCGAGGCGAATAAACGTCACTTTTGTCGAGAGACAATGGGCGAGCCGGCGTAAGCGTAAAAGTACGGAATAATTGGGAATATAAACAAGTGTAAAAGTTAGTCAAAAAAATAAAATACTACTCAGTCACATCAACACGTGCAAATCATTATCACGCACACTATTGTAACAATTATGTCCCCGATCATACTCGTAAATACTTAGTCAATACTTTTCACCTCTTTATTGATCTCTATAGTGGGCTTAAATATAAGATCATTACTTATAATATTTTTAACTTAAATTTTTGATGTGTCTTTTGCGATATTTTGTTGCGAAATGTGGTACAAAATCCGTGCATATTCCCTATTTATCTTGTAGTTACCTTAGCTCCTTCTTGAAGTGCCAATACCACCACGGAAGCTCCGATGCCATTGGCAGCTCCAGTTATTAGCACCACTTTATCCTGCCACTCGTAAGACATAATTGTCACTTAACTTGTTGATGTATTTGGATTAGGGATTACGTTAAGTATAAGAAACGTTAATTAATCTTATTGTGTTTAAAAGTGTCGCCAGACACTTTCTGTGAAGGCGTCAGCCTTGCAGACCTGGTTTATTATTATTATACTTAATATTCGAGTCATATGAAGCTAGAATGTGAAATATGTTTAAACAGTCTGTGATAATAACAAAGAAGCATTTAAAAGCGTGAAGGTGTGGTCTGAAACCTATTTTGGCATATTTTTTTGGATCCGAGATGGCGGACGACATTATGACAGTATTGACGTAAAATGTTGATGTGTCGTTTTCGGGTAATTTAAAAAATAAAAAATAAAAAAGAATATTTATTCACACGCAATACAAACAATACAATAAAAACATAATGAAAAAAAAAAAAATATGTGAAAGGAAAGGACTCGGCAGAGCTGCTGGTTTTCAGTCCTCACCTAAGAAGTAGGAAATGGTAACTAAAAACACAAACATTAATAATACCTACTGTAGTACCTAATTATGTACCGACTTACACATAATAAAGGATGAGAGAGAAGTTCGGGTCAATCAACTATAACACTTTGACCTGCCGTAGGTTTGTCCAGCAACATGCTGTTTTTGGCTGGTCGAGAATCCATTTTTTACAAATAGACCTAAAATCGCTGATGGACTGACAATTTTGTGAATAGGTGGAGTTAGGTCGTTCCAGCACTTGGACGCTGCGAAGCGAAAGTTTTAAAGAGTTTTGTGGTTCTGAGCTAGTTTTGTTGACTATTTTTTTGTTTCCTCACAAAATGTGACGAAAAACATTGTGTGTATCACGGGTAGTAGGGCGATTACAATCTCGAGTAATTAAAAGCCCTTTGCCTTCGGCTTCGGGCTTCTAATAGACTCTCGTTAGCAATTTCGTTCTTACCGCCCTCGGTGCTCAATCTACTATTATTGTACTCTCCCATAATCTCGTATCCTTTAGTAATATTTTCAGTGATATCACGAACAGGAAGGTCCCCCGTCGCGATCCACGTGCTTCCAGTCTTCCCTACTTTGTATGCTTCGACCACACCTTTCGCTGCTGACTCCAATCTGCAAAGGGTACATTTCCAGTTATAGTCACAGGACTGGTAACTTATATGTATAACATACATAGGTACACAAATCACGTCTTTATCCCTTACGGGGTAGATAGAGCCAGTTTTTAACGGAGAGGAAATCTTTACCCCCGCCCCCCCCCCCCCCCCCCCAGGGGTATGTTATGTTATGTTATGTTGTAACGGGCTGATTTCCGCAACTCGACGTCTATGAACTGCGCCTATTTTGCGTGGTGGTCCCCCCGAAGGGGTATGCCCATACCCAAAAAAAAAAACTCTCCAGCGTTACCTCACTCCGGTATGATGGGGACGCAGTGGGATGCCACTAGTTCACATTCAGTTCCTAAACGATGACCACGACTTCTCTTAGTCTCGACTTTGTACATTATTATTATTATCTTTTTTTTTTATGTGAATAGGAAGGCAAAGGAGCAAGTGGGTCACCTGATGGTAAGCAATCACCACTGCCCATAGACACCCGCAACCCCGGAGGGATTGCAGATGCGTTGCCCTAGAGAACTTAGATGAAATGCCTCTTGTGCCCGTAATTTCCCCGGCTGTCTTACTCTCCACACCGGAACACAGCAGTGCATGCACTGCTGCTTAGCGGCAGGATTAACGAGTAAAATGGTGGTAGCGATCCGTACGGACCTTGCACAAGGCTCTACCACCCGTAAAATTGGTTTTCTGGTTTGGTAAAACGTTTTTCTGTCAATTGTGTTTATCTTTGTATTTATTTTGTGTTTATTTTGGTACAGTAAGTGAAATGTATTCACGTACCACCGTAGAACCTTATCGCAATAAGGTGACATATCACTCGTGTTTGAATGACGGCAGCATGTCAATTGTGACGAGGTTCTACTGTAGTTCGTGAACACAGTCATTTCCTTCACTGTACTGCGCCACGAGTAAAGCGATATAGAATTAGAATAGGTACATGAGGCATTGTCACTCACTTCTGAATATGCAGGGTAGCAGCCACGGCTCCGTACATATATTCTGGTGTAATATTCTTGTCCAGCGAGCCCAGTTTGGCCGGCGAGTTCAGGGACGTCGCGGTGGCCCCGAAACACACCGTCAGCACTCGGACGCCAGTTCTCGCAAAGTAATCTGCTTGCTAAAAATGAAAGATATTTATTCTATGCAACTGTTTATTATATACGACAAGGAAGGCAAACGAGCTAATGCAAGTCAACTGATGATAAACGAGCACTACCACCCATTGACACCCGTAACTGCATTCAACGTTTGCTTAAAAAAAATCGGGCAACCATTACGGCGATGGCAATGGCAACACTTTAATTGGCTGGCCCAATATCAAACATGACGCTAGAGTTGGACCAGTACATAGTACTATCGATATTGAAAATAAAATGTCCAGTCCTTGCACAACATCGAAAAATTGATTTAAATGAGAAATAATTAAAACATTGTATAAATGACCATTCTAATGACTAAAATTGTTTCTATGGCCAAGACAATAATATGTCATTTCCCAGATACATGACTCACTAAGTACTATTTTTATGTTACGACATGAACCATACACGAAGGATTATCTTTGTACTTCGTACTTCGGCAAATTCTTTTCATAACCCGCGGATTACGGTAAAATGATTAGATAGTAACAGTTCGTTAATGTTAGATTAAAACTTATCCACATAATCATCTCAAATATGATAATAATGCGTAACACATTGTAAGAAAAAAAACGTTTTTTATGTAAAAGCAAATGCAAATTTCAAAGTGCTGACAAATATAAAGGAATGCTAAGTTAACACGAACTTATTTCTGAAAGCACATACCTCGAAAGTACCGATCGAAATTGGTAGAAAACTGCGTATTGCCATAAAACTGCAGTTCTAATTTAATAAATTTTCAGTAAGAGGACAAGACAATTCATTTCAAATTTTATATCTAATCTACTATTTCAAATTCAGCTCAATTTTTGGGTCATACTTTCGAGTGATGCGCATTTAAAAATTGTATCCCTGATTTCGTTAAAATAATATGTGCACTACCTATGTTCACTGTAGGTAGTACCTAATCTACATCAATTTCACTTACACCAATACAGTTGCTAAATTGTATTACTGCTGATTTAGTGCCACAGTAAATAGGAGTGAATGACGTCTGTTGGAGTCCAGCTATAGAAGAGATATTGATGACGGTGCCTCCATTGCCGCCTTCGTCCACACGCATCAACTCTATGGCCTTCAAGGTACTGGTTACTAGAGCTGTCTGCAAAATAAATTTGAAACTATGATTGACCAAGAAAGTGCTTCATCATTTTTTAATGACAACAGTCCCTACGTTCAATAAAAATCAATACGGCTGATTGTCGCTATGTGATTTACTAGTTCAATAAAAAGTAATAAAAAGGAAAAGAATCACAAAAGTACAGCTGGTTCCGAGAATCGAATCCTGTTGCTCATCACATCATTCTGTGATGTGTAAGTACCTTATCATAGCAGTCCAGATTTGACTTCAAATATTTGACCTTAACAAGTGTACTCGTACATTAAACATTGCAAGTTAAATCCATTAAAAAAAACACACTGAATTACCTAAAAAAAATTCTTACCACATTGATAGCAATTGCCTTCCTATAAACAGCTGGAGAGTCGTTCATGATACCGGCATTGTTTATAACCACATCAATGCTCCCCTGACTTTTTACCACAGAGCTGAACCCCGAGAATAGCTGGTCGTCGTTAGTTACATCACATTGGTAAAACTGGGACCGGCCGGGTCCGTACTGTCCATTTAATTCCTCGACGAAAGTCACGCCGACCTTCCCGTCCACATCGAGAATTGCAACGTGCTGGAAATTATAAAAAGAAATGCCATTGCCTTTTACTGTATCGCCAAAATCAAAGTTGTGTTGTATCAGTAATAAGGTTATTCAGTATTATCATTATAGGAAACCTTAACTTGTCGAGATATAAAGTATTTTATTGATGAAGCTAGGGTGGAGCTCTGTTTCAGTTTGCCCGGCTGTCCGACTTTAATTGAAGCAATGCCGATGTGGCGATGAAGCGGCAGACAAAAGCGGTCTTTGGTGAAGTAAAGTTGTGTTACTGCCACTCCCTTGTATTATTTAAATTTATAATATCTCTATCTAATTTATTTCATCTAATATTTGCAACATTTCAAAAAAAATCGTTAGATATGCATAACTCAGCGGCATATTTAGCGGAACACAAAAAAAGTTAGCAAAACGCTAAAACCAGAAAAAAAACAGTCACCCAAACTTTTTTTCTGTTCCGCTAAGTACCTATGCCGCTGGGTGTAGCTCAATAAAATTTATTTGTAGGCATTCGGGTTTTTTTTCACTTTACTTAGCTCATTAATTGGGGTTTTCAATGCATTAAGTTTCATAAAGTCAACCTTTTTATTGACTATCTATTTACGATGACGAATTAAGAATTACCTACTATCGAAAACAAAAATTTACGACTTGATACATTTTAAAGCCAAGTTTAATGTGTGGTAAGATAAGATAATGTGAGCAAAAGAAGTAACAACATTACTGATATAAATATATGGAGGTGGGTAGGTACATTGAGGTTTAGTATGGGGTTTGTTGCGTGCAGGATATTGCTTACATAAATGCGATACCTTGGGGCTCAACTGTCGTATAAGCCAAAATTTGACTTTTCAGGAGAGCCAGAAAACTAAAAAGAAAATTTAAGTACCACAAAATCGATAAAAATGAAAAGTAATAACCAGAATATAGTATAAGATAATTGTAATCTCTTTCAATTTAAATCAATATTTTTTATAAAATTTAATTATAATTATGTACCTATTCGAGCTGTTGGTAGGCCTCCAACAAGATGGAGCGACGACCTGATCAGGATCGCGGGATCGCGGTGGATGTGAAAGGCACAGGACCGGTCCGAGTGGAGAGCCTTGGGGGAGGCCTATGTCCAGCAGTGGGGGTCTTTCGGCTGATATGATGATGTACCTATTTAACGCTCTTTTTAGTCCAAATTTAATTTTTGTTGACATTTATTACCATGAAATGAAACGCTACTACCAAACTTTATTCTGTTTTTGGAAATAAATTGGGTCGTATGATCTAGGGATGTCATAAATATTTGCGTTCGCATTCGCATATGCGAATGATTCGCAACATTTTAAACGTTCGCATCAACATTCGCATCAAACAATGCGAATGTTTTGCGAATGCGAATGCCTGTGCAAGCCGCTGCATGTTACAAGAGGGCGGTGTCCGCGCGCTACACGTGCCGCGTTCGAGGGGTTCGACCAGTAGGAGTCGTTAAATAATGACTATTAATAAAAATAATGATTAAAATTAAATAAATACTTGGTATTTAATGACTTTCCTGACCATTCGCATTCGCATTCGCACAGTTACATATCAAACTTTCGCATTCGCGAATGTCGAAAATATGACGTTCGTAACATCCCTAGTATGATCACCACATTTGTTTGGTGGTGGCATTAACATCTTAAAAATGAAACGAAATTGCAGGTTGTAGGTATAATAAACTTTGTTCAATTTTCAGAAATCGTTAAGGTCGTATACTTACGCCAAATTTTATACTAAATAAATGTCCTTTATGCCAATGATAGATTTTGATTTAGTTTAGGGTCAATATTTAATACCTTTGCATTTTTTCACACTCTGAGTAGCAGCTGGCTTTTATAGTGCGTTTTTTTTTAATTTCCTGTTTAGACTCTAAACTTTAGAGCAACAGAAAATTGAGGTCATTATCGGGTGATGCGGACCTCTACGTTGCCGACACGGTCAGGCCGAAATTGAGGTTGTATTTGATATTTTTTTGGGATTTGGAGAATTTTGAATACAAACGTCGATAGAGAAAAAAAAACTGAGCAAGACTGCATTCAAATCTCATATTCGTCAAAATGGCTTATACGACGATTGAGCCCCAAGGTAGCGAATGAGGGCCACAGTTTTTTCCGCTGAGTATTATGTATAATAACAATAAGTGGCATACCTTGGCCCCTTCCTCGAGCGCGAGTCTCACGACGCCGGCGCCGATGCCGTTGGCGGCTCCCGTTATCAACACCACTTTATCCTGCCACTCGTACGACATACTTGATGCAACTGAACCCAATGCTCAGCTAGCTAATTAATATAATTACGCTTCTTGATAATTATCAGATAATTATCACGAGTATAATAAGTTCATTTGTTATATTGTTTCTTAAGAAATCCCTATGTTATATTAAACAATTGTTCACATTCAACACAATAAACAATATCTGGGGGCATGGGCAACTTAAGAAACCAATGACACGTGAGTTCACTCAACTTTGCATAATCTGAACTAATTTTTAGGGTTTCGTACCTCAAAAGGAAAAAACAGAACCCTTATAGGCTCACTTTGTTGTCCGTCCATCCCCGTCCGTCGGTCCGTCCGTCTGTCAAGACCCATTTTCTCAGGAACGCGTGGAGGTTCAAGCTGAAATTTATATAAAATACTCAGGTCCACTGCCCCTTGGAGCTGTGAAAAAATTAAACTTGTAAGCCAACGCAATCAAAAAATACAGCAAATTTCCGCAAATTTTCGAAACTCACAAGGAAATCAAAACCTACAGGGTACTTCCCGTGAACGCAGAATCTTGAAATTTAGTATGAAGGTAGGTCTTATAGCACAGATTAAGGAATAATTGCGAAAACCGTAAATATGTAAGTATGTATGTCTGTATATATCAGTGACCAATATAAAGTGACCCCACACTGCGTACATTTTGCTTTGGAGCAGGGCTCTGCTTACACTGGTTTATAGATATTTATAGATAATATACGGAACCCTCGGTGCGCGAGTCCGACTCGCACTTGGCCGGTTTTTTTCTTATAAAGGACGTAGGTATTATACTTGGCTAAATTTAGGATGCTAAATGATTTAGAAACCTAATTTAGTAAAGTGTAATCGCGTTTAGAGAGTAAGGATCCTAAAAAGTATCCTAATTGGGAACAAGGATGGTCTCTGAAAAGCTGAATGGTTTAGCATCCTAGTTAGGAACGTGTGATAATATTTAGTACAGTCAGTCGCCCTCGCCACGCAGGGCGGGAGGACGTGTCTGATTCAGTGACTAAATTCAGGAATAGTATTATCAGAAACGTTCTAATTCAGAAGCGCATCCTAATTAGGATGACTAAATTTAGCCATGTGTAATAGGGCCTATTATTCATGGCTATTAAATAGGCGCTTAAGGGTAATCTTCGTGCGTTCGGATAGAGACGCAAGTGCGGAAAAACACGTTCGAATACTTCGAATACAGTACAGTTTCACGAGCGCAATCTTTTGTTATTATCAATCGATACTTATCCATCTGTTATTATCACGATATTTAACATGATAATTATCATTGATAATTACACTATCGAACCCTGTTAACAATACTACTAATCGCTTAAATCGTTTATCTGAACGATCTACTCAAAACTGTATCCAAGATTTGATCCTACGACCTCACCGCGTGCGTCAAAACATATATTTTTATACCTATTGCATAGTCAAAATTAAATTATAATACAACAGCTTTTTCCTGCATCTTCGTTTGTGTACATTTAGATTTTCGGGTAGATTATTTTTAACAACTACAAAGAAGTTATATAGTAGCAAACATTCAATGGAGCACGCACAAGTTATCAAGAGTATCACATTTTCGCATAAAATTTCACCCCCCCCCCCCCCTTTCACCTGCATTTAATTTGTTTCCCCTGTACCAGAACTCATATAATCTATACCAAACAAACCTATAAACAAACCTACTTTCGCTAATATAGTATGAAAAATATGGATTAGTACGGACAAAATAAACCCACGTGCAAAATTTTAGCTTGCTAGCTTGATTGGTTTAGGCTGTGTGTCAGAATTACCACCTATTAACTGCCAACCAAAATTTTACCTTCCATACAAACTTGCATCATCGATTTCTACCTCTTCGAACCTTTTTTGCATTAAAAAGTACCTACCCTATGTTTAGTCCATCTCTATATCAAATTTCATAAAAATCGGTCCAGTGGTTTAGGCGTGAAAGCGTATCAGACAGACAGACACTACATTCACTACATCCCATATGCTTATGTATAAGTACCTTTGTAACTTTGTACAATAAATCATTATTATTATTATTATTATTATTCGCATTTTTAATATTAGTATGGATTCATACATTACGTCATGGTAAAATATCGTAAGACGATTCATGAAGATAAATCCCGGTTACAATAAGACTAAAGAAAGCATTGATATGTAGGTAAGCTGGGTAAGGAAAGGGTTAATCCTTTTGTTGAAAACGAGCTTATTTTACTCAGACTTGTGTATGTAGGGTGTATCATATTCCATGTTTTCTTTTATTCTGTTCTTTTCAACCACGAATCGAGACCAGTTGCGCATATTAGGTCAAAATGTCGCACTTGCCTGTTTCGGTGAGTTCAATCGTCTATTATTTACCTAAATAATAGACTAATTAGATTCTTGTTTATTTACTTCTTAGTACCTTCTCACTCATGGGCGTGGTAGCCTAGTGGTTTGACCTGTGGCCTCTCAAGCAGAGCGTCGTGGGTTCAAATCCCGGGCTCGCACCTCTGAGTTTTTCGGAATTTATGTGCGAAAATTACATTTGTAATTTGCCATGAGCTTTTCGGTGAAGGAAAACATCGTGAGGAAACCTGCACACATCTGCGAAGAAATTCAATGGTGTGTGTTAAATTCCCAATCCGCACTGGGCGCGCGTGGGAACTATAGCCCAAACCCTCCAATACACGGAGGAGGCCTATGCCATGAGGCACGCCGAATTTCGCGACAATTTAATAAATAAAAAATGACAATAACAACAACAACAACATGTACTTACTGAAATTGTAGCGAATTCTGAATAAAAAGGCTTATATATAAATATATATATATATATATATATATATATATTTACAGAAGTGAGAAGGTATATATATATATATATATATATACCTTGTAATACCTTACACCCTTGTTATACTTGTAATACCTTGTATATATATACCTTCTCACTCAACGTTTAGGGCTTACTGTTACAGACCAACCGCTTAACTGCAATGAGTCCTTGTCTGCGCGGCATAAGAGCGCGGGGTAAGCGGGAAAGGGGGCCGAGAGAGGTGCGGGCGGCAGGCGCACTCCCCGCCCGCACCTCTCTCGGTCCCCTTTGTCGTCCTACCCCGCGCCCCTGTACCTACCCGCGCGGGCGAGGACTCAGTTAAGCGGTCGATCTATAGTGGCATAGTGACCCTAAATTACTCACTATCGATTCATGCCCCTGTTTTGAAAGATCCTCTAGTAGGTACTTTCACTTTATATCATCATCTTCTATACATAGGAAAAATCAAAGTTACTATTTTCATAGATGATGTATTTCTGTTGCATCTGTAACGACAAATCCGTTAATTATTTAATTATGCTCTCCCATAATCTCGTATCCTTTACTAATATTTTCAGTGATGTCACGCACAGGCAGATCCCGCGTCGCGATCCACGTGCTTCCACTCTTACCCACTTTGTATGCTTCGATCACACCCTTCGCTGCGGACTCCAATCTGCAAATATGTAAAAATATTTTTTACTAAGTCATCATCATCATCTCCAGCCTATATACGTCTCACTGCTGGGCACAGGCCTCCTCTCAGAATGAGAGGGCTTGGGCTATAGTTCCCACGCGGGCCCAGTGCGGATTGGGAACTTCACACACACCATTGAATTGCTTCGCAGTTGTGTGCAGGTTTCCTCACGATGTTTTTCCTTCACCGAAAAGCTCATGGTAAATTTCAAATGAGATATCGCACATAAATTCCGAAAAACTCACGAGGTGCGAGCCCGGGATTCGAACCCACGACCCTCTGCTTGAGAGGCCACAGATCAAACCACTAGGCTACCACGGCTTTCTAGGCTACCACGGCTTTTACTAAGTACTAAGTTAAATATCAATCCGCGACTTCGTCTGAAGATTTTGCTCATAGCTATCCCACAGGAGCTACGGCATACCTTAGGTTCTAAACTGAGTTCTAAATTGTATGATAAGACAAAAATAGTGCAATTCACTAACTATAAACAAATACAAAGATATTGAACAAGTAACTAGCACAAATTTTCTAGGTATTTTAATTGACAGTAACTTATACTGGAATTCAATTTTGTCTAATATAACATCAATGGAGGTAGCAAAGACAGCATACTTATTTTTGTGCAATAAAGCATTTACTTATGTGATTTTACTTAGTTTTCTTCTGCTTTACTCATATCTTATTTTTACTTTCGACTGATTATTTGGTTTAAAAAAAGTCCAAGATCCCGTTATTATAACATAATCGAATTTTACTATTATACATAGATAAAAATAACTTACTTTTGAACGTAAAGTATCGTTTTCACTGCACTGGAAATAAATTCAGGAGAGACGTTTTTGTCCAGTGATCCCAGCTTAGTCGGGCTGATAAGAGCAGTAGCGGAAGCCCCGAAACACACCGTCATCACTCGAACACCAGTTTTCGCAAAATAATCTTCTTTCTGGAAAAAAAAAAAGACTATTAACAATGACCATGTCACCACAATAGTACATTACTGCAGAGACCTTGAAATAAGGGATTGCAGGACGAGATCGGGGTACACTGCCATCCCTGTTTCCGGCCGAGGTTTGTATAGTGCTTTTCTCAAGCAATGCGAGGAAATATTAAAATTATAATAACTACCAGGTAATCAAGTAAAAATTGTTTAATTAGCCGCTTTTTAATTTTTTTTAACATGCCATTTGAACAAACTATTGCTCGCACCATGTTACCCGCGCATCCACCACCGCACCACCATCCCACCACCGCACCATTATACCACCACAACACCACCATCCCTCCACCGCACCATCATCCCACCACCGCACCATCATCCCACCACCGCACCACCATCCCACCACCACACCACCGCACCCACCACCGCACCGCACCGCATTACTTCTTGGCCTAGGCCATAAATATGAAATTTCATGGCTTCATTTCGTGACATTAACGCATACATTTCCGAGCATGTTTGAGAAAAGAGTTTTTCGAGCGCCGTCTTTTGACCCTGCGCTTCAAAGAGCAGAAGTGGTATACATAATTTCTAACTTTTACACTTTATAAATTTAATGTTAATTAAATCTGAATTGGTTAGACGAAATGGTCAAAGAGTTTATTTCTCATCAAATTACCCACAAACAAATTATATTCTTCACTGCTCATAATTTCGTCACCGATTCGTATAAAAATTATATCAACAAGCGCATAAAGGTGCGACCGCCGCTTAATAAACGGTGACGTTACGGAATCGCAACAAAATGTATGAAGAAACGGTGAGAAAACGTGACGCATACGACACGTCACTGCGTATACGCGGCGGTGTGGTCGCACCTTAAACTGGAAACCAATTACTTACGCCAATACAGCTACTGAATTGCAAAACAGCAGCCTTGGTGGCGAAATATATGGGCATGACGGAAGACTGCGATATGCCAGCGACTGAGGAGATGTTGATGACGGTGCCTCCTTTGCCGCCGTCGTCCACACGCATCAGCTCTAAGGCCTTCAAGGTGCTGGTCACTAGCGCTGTCTGCGAAATGAAAACCATACTGATGATCTGATGAACATTAAACATAAGTATCCACTCATTTTCCAGCCACTTTTTGCTTCTCGCGTCCACAAGCCACCACATTTGACGTCCCTTGCCATGTGCCACCTAGAGCGGCCGCTCCACTTGCTCTACCCTAGGACTACTCCTACTTTTAACTTACCACATTGATTGCAACCTCTTTCTTATACACTTGGGGCGCGTCGTTCATGATGCCCGCATTGTTGACGACCACGTCGAGGCCCCCCTGGCCCGCGACCACAGACTGGAACGCCGCGAACAGCTGCTCGTCGCTCGTCACGTCCACTCGGTAGAACTTGGTCTTGCCATCACCATACTGCTTATTCAGCTCTTCTTGGAAAGCTACGCCGACCGTTTCGTCTATGTCTAAGATTGCAATGTGCTGCAAAACAAAACACGAATGGAGCTGAGTATTAGCTATGTGAAGTACCTAACCTTATCGTTAGGCCGTGACATTTAAACATAGGCCTGGTATAATTAGATAATGTTTACAATTTGATTACCTTGGCCCCTTCCTCGAGCGCGAGTCTCACGACGCCGGCTCCGATGCCGTTGGCGGCTCCCGTTATCAACACCACTTTATCCTGCCACTCGTACGACATCCTTCCACTCAGTAACAAAACACAATGCTCTAACTAACTATTAGTCTCATAAAACAAGGTTGTAAACATTTATCTAAATCCTCGTAAATAAAACCATGTTGTAAAGTTAGACAAGAAACGAATATTTTGGTTGTTATCGAGAGAGCATTTAAAAATGATTGGAATGAATGAACTTCGAATCTATGAATGACATAATGTGCCAGGATAAGATGTGGCTGGCCTCTGGCTGGCCTACTGTTCGGTCGGTGTACAGACAAACAGCCGAATGCTAACGACAACAGCCGATGAATGCCGAATCGAATGTTTTCTTAAATCATGCGCAGAGTTACTCTTTGGGTCCGTGATAAAACATGCGGTTGCATTACATTGCGGCTTTGTAATGTAAATGAGTTATTGTTATGTGATCAAATACTGGAACACTTCTTGCATAATTTACCTCGTACCATATTCAACTAGTCGGTACCACAGTACACTGAAGATAACAGTAATGTGTCTCGGCAGAGTCCTTGAAATAGTTGTATAACTACTATAATAATGTAGGTAGGTATATGTAAAAAGAAAAGAACTGAATAAAGTCTTTTCTAAATTTTAATTGTCTGTATCGTGTTTTACTTCTATCTTGTAATACCTTGGCTAGATTTGTCATCTTCTTATTTCGACTACTTCTTAATCTTATTTGTAAACCATACTTTAATAAAATTAAGTAGGTACAGTTCTATTTATCTTCGAGGTTTTCATTGTTCTTGACATGTCATAATAGGCAAAACTCCACTAATTAGAATGACTTTATCTAAATTTTCCATTTGTCTTTCTATTCCCAATCTTTGCTACTGTTGATGGAAATCTGATTTGCTAATGATTAGCCAGTAAAAATGAAAATATCAATATTTGCCTTACAAATTGGCAGAGAATGATTATTACCGAATTTTTTTAATACAACACTAATACATATACATAAAATTATAGGTGCTTTAAATATGTGAGGCTAATAGGATCCATATAAATTTATAGTTTTTATTTTGATTTTCGCATAATAGGTATAAGATGCAAAATAAGTTCTTACACCGACAAAGTTATCCTATGCGAAATGCTGCTAAATAAATAATACCTAATCCCTACTAATATTATAAATGCGAAAGTAACTCTGTCTGTATGTCTGTCTGTTACCTTTTCACGCCTAAACCGCTGAAAATTGCATAGTTCCCGCGGGATAGCGATAAGCGACTTCTGCGCAGACCGAGTCGCGGGCAACAGCTAGTACTAAATATTTATATTAGCGAATAGAATAGAATAGAATATATTTATTTGCAAAGAATAAGTAGATATAACAATGTCATTGGGTGGCACAGAGACAATAGGTTGCGAAAGCTCCAAATAACGCAAATATAAGTGAAAATTGACGTTTGCAGGAATTCTATATTAATTTGTCATTTTCGTTGTAAAACACTACATTAATTTTCCTTTTATACCAGGTGCACAGGTGTTTAAAATTAAACGTCAAAATGAGACATTGAATATTGCGTTCAGTTTAGGCGTGCGAGTCGGTGTCGGAGAAGGGTGCCCAATAATCTCGAAAGTTACGGCTTCTCTCTGGTAGAGGACATTAAGGGGGGAAGAGTGGCGTTTGGAGCAATGCACCCTGGGCAACAACAACTAACCAATCCATTTATTAATTATTAATTGGTGTTATATTTATGTACAGATTAGTTAGCCATTGACTAATATCCGAATGGGAGTGATAAGATAAGCTAGAAATACAGAGGAATATCTCCAACCTCGACATTGGCGAAATCATTTATTAAGTATATCATCAATAAAACCATATTTTTATTCAAATTGTAATTGAACTCAATTTATTATTACTAATACGGGTCTAAATCATCCTAAATGCTGACGCCGCGTCGAAAACCTTTCTGTTTCAATAACAGTATACAATAGGCTACTCATAAATTCCCACAGATTCGTCCAATATCCAAGCGCTGAGTTGGCACGAAACGTATGAGGTACCTTGTCTTGTCCCTTCGGTGACCCGCGACCTATGTTATAAAGAAATCAGTTTTCAGTATTATTATTTATGTATTATTTATATTTTCTTCGATACTTCTCTTCCCGAGCAGATGGTAAAAGCCCATAGAGGGAATAGAGGAGAATAGGCAAGAAACTTGGGAATCATGTTATAGGCGATGCGGCTGGCAACCCATCACTACTTTGATGATCCCTTTTCTACTTTTACGCCCCCAATCTAGTCTAATCAAACTAGGTAATCTAATCTAGTATTATAGTGCTAAAGAATCTGACTGTAGCAGGACCGTAGTAATTTAGGCGAGTTTGTACAGAGTCGTCGTTTGCTTTTTTGTTTTATGAAAATAATAATATCTAATTTTATTCAGTTATAAATAGAATGGATGCAAAGAACAAGCCAACGAGCCGGTTATTTAATAAAGTTCAAAAAGTATTAATTGGAATTCTTTAAAATGTTTAGGGTAAGAAAAAAGTAGGCACTTCAGAAACAAAATAATGAAATTTTATAAACACCTTCGTTAAAACAAGTTATTTAACTAAATATCCATCCATAATATAATTAGTCCGAGTAACTCTGTCACACTATCTGTTCGCTACTTACTTCCTCACAGTAAAAGATAATAGGTATACTCATTTGGATGAACTTACAACCTTAGCATGAGGTTAGTTTAAGCATTGAGGTTTAAAATATACTACTTTAATTTCGGAGTCAGTATTTTTAATGTCATGGTTTCTTCATCATCATCAGTCAAAAGACTACTTTTTTTTTATATGAATAGGAAGGAAAACGAGCAAGTGGGTCACCTGATGGTAAGCGATCACCACTGCCCACAGACACCCGCAATCCCGGAGGGATTGCATATGCGTTGGCAACCTAGAGGACTTAGATGAAATGCCTCTTGTGCCCGTAATTTCCCCGGTTGTCTTACTCTCCACACTGGAACACAGCAGTGCAAGCACTGCTGCTTAGCGGCAGGATTAACGAGTAAGATGGTGGTAGCGATCCGGACGGACCTTGCAAAAAGCCCTACCACCCGCAAAACTGAATTTAGGCCTCTCCCAAAGAGCGCCACAAAGACTGATTACCTTTTCGCCGCCACATCAAATACTCATATTTTATGTCACCCATACGACAGACTTCTTTATGCCTTAAGTTAAATCGACGTCATGGACGTATATATAGGTCGTTTTCGTTGAACTTGCGGTGCTGATATATGTGTCATTGGCATCGAACAGACCTTCGCCAGGTTATCAGTCTGGTCTACTTATCTTGTTACCTTCTTACACCGCGTCTTCCGGTACGTGGGCTACCCTCGAGAATCTTCCAGCTCCATCGGCCGGCGATCCTGCGACCCAAGTGACCGGCCCACTGCCATTTGAGTGTAGCAATTCTTCGGGCTAAATCATGTATTCGGTCTGTTTACACCGCCTTAATGCTGCCTTAAATATCGTGTAGGCATAAAACGTATATATGTCTCGTCGAGTCGCTCAAGACTGCTTATGCACGATGACGACGCAAATCTAGGACAAATGCACGAGTCGTTGGTTCGAATTCTTGGAATAAACTTATCGGTAAAAAAACAACGTGAGTAAGCTTCGTGGGTGCAAAGTTCTCAAACTAAACTGGGTACTGGGGAGGGGGGGGGGGCTCGTGGTTAAGTAGGTACATATGCATCTAAAATAAGTTTCTGTCAAAAAATACATTTTTAACACCAGCTTTTTTTGCTGGCTGTACTTTTTGCTGACTGGTAGGTACTTGCAATGTTATCCGTCCTACATAATATGTACTTACCACAATTCAAGTCAATATTTGATAAATTCCCTACTGCGAAGGCGATCATGACTAGGTCATCAGAACTCCACTCCCAGATTGTTTTGTCATCCGACTTACTCAAGTAGGCGATATTTCATCTCAATCGATTGAAGATATCTGCTTCAAAATAGAATCCCAAGATTCAACCCGGATAAACAGACATACATACATTGCAAGTTAAAACACCTAATGTCATCATTGCCGTCAAACACTCCTGTAATTTCGTATCCTACAAGGTGACCAGTATAATAAAATTAACATACGGCCTGTCGTCGTTAATTTATGTATGTAAACACTTCATTGTACACAAAACAAATCCCTTCCTAGGGATATGTTCGCCGTTGTACCTACTTACTATTCTCTGTCATTAGTAATGATGACTCATTACTTATTCATTTTTAAAACTTACACAATTGATACACAGCTGGCTACATTATTATGTATAGATATTACTGTACTAACATAAAGTAGTAACGAAAAATCAACCTGATCATTAATAACTCGAATTAATTACAAAAAATCTCAAAAAATGTCTCGGCCGTCGCGTCAAACTTTTAATCTGAGACGCCGACGCCACCTGCTTCCCAACTTGTACGTAGCTAATTAATAAGTTCAGCGTTAATTACCGTCTAGTTACCATAGCATTAAAAACGCTTTTTTTGTACCTTTAAACTGTATTATAGTAAAACTTATTTTTTTACGAGAAGCAGAACCCATGTGGTAGTTGCGTAGAAAGGGGTGACGTCATGTAATTTCTTTTCTTATCTGTATTGTGGCATTGTTTAGTGCTCACTACGTACAGAAAAATCGCTTTGCTTTTGTGTTTTATGCATTTTCTGGTGTGAAAATTTACCGTTGTTAGCAAGGAGAAAGCTGTCTAGCCTCGCGTAGGTACTTAGTTTCATTAATTTTACTGCACAGTTACAAGGTGAAAAATATGTATAGTTAGTAAGTTATGAAATGAACGTTACACAAGACAAACCAAATATGTAATACCTATCATTAGATAAGTATCCATGTTGTTTGCTCGCTCAGACCAAATACAAATAAATTCTAAATTAAGTTATAGCTAAGGTGTACTTTTGATTTGGATTGAAGTTGTCTCATTATCACGGTTTCATATTTTTATTTGTTACAATTGAGAAAATTGTGTTCAGTCTGAAAGAAGCAGAGAGGCTAAATTTTCATCCGCCATTAATTGACTTTTTTAAAGCCTAATTTACGAGCTGACCCTGACTAGCAGCCTATTCAGCCAAAAATAGGGCGAGCGCGTATTATTTAATTTTAATTAACAAACCAAAAAATAATGGAGTATTTAAACAAATGGGTTTCATTTCATAATCTAACTAATATTATAAATGCGAAAGTATGGATGGATGGATGGATGGATGTTTGTTACTCAATCACGTCAGAACGGCCCAACGGATCTAGATGAAATTTGGCACATAGATAGAGAAAAGTCTGGAATAGCACATAGGCTACTTTTTATCCCGGAAAATTGCGTAGTTCCCACGGGATAGCAATAAATGAATTCTTTGCAGACGAAGTCGCTGGCAACAGCTAGTAAGTTATAATTATCACCATCTAGCATGGTACATAATGCCCTTGGAGTTGAATCAATCCATCGGCTGTGTTAGGTATTTCTAACAATTGAAATAGGTATGATTACAGCATTACAGCATTCGCATTCGCTACCATTGTCAAACGCAACACTTCTATCTCAACCCGACTATTGCCGGTGACAAGTGACAATAAATTCGTAGCAATGCGTAGTCAATACTAAGCAATAATATCACAATCAATAATTTCAACATGTTTCGCATGTCTTCGGTAGTATAGTGGTAAGTATCCCCGCCTGTCACGCGGGAGACCGGGGTTCGATTCCCCGCCGGAGAGACTCTTTTTGTATTTTTTTTTTACTTGTGAAATGTTTTATTAGATACTACTCGTAATAATACTCTCGTAATACCTAATTGCAATTTGTTTTACTGTAAGATTCTTGTAAGACAACACCCTATCTCACTGTCGCCAGCTAATTAATATTATGTACTTACCTACGTCCCATCTTTACTTAAATTCCCATTGAGGACATAATGCGGATCGGTAACTTCACACGCACCATTGAATTACTTCGAGCCCATCTCAAAGTGTTTCTAATCACAGAAAATCTCATGGTAAAATTTTAAAAGTAATTTCGCATATTACATACAAAAAAAATGCGGAATACCAACTTGCCTACGCAACCACTTACGATAAAAAAGTAAAAATTACCCCTCTTATTTTATTGTAAAATTTCATAACCAATTTATCGGACACAAATGCACGATGAAAGTATTGGAGCAGAAGAAAGTTGAGATAAAACACTCTCTGCGTCCACGATTCTTAGACGCGAGGTAAAATGTTACAGACGCTGCTTATTGAAGATATACTTACATAAAGAATCTTACCGAAAGAAATAAAGAATAAACCGTTAATCATTTTAAAAAGCTTTACATGGCCTTACCGTCATAATGCGATTCATTTTAGGTTCGCTCTCACTGTCAAATTCATACTAAAAATAACAACTAAAACTTGAACTGAGTCGGAATTAGGACATCATGGTAAGGCTCCAGGTAAGTGTTCAGAGAGGTAGTGTGGATTAAAACAGTCAGATATAAAATTATAATTATTAGATTAAAAATTAAATCAGTCTTACATAGTACTTAACAGATAATAAAATTTTAGTCAGACAGACACCATAAGTAGTCAGTGATCAATTTTATCGTCACGTACATTTTTTCGGTCGTTATTTTCACTTATCACATTGACAAGTTAATACCTACCTAAAATTGCATTAATCTAAGAGTTTCCTCTTATTTTAATAAGATGTAGCGAAGAAAAAAACGGCGCGGTATGATGCGATCTCCTAATTTTACTGAGCAGCCTCCGGGCCTGTACATCGACTTATACAATCGATTGTTAAGGATTAGCATCCACACGTTCAAATTATCTACCCAAACCGATCTGCAGAGATAAATCGTATTTATTCTATCGTACCTACTTGTAATAGGTAGTTGCCGTGTGCGGCCTTCACGATTATTTCGAGCACGGTTTTGGTTTTCAAATGAAAAATTGACTATAAGATATAAACCTTTTATAAACTTTCAACATGAAACTACCGTGAGACTCACACATAATTACAACACACCGGATAACTCACGTATAAAAACCCAAACTTCTTTCTTCCTTCCAAACTTTTTTCTTCTTTTTTTCTTTCTTTCTTTCTTTTATAAACTCTCGGATACGATGTTCTTATTTATCTTAACATAAGTATAGCAAAGTTTCCGTCAAAAATTTCATTTTTTAATACAAGCTTTTTTTGCTAAATATACTTGCATAGTCTTACATGTGTGTACCAAATTTCAAGTCTATCGATTATTAAGTCTATTTATGTTGAACAATAAAATATCTTTATCATTATCTTTATCGGACCAACCGTTGAGGAGTTCCCTCCTGCGGAGACGATCCTGTGTAGGTCACCAGATTATTGTATTGTCACCCGACTTAGGTAAGTACATAATCGGTTGAAGATATCTGCTTCAAAATTGAGTCGCAAGATTCCACCCAGACAAACATACATACACACATACGTTGCCAAGTTAAATAAAAGCTTATAAAAAGTCGCTTCTCGCCGTCTGTTTGTATGTGTACGAGGTATGTGCGGATGTATGTAGTACTTGGATTGCCATTTTAAAAATACGTACATTATTGCTTAAGCATTGCAGCTCCGCGGTAATATTTGAATTCTCATATCAAAGTGTTTAAAACTTGTCCATCTTAATTATCATAAAAACTATGCCGTGAACTTCTGGCGTTTCGATATCTCGTTCCGTGTACCGGGAACTTTGCTTATTTCCCGGATAATGCAAACCGGACCCGTGACGAATGCAAAATGCCTCGGTATTGTTATTTATCAATGTTCTCGGTCAAGGGACGTGGCAGATTTTCCGCTGGAAAAATCTCGAGTGAAAGGGATGCGTGGAGAGCCCGGTAAGCTGTTTTATTTCAAATTAAGTGCTCGGCTCTTGTTTTAATTAGATTTGGGAATGCAAAATACTTAAATTAAGCAAGGTAGGTTGGTATTTGTTGCTAACTTTAGCCCGTCGCTTCGTCTTCGTACCTATGTACCGTAAAAAATTTGCGCTTCCCGAATTAAAAAAGTATCTTAAATATTAATCAGGGGTAATATATTTCTCGAGGTGATCGAAATTTTAGAATCGTTTCAGTTGTTCCGATGATAATCCCCACATAGAAACAAAAGTTTATTTACCTCTTTATTCTAGGCATCACATTCTAGCATCTCTCTCATGCATGCCATATGCATAGCATGGCTCTGCATTCTAGGCGTTCGTAAATGTAAAGATGAAAATAGAAAACGTTGTAAGACACTGATCCCGTGCGCGGTAAAAATACAGTGGCACTTTAGCCCATAAATTGAAAATAAAATCGAGATAACGCAGTAATCTCTAGAAAATTAATAAAATATTGATCGCCGCTTCGCCGTCTACACCTAAAACTGTTGTGGCACGTAAAATTTCAGTAACATTTTATTTTAGCGATATGACGCGTGGTTTTAAAGTTTACGACGCTATCAATATAAAATTGAATAAATGTTCGTTAGTTAATCCAGTTTTAGATAGTTGTTACCTCAGTTGTCATAGAATATGAGATCATAAAACGAAAAGATGTACCCCCTAATACATAAAAAGTTACTAACATACAGTATGTAAACTAACTAAAATCATACCTTTAAATTTAAACCCGTTAACGGCCAAGACGAGATTAGTACTGCACAACAGTTTGTTGTCAATAATTATTGTTTTTTTTACGTACTTTATCCGTAAGTCGCTCATAACAGAATTTTGTTATCATCCTATATGTAACTGATGAAAAAAAAATGTTTAACAAGAACTTGTGTAAGTAGTACTACCACTATTATATAATCTGTGGTACTACACTCGACTTGGCCGTGGCACAGATTATATAATTAAAGTGTTAGAAGGTTTACGATACATTTTGTCTCAAAAATTACTCAGTTCAAGCGGTATTATTTTTAACAAAATTCTATTTATAAGCATGCCACGAGCAACAATCAATAATAATGGAACCAAATTCAAAATGAAGACTCAATGTTAGCTGACGGAATGACAGGCTGAAAATGGTTCGGGCATCATATTGGCATGAATACCGAGCTCAGGGACACATCTTTTGGACATTTTATACTGGCAATATCTTGGGAGAAGCAGTGTGAACGTTGCATCTTGGTTTAACTTAGATAACGGTTCTTGTATTTTATGATATTTTGGTTGGACAGTCTTTGCAAAATGTTGTTCATGAGCCATGATAGTTCTCCGAATTTGAACTCAAAGGCATTTCATAGCCAAATGGCATGAACGGGCTTTATCTTAGTTAGGGTCACTAACATTGGGCTATCCGATCATCTAACCACATTAAACCAGTTTACATAACTCTGTCAAATGATTAGTATCGTTATGCATCCTAAACTTAGGTACTCTTCATAGAAGTTCTCTGAAAGATGTTTGTGTGTAGTGTATAATTATGTCTGTGACTCATACGTGGATGACTCATTTCTGCGATAACCAGGGGAGCATACTCCGCTTCGTTAGACCAACTATTTGTTTGAGTTGCTTTCGCGCGTTCTTCGCAAATATGCAAACAACACTTAGGTAGACTCGCGTAGTCGTTAAAGCTTCGCGTAAATTTGGGCTAAGAACACACTCAGACTTATCCAAAGTAATATTCTACAACCATGCAAATTTTCAAATAGCAAAACCAAAAGACCCAGCGAATTCACGCGAATTCCTTGTCATAAGTTCTTACAATTATTCTTACCTAATCTTGCATTTATTCACCATATTACTATTGAGTCTACATTATTGATGAGCCAGTGAATCCATCAGTCTGTCAAAAAAATGTTTTTTTCATACAAACTTACATCTGTCCTAGATAAAGCCATAAATTATATAATTTTGTCTCATAATTTCAACCACGTTTTCTTATTTGTCGGACACTAACTTCAAATTGCATCACTTTGGCGCGGCGCGGTTAGAAACTCATAAGTTACTCTTACGTTTGTTTCGTCGTCCGAAGACAGTCGATTTTTTCATTATCTCTCACTTTTAATAACCGATGAGTTGGGCTAATAAGAGAATGCCGAAGTCGTCGGCGGTGAGGTAACGAACGCCACCACAATAGGCCGTGATTGCGCTGCGAGGGCGCTCCAAGCCGATATTACTATACTATACGCCAGTACTACGAAGATTTTTACTTGTACTTATATTATACAATACAACATGGGCACTGCGCACGCTCAACCGGGTCGCTTCGAGACTCGATGTTTTCTGTTGCTCTCTTAATGAATTCACAAAGGTTACCTTATTTGTATTGTGTTATTACGAAGGAAATTAGTTTTTAAAATTTAATATGTATAATTATTATCTATACACTGTGAAATGATGTGCTACTCCTCTATCGTATTGGGTAACTGTAAGGATAGATGTATGTGATTATTAAATAAATAAATAAATAAATAAACATGGGCCTAGCCTACGGACAAATAATTAATTGAATACCCATGTATTCCCACTTTCCTGGAACGCTGTAAAATATACTTAGTATTTATTATTTTCTAATTAAATTAGGTACAACCTATAATCTTTACTGTGTGGGTTCAAATCCCGGGCTCGCAACTCTGACTTTTTCGGAATTTATGTGCGAAAATTACATTTGAAATTTGCCATGAGCTTTTCGGTGAAGGAAAACATCGTGAGGAAACCTGCACACATCTGCGAAGAAATTCAATGGTGTGTGTTAAGTTCCCAATCCGCAATTCGCGCGCGTGGGAACTATAGCCCAAACCCTCCTATACACGGAGGAGGCCTATGCCATAAGGCACGCCAAATTACGCGACAATTTAATTAAAAAAAAAAACTACAACAAAAACATTATCATGTGTACTTACTGAAATTGTAGCGAATTCGGAATAAAAAGGGTTATAAATAAATAAATAAAAAATCTTTACTGTTCCAACTATGTTTGTTCTCTTAAATGCTTCTGTACTTAACTTCCAAAAAATACAATATTATAATGTAGTAGGTACAGCCAAAGAAAGTAGAGTCGAAAATTCTATTGACATTCAATGTACTTAGTTCTATCATTTTCGGTAACTACCTGTATGGTTTGCGACAAGAAGCAAAGTTAGACAGTAGTACTGGTAATAATTAAAGTAAAATTACAAAATAAATTTAAGTACATTATTTTATGACCGTTCATTCTATTCGAGATGAGTTTTTGTAGTAACCTATTGGAGTCAACCACCTCTTTCGGGCTTCGACTGTTTCATATCAAATAATAAGTTAAGTACGCTTTAATAAAACGTATCTACAGTGTTTAGACACTTTTATAGCATAAAATAAACTTCAAGTCTGGAGCCAGACACTTTTGTAAGGACTAGTTATTTCTCAGTGTTATAAATCTGGTTGGTAGTGGAAAACTCTGATAACAGAAACCTTTGTTTTTAGTATCTAATAGTCATGTCCAAAAAAGTTAGCAAGTAATAGCAAGTAGACTATGTAATGGCTAGACTAGCTACGTAACGTACGTAGTACGTACGGTAGTGATGCGTATTATTAATTAATTAAAAACTATTTTTGGATGTTTAAAAAATTTTTTACTTAGGAACAGTTGCTTTGTTATGTTTTTATGCGTAACAAGCATGCATTTGATCATGATCACAATGGTAAGCGAATATGATGTGATCTAAGACAAAGCATACAAAACTTTGCAATACTTATTTGAAAAGAAAGATAACATTTATTGCCACAAAACGACACATAAAAAATATTAAAAAACAAAAAAGAACATTTCAAAAAATAAATTATGTGCCGAAAGTGCCAAAAGGGCCAAACTCAGCATGTTGCTGCGGCAGGCCGCAGCGCTGATTTAAAAGAAAGAAAACATTTATTAATTTAAACATTATTTTTTTATTTGAAAGAAAACATTGGCAATAAAAGTTTCTAAACAATTTTAAAATGTTCATCACTCTCCTTATAAATTAGGGTCTACACAAACGAAGTCGCGGGTGCCAGTTAGTTCTTGAATATAATAACGATGCGGAATAAATTAGCTAAATGCGATGCACAATAAGACTTATCTTCAAATCTCAAAAAACAAAGACAACTTTACTCTTTCATAGCAAACAATCCTCGCAGCAGAATTGTTCTTCAACAAATTAAATCCCCGTATTAATAAAAAATATAAGAAAGTACTGAAAATCCACTTCGGAACACAAAACGAGTTGCCGGTCGCCGCATAGTTGGCAAGAAAGATTATGCCAACAATAAAAAGTAAATAGAATAAGAGTAAGAATAAGAATAAGCGGAATGTCTAAAGTTTGCCGCGCTCTTCCGTGGGTATTAAGCCTGTTTTGTTCGCAACTTATGCCCCAGGGCATGTTTAGCTGAAGATATTATTTGGGTTTATTTATAATCCGCTTAATTTTATGTAACGATCCTAAACTTTTTTACTCTGAACCGGGAAAATGGACACTGAATTTTACGTTTTTTGGCCTGGTTTCTACTGAATTTTACGATTTGCATTAGTGTCTGACCAACATAAAAAAAAATTTTTGACTGAAAAGGATTTATTTATTTATTTATAGGTAATAATCTCATAATTAACACTAACAGTCTAGCCATGCATGTTAATTATGGATTGCTGATTCCGTGAGTTTTTTTTTGTGAATAGGTACATCTTTCATTTTCCATCAATTGATATTACATTTTCTTTTATATCGTCATACAATTATCATCATTTTTGTACTATCTAAATTTCTGCAAACAAATGACAATCTATCACAGCAGTCACGTTGATTAAACTGTTATACGCAAATCACTGTAGTTAAAGAAGACAAAAAAACAAAATGTAGAACAAAACGCCCACGCCGCAAATGTCCGAGATAGCCTCTTACATAATTGGAAGTTTTATCTCCCCGCATTTAGTTGTCATCCGGTCGTCCGATCTGTCCCCGCATTTATCCACATATCAACCAACGGGTCGTGAACAGAGCGCCTTATGTTTAGATAACTATTTCCTAATTCGTACTGTTGCCGCACAAAAAAGCGTAGAGCTCGTCCAAATAAAAGTGATGCATTTTTAGTCTAAATGTACGAATAATCATAAAAGGACTGGAATACAAAGAAAATTTCTTCTCATATCCAGGGGAGGCTGACATCATTGGGTTTTTAATTCTACAACGATAATACTGTAGTTAACGTACAAAGTCCAAACTCAAACGACGCCCTCTGCTAATTCATTTTTGCTAATTCGCTAGTGAAAAGTACCTATGCATCTACAACATGGACAAATTTAGACCCAGTTTTCCTGTCCCAATATGAACAACTAAAGCCGCTTGTCCTAAGTTTATCAGAAAACGTAGACACAACACGGTAGGTTTTTTCAACATTATAATGAGTTGAATAAGGATAATAAATATAATAATTATATGAACTAATTAAAATGTTCAAACAAAATTATTGCCATATTCAAGTATTATGTAGCAATATTATAAGTCAAAGCAATACTTGTGTTTAATTTACATCTATTCGATTCTCATCATCGTGAGCAAGGTCTCGAGAGGACCATGGATGCAAAGTCGCGTCCGAAACGTCGAGGTATTCACAAAAATACATTTTATTTACGTGATTAAGTCCCGTTTTTCTTATAACAATGTGTTAAAATTACAACAAAACGGAAAAAAAATGAAAAAAGAAAATGAATGAATGAAAATGATAAATGTTTAAATCGAATTACTTCTTTGTCATTTGAATGTTATTTGTACGCTATATAGCACAAGGACACAGAGTTTGCACCTAAGCCCACGTGCCTACAGCTATCGTCACGGAGTGCAGTGGATGGTGTGCTAATGCATTTAGAACGTGCGTCGCCTCACAACTACGGGACATGAACACGTTATTCCAGTGCCGTTCTAGAGTGTTACAACGTTTACTTTGAAACCACAAAACGATTATTTTGTTTGATATTATTTAACTAACATAATCTACGAGTATAGTCCAGTGCCTAGAACGACATTCGGGATTCGGGTACGATTAGCCAATTCCAGTATCTAACCCATAAGAGTGAGTGAGTTAGCAAGATAAACCCAAAGGTCTTGTTAAATACTATCATACTGCACGGAGAATGTTTAAATTTTTATTTTTAATCACCTAAGTAGCTAGAAATAGGTAAGTACAGACGACCCAGGACCGAGCTATCTGGGAGATGCATGGCACGGTGGGCCGACCCCAAATAAAATGGGAAAGGGCCAGGCAAAAAGACAAAGAAGTATCTAGAAATATGCTAAATTTAAATTTCCTGAACTTTAATGCGAAAATGTACAATTGTACACCCCCCTTATTTCCCTATTCAATGGGAGTTTCAAAAAATACTCTCTAGTGCACCTCTATTGTCCTCAAGGAATGTGTCTGCAAAATCAAGTCTATCTTCAGTCACTTAGGTACTGTAGGTTGTATATGTATAAGTATAATTTGTATAGTCATCAGCCAAATTTTTGTTTCTAGATAAACTAGCCATTGTCCTTCGCATTTGATCAAAGCTAGACTTAAGTCTTGAAGTTGAAAGCTGTAACTAGGCTTTGCTAGTTGGTATTAAGTGTAAGATACAAGAGCTATACATGGGGATATTGGCAATACAAAATGCTGTATTTACAAACAAAATGATACACATCACCATAGTTATTAGTATAAGGGGTCGTTTACACTGAGCCCACGGTTACACCAAGTTGTAAGTTAATTTCCTGTCTGCAATTGGCTGTATGTCGTTTCTATTTGGAGTGTAAAAATGGCTGTATTTACAAACAAACTGATACACATCACCATGGTTATTAGTCGAAGAACTGCATAAGGAAGCGTTTACACTGAATCCAGTTACACCAAGTTGTAAGTTAATTTCCTGTCTGCAATTGGCTTTATGTCGTTCCTATTTGGAGAGTAAACTTGGTCCAGCCAACTCCGAAACTTTTGGCAAACATTTGTACAGCATTAGTTTTGTTTATACCAAAATTAAGCAGCGGCTCAACGTCAAATGTTTTGTTTTAATTTCTAATTTCTAGTTTTATTTGCATACGAATATGATATTTACATTTGTCATACCGTACTAAGTCTTTAATCATACCTATTCCACGAAAATGCAAGTGTCCATAGGGTACTAGTTTAAAAGATTCAGCTCTGTGACACACGGACGGACAGACTGCGAAACATGTAGGGTCCCGTTAGCACGGTTTGGGCACATAACCCGAAAACTACGGTCGTCACGTTCCCCTTCTGGCACGTCTCCGTAAAGTCACGATTAAGTTCCATCCATAAATAGTGAGAAAAAAACGCAGACACGGTTGGATTTCTAATGGTGAATGATCTCATGAGACTTCCCCCTAACAATCAGCAAAGGCTAATGAATTGAACGTCATAATATGCCAGAATAAAATGGAAGTGGTCATGGTGAGAAATCGGCAAGAGCGAATCGTGTTAATCATTAGCTTTCTTTTTGTGATTAATTTTGTTTGGTAGTTAGGTAATGAGGACGGATAAATATAAAAAATAAACATAAATAGTGCCCAGCTAAATAAAAAACAAGTAAAAACACGTATTCTCTATGTTTTCTTTTACCCCCAAGCAGCCGCGACTGCTCCTCGCCGTAACTCACCGTAAAATATTATAGGTACAGTTAACGGAACGCATGATACACAATACTTAGTTGGATGGGCTTAGTTCCCTTTGCCTTTTCTATGTGCAAAAACTCAAAAAAAGATAAAACACTGATGAAGAGGTGGTATGGTCTCAGACCTTAGCTTGTCCGAATGGACAAACAAAAAAAAATAGATGTCATACACAAAGTAAAGGAACAAAATTTTCTGATCATAATCGTTTACGATTTGGAGCTAAAAGTTTGCCAGACGCCGTACAAGAGCATTAACATGGAACACTCAAATTATTAAATCAAACTAAATCCTGACATTTGAGTACATAAATTCGTTTAAGCGCCTTCTTTCATCTCCATATTGTAGGGATAAGGAAACATGATATTATACTTCATACTTAAGACTAAATAAAATCCTAACGCACGTGTCTGTAAATATTTACAAATAATCTCTCCAAACAGATAACCTGGACCCTATTTCATAAAGCTACACGTTACAATTTACAAGCGGAAGTCTCTATCTAACACATAGGGTCAGAAAGAGACTTCCGCTTGTAAATTGTAACTAGTAGCTTTATAAAATACAAGTAGGGCCCTGAGGTCCAAAGTCCGAAATAAAAGAGTTGGAATTTATATTTTTATTAATCTACATCTTAACGCAACTTATTCATAATCTTCTTAAAACTTCGATAGCTTGCTTATCTATGTTTCATTGTATGTGTGTGAAATCGTATGCGCGCGGCAAGGCGTAGACACGTAGATGGACCGGCCGTTGCCGATCGCAGAACTCCGTATGGACTTTTAACTTTTTTTGGTATGTGGCTGTTTCACTATTGCAGCCAGCAACAGCTTTCTATTCATTCTAAACTTTTCCTTAAATATAAACTGCGGTTTATAGGTACAGCTTTAGGATTAAGAGCTTTCGCGGGATGCTGTTGGACTTACAATGAAGTGCGGATGAGCGAGCAAAACTGTTTGTGTTGATTAAAACCAAAGTTGCGGGAAATAATGAATTCACTCCACTCGTCTCTACTTAGGGTAAGGGTGCGCCTACAATGGGCTCAAATACATTTTTCGCTATACTAATGAAAATATTTATATCATGGAGACGGTGGAAAATGGATTTGATTTAAATTTATTTTATTATTTAACGGCTACTTGAGCACTTTAGTTCAGCTCCTCGGGTACAAGATGGCGCGACCAAACTTAAAAAAAAAATAGGACCTTAACAGATAGATTTCGAGCCCTAAAATACAGGTATAAATACGGGTATTAAGGCTACTAATCCTAGATTTCTATTGCGTTGGTCTTCTAATATTGTAAAGAAGGACAGACATCTCTTCGCTACAAACTTAATCAAATACAAAAATAAACAAAAACTATAACAGGGATTGCAACAAAATCAGTCGTAGACATATTTATTCTTATTGCTAAACATATTAAATTGCTAGAAGTAGAGATAAAAAAAAATACAATTGCAGTAGGTACCATCAACTAGAAAAAAAGTTAGCCTATTCTTTAAATTTTCGTTTGCACCGATCTCAGTATGCGCCGCCCCTAAATCAGTTGAATTAATGCTCAAAAAATATTTCAACTGTCCCGACAGCTTCCGAATCTGAAAGCCATTACAAACAACAATAAATTAGCAGAGTTACGTCTTGTTTCGTGTTTCTTTCGTGTTTGAAATTGATAAGTTGTTAGTCTCAGAGAAGGGCTACAACTGGATGATAATTGAAGATATTTGATTGAGTAAACTTTTTGTTTACAATTAAACAGTTAACTAGTACTAGGTCATGACGTAATAAATTAATAATAATTTTACACCGTGACAATAGCGTGTGCGCTTGGATTATTTTGCTATTATTACTGTCAGTCTTTACCTTTAGTTAGACCCGGTACATTTGGTGCCGTTGATAAAATCGACATCACGCTGCATATATATAGCCTGATTTGATTTACTTTTTTCGTAATAATTTATTACGTAAATTGTCAACCTCTTTAGTTAACCGTTAAAGACATTTAAAATAAGCATAGATAATTATAATAAATTCTGTGATTGACTTTGACTGATTGCCAATCAACTATATACCATTTTCATTCTTACCTGTCCTATTTGGTAAACAAAATTCTAACCTCAATGTGCACATTTTTGTAAAAAATAAGGTGTATTATGTTATCAAATAAACCTGAGGTAATATTTTGTACATAATTTTGCTGATATTTATTTTATCTCCAGTTCCTTTATTTACGATGAAATATTTAAAAAATAACTAAAATGAGACGTTTTGAGGTTACAATTTTGTTTACCTAATAGGACAGGTAAGAATGAAAATGGTATAAAGTCTTATAATTTATTTTTTTAAATTTCGAATTGTGGTTTACGTTTAGTACCATTGAAATAAGTTATCATAATTATTTCAACGTCATGTTTAGAGGAACTATGTAACAAATATTCGTTTTTATAAAATTGGAAATGACTGCAACGTGTTTTATTAAAATTTTGTATGAAAAGTATGAATGTTATTGTGTCTAGTATATAAATGAATATACTTTTAGAAGCTCACTCACAAACTAGAACGTCTCAGTATACTCCAATTTTGAATCATAAACCAATTAGGTACGCGCAACTAGTAAATTCTATTCACCTGTCAGCGCCACCTATCCGACTAAGTTGCAACTGTTGCTGACAATTGCCGGTTCAATATAACATAGTCTTATGTCAGTTCTAGAGTACGCATATTTTAAGCCCAATGTTTATAGAGATAAGATTTGAATTTCTTTATTAAAATAAGACTTAGAACCCAGCCGTTGTAGGGAAGCTGAAATCTCCACATATTAGCAAGTTGCCGCTGATTTTCTAACAGTTCTCTTGCATTCATTAGCAACAGCTGCCTATTAAATTCACACAGATATTATACCTTCTAGTTGTACAATATTAAGGTTAAAAAAAGTAAACCTTAAGTTACAGTGTTTGGTTTTTTTTTGTTTGTTTCTTTTCTATAAAATTGTGTGTACATGATCTTATATTTGTGTCTTGCAAAATGAATAAATGTCTTCTTTCTTTCTTTCTTACATTCAAAGTGAGAACAAGGCCATTTATTTTAACTGCTCGAAGATGTTAGTATTATTTGTTGATATGCAAATATAGGTTATCAATACAGTCCCGCCTCTATAATTACTTCTAATTCTAAACCCTATTCGCTCCGAAACAGGCTGGAAGTGTTAACCTACGCATGCGTTTGACCACATCACATCACGCGTGATTGTAACTATGGTAACGAAGGATTGCTCTAAAATGAAGCACGTTTGCCCATCAAATGTCCATTCTCTCTTGATTTGGAAACTGCCATTTGAGCATTCAAAAGACACGGAACTGCGCGTCATTGGTGATGAGAACGACAACACGGTTCAAGTTTTAATTGAACCAGATAATTTTCCTCGTACAACTCCTGTTTTTGTCTTTTTAATCAATACTTAGTGAACGGTAATGAAGGCGGATGAAACACCCCAACAATCAAATAATCAGAATACGGACGTTGACAGCTGATGAAGGCTACCATAACAATACAATATGGCTTTGGGCTCTATAAGGGCTCTATAATTAAACCAAATTTACTCGTACACAAAAGTACAATAATTTTATTCTTAAAATAAAAACAAATTCGTTACAAGTATCGCGTTGCTACTGAATGTTGCTTTTTTAGCCTATTATTATGTCCCACTGCCGGGCAAAGGGCTCCCCTTCTTTCTTCTACTCGTCCCTGTCAAGTCAAGATGCTCCTGCCACCCTTTTCTATATGCATCCAAGTCGTCCCGCCATCTCTTCTTTGGTCTTTCTCTGTTTCGATGGCTATCCCGCGGGATCCAATGGTTGGTAATGTTTCTTACACATTTGAGTAAGTTTGATATCCCTTACTGGCGGTAATATTTTTTGAAAGCATCCGTAAAGCATCATTCTAAAGTGGTGTGAAATTATGCTGAATTTGATTAGAGTAGATGAAAATTACAGCTCTCATTTACCTTGTTATAAGTAATAGTCAAAAACTTAATTTTGTAGAAATAACCCGATTTTTACCACTGATTTCTAAAATCGGTTCGTATATTTTTACCTGACTATCTTATTTTTAACTTGATGTGACGTTTAGTTTTTTTTTATGACGTAGAGTCGCCAATTCGTCGCATGATTTAACTAAAGCGTTTCTATGGCATTGTGACTGCAGCCTACGGCGTCTTAACATCAAAATCTGTGACAAACAATAAACAAAACTACAACATTACGGCTGATTTCACGACCCCTGCTTTATATCGACCTCTATAAAAAGCCGATAAAACTATGTTCTAGTGTGAAACATCACATTTAAATTCCGACATATATTCGTAATTTTATGTTCGTATAAAAGGTTAGTATCAAAAGAGTTCCACGCATAATAGCAAAAGCCCGAACACAGATTTGGAACCTTTATTTTTATGAGGGGCCGACATTTGGCTTCCCTTTGGCCTCTGATTGCACGGCATTCCGTTACACCCTTTCTTATTCCTTGAACTATGTGAAAAACGCGCTTTTATCTGCACCGTCTGAAAGTGAAATCGTACCGTTACTCGAATAGCTATCAGTGCGACTCTTTCTAGCAAAACCATTTGGAAAAGGACCTGCTATGTGGAAAACGACGTGTGCTGGCTTTGCGAAAGCTAATTCTTGTATGTATTTTATTGGGTTTATCCTTACTTATGCTATGAATGTGGCCTTGTTTGATTGATTCTTTGCATCTAAGGTATTTCACATTTCAATGTCTTAAGCGATGATCGTACAATTATGCTGATAATCGGAGAACAACAAAGCACAGGGTGTAAACCTATGATCCGTTCAGAAATTGAATTAAAAATAATACATGACTGAAAGTTTTTGTAAATGACTGATTAGGTATAAATACTTTTATTAAGACACTAAAAAATACTTGCACGTGGTTCACAATATACTCGATCCTATGCATTGCATATATATGTACCTACACACATCGAAAAAACCTTGAGATAATCATTATCCCTAGACAAATTTGTTGTTTTGACTCGGTAGTAATTAATGTTCAAAACTTTATGGATAAAAAATATCAGTAGACATTTTTGATGAGTGTAGAAAGGTATATGTTTATATCACCAAAAATCTTCACCAACCATTCTGTAGTAAAAGAGTAACCGATTGCACCAACTATAACGTTCGTTAGAAGTAATAGAGGTATAATTGCACAACAGTTATCACAAAGTAATTGTTAAAATACGAGCAGGCAATTTATCATGCAGTTTAATCCGGCCCTCGAATAAATCACACCAATCAACGTGTTTGCGTTCTTAATTAACTCCGTAATGTTCTGTACAATTTGTTATTTCGCCTGTTTAAAGCGGATTTTGCAAACGTTTGGCCAATACTGGTTGTTTCCACAAACACTTTAGTCAATTGTTCTATTGCGCCAAGTGCGTAGAAAAAATCGATGAAATTGCAACATTGTTAATTATCTACTGAATTGGCTTAGAGTTGCTTAATGTAATCGTAATCGTACAAACTGATAATTAATTAATTAATTATATCGTTCGATACCACGCACTGTCGCGGGAGATCAATTTAATCGTTTTAATCTAAAAACTACACGATGATAATGAATATAATGATGGTCGCTTCATGGCATGACACGACGTTATGTTGTTATTTTGTAAATTATTGCCTTTTGTTGTTCTGCAAATTAAATCTCAGTTCAATCGATCCACTTGGTTTAAAGTTTGGTAGTTCCATAGTAGTGGTTAGTAGGATTAAATCGAGATGGTAAGGTAGTTGCTCTTCCATACAAATCTTTGGTGCAGCTACTGGCACCTTCTATTTACTTACATTGTGTGCGTGAGATCTTACTGTCCGTATAAGGCCGTAAATGACACCAAAAGTTTGTGCAGGTATTTTCCGAATTGGTAAATTATTACCATTTGACTGTAGTCTCAAAATATTGGCCTAACATATCTTAACTAAATTCTTGTAAAATTTTACCGTCAAACTAATACACAAAAGTATTTTAAAAATAGAGTCCCTATTCAATATATTCCATTCAATGGACGAATCGATTCGGCATTCATTCGTTGTTTAAATATTTCTTCGGTAATAAAATAACGTTTGCATTATTTACGCAGCATCGTTTTTCTCGTCGACCTCTCGGAGGGTCTCCATAAATTAGGACGTGTGAAAAGCTTTCGCCTTTATAAAAATAATACGGGACCTTGCACCCGGAACTACGAATGTCGTGATTTATTTGCATAAAATATTTAATTAAAATTCAGTATTATATTCAATCAACATTTCGTACAATTTTTTTGCAGAATTAAGTAAAACTAACTAACTAAAATTACTAAACTAAGATTCAAATTCATCCGTTCCTTCTAAATAATGTCATCGATAAACACAGATGTCCCTACCAAAATAAACGTAAAATTGATTACAGAATGTATTTCACTGATTGAATTGAATGCTAAAGAACAGCTGCTATGATTTGCTAGTCTATTTGCTGGCATCTGGATGAATAGGCCACAGTGGTAAATAGCGTGTGGATTTCGCGTTTGTACCGAAATTATCGCTTCTATTAGTCATTCAGCTGTATCATTTTCCATCATTATCTCTGTAACAGTATTAAATTTTCCAGCTTCAAAGTCAGTTTGTTACCTTTCCCAATTCGTATGGTAATGAAAGTAAAATTAATATAATCATGTCAAACGCAGGATGCTACGAAGACGCTTATCGAAACAGAAAAGGCGTTAGAAAATAGCTATTGGCAGTATTAAAAAAAACCTATCTACACTTTCTATTATTTAAGTTTAGGAGAAAATTACTTATGAGGAACAAATTAATAAACAAATCCATTAAGGAGACGGAGAAATATTGTGATTGTATAGGGTAAATCATATTCGCCTCTCGAAATAGTCTGTACATAATTGATTGAATCAGCAATTACTTTGTTAACACATACGTTACTTACTTACGGAGTAGACAGAGCCCATTTTGTTAAAGTTCATAGTAATGAACCAAAACATATCCCTTACTACTCCACTACCGCTACTAATAATATCGCAGTAGCAAGGTTGTTTAATCGTCTCCATGTGTCGAAGCTTTCCTACATCCAAGTCGGCGGCACCTTCTCTGTAGCGGGCTGTTTTCACAAATAAATAATGGAAGGAAGAGCTTATCCCACTCCCAGTAACCCCAAAACACGTATTGTTTAACCAGCAACTACGTGATGCGCCGGAAACCGAAGAATTAACCGAGCTCCACGAATCCCGAGCTTTACCTAATTAAAACAGAGTTTTGTTTCGCTTGTAGCATCGCAAAAGGTTTCTTAAGGGTAGGAAGCTGAGTATTATGGTGACAATTGACCGCGAATGTGTTTATAATCCGTAAGTCCGAGTATGTTAAGCGTGGGACGGTTTGTGTGAAATGTATCAAATGGTCTTAAATGACAGAATATTCAGTATGAAAATAATAAAACGTTAAGACTAACGTAAACTATAGATTCAAAGTATGAAGTGAGCATGGCCAAAAAAAATTGTCGCATAGTACTTAATTCACAGTCGGAAAAAAAGTTCTATGTACTTACCTAACTTTACAATTAGGCTGCACTGTTTCTTGCTGAGCAACATTATTTTGTTTTTTTTTTCTGAGCGCAACTAACCTCAGGTTTATTTAGAAAAACAATGCTGGCAAAGTTAAAAATAAGACGCATTTGTCCTTGTATCTCTCGGACACTGAATAAGTTTGCGGTGAGCGCCAATTAATGATCGGTTCGCTGATACAGCAGATAGACCAACAAAAAACTTGCAATTAATATCTGGTTTTTTGTAGAGTTCAGTTAAACTGGATAGATTAACTACAAAAATATAGGAGAAAAAAAAAGACAACTGTAATTAAAATTGCCTACAAAAATATGTGTAAGATATTTCAAAAGTAATGCTAAAAACTAACCTCGACGCTTAAAATAATTACAATTAAGACTTACTGTTTATCATTTCCCAGTAAAACTTAAGTACATAAATCTAGTCTCCTAAATTCACAGATAGGTACCAACTCACTCTATAAAGCCTGTCAATATCTCTAAAAATAATTATCTCCTCAAACAGCAACGACCAAAATTAGGCTGAAATAAAATAAAGTGTATTTTTAAAGGGAAACCATCGGAAGACGTCAGTCGGTACCAATCAGCTTCGGATCTTATTATTGAGCTGAAAGGCTTTACTTTACAGAGTGTAATGAATAGTCGGGCAGACCGAGGTATAGGTGTAGGTATAGGTATAGGTGTTTGCGAGGTCGTTATTTCTACAAGTCGGTGGAGGGCTCGTCAAACACTCGCCACAATACCGGGGGCAAACATCCCTCTGGACATTTCATTGTGCTTTCCACGCTCCCGCCTACCGGTAATTAGAAAAATATTTGGAAAATATCCGAACGGTTTTTAATAAGTTTTCAGTTTCATGTTGTTAGATTTGTTTGACTGACAGGTCACTTGAAGGAGTGGTTTTAACTATTGAAATAGATTTCATAATTATGCTGTCTTTTTTTTCACTATGCTATGGTTCCTTCCTATTTATTTTTACAGTGATGACCAGAGTTCTTTTATTTACGGCTCACTGTTTTAATAATTGAACTAATGAAATTTATAGCAAAATAGTATTGGACTTGATTATTTATTTTCTTTGCGGCTATATTTAATCAAGACAGAAACATAAAACACAGAAATAATAAATTAAATATAGGTAGGTACATATAGGTTCAAAGCAATAATAAAATAATTAAAACTCAAATAAACCACCCCGCGTCTCTTCCGGTGCAAAGGTGCCCATCACGTTCGCCGCATTGCCGCGTTGGATTGCGATGGACAATATAAATAGGACAACTTAAGTATTTTTTATTTCAAAGCTATAATTTCTAAGCGACACTGAAAATTAGAACACAGAAAAATCCGAAAAGTAAAGCTATGGCCGGGAATCGAACCCGGGTCCTCGTCATTCCGTGACGCGTGCTATACCCCTACACCACCCATAGCAGATCAAAGTAAAGCTATGGTCGGGAATCGAACCCGGGTCCTCGTCATTCCGTGACGCGTGCTATACCCCTACACCACCCATAGCAGGTGAGTAAGCCTTCGAATTTTTCTTTGCTACCGTCACGTGACCTAGTTACTATGCGAATATTTGTCGCTAAGCGTCCTCTGTTTGAATGATGTGTCTGTACGACACAATTACAAACTCCTGTGGAACATGTACTGCTCACCAGGGACGAGAGAAGGCGCTGTTCTTCAAATGATAGGAAATATCAAATGAATCAAGAAATTTTACTCAAACTCCTCTCTTTTTTTTACTTATTTTTTCAAAGCTAAAATGCAACCCAAAATAACTTATTGGCTCTCTTGAAAATAAAACCTTGTTCACATATTCCTTCGCATCTTTTCGCCTAGTAACTTTTTGCCTTTTCACTGATCCGATTATTTTATTACAGCAAAGTGAAAATGCCTAGTAAAGTTACGAGTATATGGGGCTTATCACAAGCTTGTTGCTCTTAGGGAATGCCGTGATATCGAGCGCGTAAGCGCATAAACATGTAAACATTTCTGAAATTCCTCTGTTTGATATAGCAGCTACTTATGTACGCGCGGAGGTATCTACAGACGTCGTAAGTTACCGCTCTATTTTTTATAAATACTAGTAGCCTTTTTTGATGTCGTTAGTGTTTATTTAATTCAGTTAGTAAATTCCAGCCTGATCCTTAAGAGTTAGGAAGAATTAGGCGGTATGTTGCTTGTAGCAATCATAAAAGTCCTGGCACAAGATCCTACCACCTGTAGTTAAAACGGAGGTTGAAGAACGCTTAAATTGTGTTGTGTGAAACACTTAATAGTCTAGGCAATAAAGGACTTCTGTGAAAACTTACTAGACACTCGCGTGATATTCTATGACATCTTGATGTTTGTGTCTTTGCGGCGTGCCCAGTTTTAGACTTTTGATTTAAGTTATTTGTTTCATATAAAAGAATTAGAATGAAAACCGAGCTGGGTTGGCCTTTTACTTAGCTTTGCTCTAGGCATTAATTTTGCTTGTGTCTGCTAAACATTTGACTTCTTTAATAATAATAATAATCTTTATTTGCTTAGAATAAGTACATTACAATAGTTGGTCAAATTATTAATTAGAGAGCTTATTCTGCTATATATGTTTGGTATACTTATCTACTAAACACTAGCATGCAAATATCAATTTGATATTATATTTGATTCTTCCAAAAAAATGTTTTGACATCGTAGTAATTTTTTTCTTTTAGCAATGCACATAACTCTTGTTTGAATTTATGAAATTGCAGTTGTCGCATGTCATTTGGCAATTTTTTGAAAAGTTTCATACACATTACAAAACAATTGTTTGTGTATAAAGCTGTCTTAGGAGCTCGGTCATTTGTTTTCTTTTATTAAGTAGTGTCTGTATTTCGTTATCGTGTTACTAAAAAACTCGCTTTCTTTCTCTATCTTATAAACATAGAGCAATTAAAAGGGTCCGACGATCATTGTGCTCTCGTGTCTCAGATAAGTCCACCACGCACTTGCCTGGTTTTGGCCTCTTAAAAGGAAATAACAAAACCCTCATTTTAATGTAATTTACCGCATTATTAAGTTAAGTTGGAGTGTACCAAACCCGTATTGTTATCACGCGCTGCCCGGAACGTGGCTCAAGAGTTTAAATTAACAACTTCCGGGTCCGGCGCATGCCGCAGTGACACGATTTTCTTTAAGGTTATTTTAAAACTAGCTGTTGCCAGCGACTTCGTCTGCAAAGAATTCGTTTATCGCTATCCCGCGGGAACTACGCAATTTTCCGGGATAAAAAGTAGCCTATGTGCTATTCCAGACTTTTCTCTATCTATCTATGTGCCGAATTTCATCCAGATCCGTTGGGCCGTTCTGGCGTGATTGAGTAACAAACAAACATCCATCCATCCATACTTTCGCATTTATAATATTAGTTAGATAATTGAGTTAACGCAAGACAAATAATCTGCAAACATTATTTATTATTAAAAGTGACAGCGTCCTCTAATCACGACTGATAAGTTGAAAGTGTTGAAACTTATTGGCGAGGCAGGTAGATACACAAACCTTTGTATTCCTACTAATCCTACTAATATTATAAATGCGAAAGTTTGTGACGATGTGAGTGAGTGAGTGTGTGTGTGTTCCATCTTCACGCTGAAACGACTGAACGGATTTAGATTAAATTTGTAACGGAGATAGCTGGTAACCTATATTAAAACAGGCCAATTTTTATTCCGGAAAATTACATAGTTCCCGCGGGATAGCGATAAACATTTCAATTTCTAATTCTAAGCGGACGAAGTCGGGGGCAGAAGCTAGTATTACAAATGCGAAAGTCTCTCTGCCTGTTACGCTTTCACGCCTAAACCACTAAACCGGTTTTAATGAAATTTGGTACAGAGATAGTTTCAGTCCCGAGGAAGGACAGGATAGTTTTTATCCCGGAATATCGCACAATTCCCGCGGGATAGCTATAAGCGAATTCTTCCTAGACGGACAGTTGTTCATATTTTCGAGTAGATAATGCCACGCTTCACTCACTTGCATTAAATTGAGAATACAGAGTTTCAGCATAAACGTCACGTTCGAAATTACTGAGAATAAATTTATTATGAATTCAGTGAGCACAAAAGCAAATATGTTGGGATGGATTGCATGCAATAATGTAAATTATACGCAATTCCCGTCAACCGTTCGTACCGTCATCGTTGCACAAAATAGTGCTTCTACAGACGTCGCGTAGCGGCTCGCTCAATCAGTCAATACACCGCTTTTAATAATTAATTGATGGTTCAATGGTGGTATGTATCAGTCATTCATTACCAAAGTGGCCAAATACATTGGAACACGCTTTTTGCCCGTCACACAAAGCATACTTAGTTTATATTTGGAAACTTACGTCGCTATACTTCATTTAATTTAGGATGAGAAACCACAACAACATTATATTGCGGCTCGTGAACTGTAATCTCTTTACAATTTGTACTAGAGTAAGAAATTGACGACACACAAATAAAGTGACATTAAAACAATTTTATTTTGCGGCTGCCAAACTATTGCACTGTATTATTTGCTAGGTAAGAAATAGTTGACCAGACGCAATATAATGTTTTTGTGGTTTCTCATTCTAAATTAAATGAAGTATAGGTAATGCGTCTGACGCTGAGACTGTACGATTCTATGAATAAAATGTCCTTCGACCTGGCAGGCTGATTTTGATAAAATTGATAAACTAACGAAGTGTTGCTGCTCTGTGAAATAGTGAGGTCAATGCTCAATCAATCAATCAATCAATCAATCATTTATTTGATAAAAGTAGGTGGTACAAGTATAGGTGACATGATAAAATGAGTTTCTCCACTTTTTGCCATTTTAGGCGTACAAATATTTAGGAGGGTTGCACCAAACGACAACCACAGCAGAACTACGCATGCACAATTAGTTGTAAAAAAAAAGAATTATAATAAGCTTTACAGAATAAATTAAATTAAAATTAATACAGAAGATCAAATCAAATAAAATAAAATAAAATATAGTCAATTTAGGTCACATCAAATACAGTTTTACGAATATAATCGGCCTGACAAATAAAATTATATTACAAATTAACACAAATAAATTAATCGAATCAAATAGAAATTAAATCACATGCAAGGAAATCAGGTTACTTAAGTTATGTCAAAATCTAAAAAATGGATTAGGCTTCTTATTGTTGCGTCACTAGTATTATTACATTTCTGAGTCATTTAAAAATTCTTGTGTGTTATAATAGCATTTTTCTTTCAACTTTTGCCTAATTTTCTTGTAAAAAATTCGATCTGGCAACGATTGGACAGATTCTGGTAACCTGTTAAATAACTTGATTGCCATGCGGAATAAGCTCTTTCTAAATAGGGCACATCTAGATCGCGGAGCTGAGTATCCACTTCTCTGGCGCAAATTTAGTGCGAGATTAATTTGGCGTTTGTTAAAGCGGCTGTTATATTTTTTAACAAACAATAGGCATTCCAGAATGTATAGAGAGGGAACTGTTAATATTCCTAAGTTTTTAAAGAAAGGTTTACAACTTTCCCATGACTTTAAACCTACTATAGCACGAATACATTTTTTTTGCATTCCAAAGACATCACGCCAGTTGCTTGAGTTACCCCAAAATATTATGCTATATCTGATAAGAGACTGAACATGGCCATGAAACGCTGTAATCGCAGCCTCCTTACTTGCTAATTTGGCTAATCGCCTAAGAGGATAGACAAAACTGTTTATTTTTGAACATAGTTTTTCTACATTCTGGTTCCAGTTACAGTTTTTGTCAAGATAAATACCTAAGAATTTAATTTGATCAACCACTTCAACATTTTCATTTTTGAAATTAATTTTGATTTTAGAATGTCGTGCTTGTGGGTGACAAAATTGTACAATTTTCGTTTTAGCAACATTTAAAATAAGGTTGTTTTCTTTTAGCCATTCTTCGACACGGTTCAGACTAGAACATATTTCTTTTTCAAGGGAATCTAGATTTGAGGACTTAATGATCATCGTACAATCGTCTGCAAAAAGGACAGTCGGGTGTGGGACATGAGTCGATAAATCATTTATGTAGATAAGGAAAAGCAAAGGTCCAAGTATGCTTCCCTGAGGCACGCCGTATTTTACATGTTTTAATTTTGATTTGCTTAGGACTCTGTTTTTCGTTTTAGGGTCAGTAGTACTTATTTCACAAAATTGTTTACGGTTTTCCAAGTAAGATTTCAACAAGTCAAAAGCCACTCCACGTATTCCATAAGAATATAATTTGGTCAAGAGGTGATCATGGTCTACATAGTCAAAAGCTTTTGTCATATCCATGAATATAGCTGCTACATGTTGCTTATCATTTATGCCATTCATGATGTGATGAAGTGTATCAAATACCGCCAACTGTGTCGATCTATTCTTTCTAAACCCGTTTTGCTCATTTACAAGGACGTTGAATTTTTCCAGGAAAGTGTAGATGCGGTCATAGATCAAGCGTTCTGCTAGCTTAGAAAAAATTGGCAGCAGAGCAATAGGGCGGTAGTTAGACATACTTTTTAGATCACCTTTTTTGAATTTTGGTTTTATCTTTGATATTTTGAAATGACACGGAAATTTGCCTTGTTCAAACATTAGATTTAATATGTGTGCTAGAGGCTTAGCAATTATTTTCGCACTAGATTTTACTTCTTTTGTACCAATATCATCATAACCGGTACTGTTTGTATTCTTTAGGCCACTGATTGCTCTAAGCACTTCATGCTCATCTGTAGGTGTTAGAAATATAGTACTTTGATTGAAATTTGTGTGAGGCATTTGTTTATTAATACCAGGAATAACTTGGTTGATGAAATGATCGTTAAAATTGTTAGCTATTTCACTTGGATTTGTTATTGTGTGATTTTTATTACTTATTATTTGATCGATCGAATGTCCTATACTGTCCCTATTCTTAAATTTATTTATAATATTCCATGTTGCTTTAGATTTATTCTCTTCATTTAAGATATATTGAGTGTTTTGTGCCCTTTGAGTCAAGTTTATCACCTTTTTTAGTCTTAGAGAGAATGTTTTGTAGTTTTGCTTGTTTTGTTTAGAGGGAGATAGTCTATATTTCCATAACAGTATCCTCTTTCTCTTTGTGCAATTCTTTATACCCTTTGTTAGCCAACGTGGTTTTCGTACATTTGAGTATTTTAATCTGCGCCACGGAAAACATTGATCATGAAACAGCTTAAAAATGTGATAGAATTCACAAAAAGCATTGTTCACATCAACACTATTATAGACATCGAGAAACGACAGTTTACTCAAGGCATCAGTAAACTTGGACATATTATCTTTACTGTAGTCTCTTTTCCTTTCAAACCAATGCTTTGGAAAGTGCTTTTTAGATTTCATTATTGGAATAGAAATGAAAATTCCCGCATGATCAGATAAACCTAATTCATATACAAGAGACTCAATTTTATTGTTTTTACAATTTGTAGCAAAGTTGTCTATACAGGATTGGCCCAGTGCACCAATCCTTGTTGGCTCTGATATTAATAATTCAAAATTATAGGATTCAAGAAGTCTTTCAAAATCGCCGTTTATACGTGAATCTTTAAGTCTGTCTATATTAAAATCTCCACATATCAGCATCCGTTTTTTAGTGTTAAGTGATTTCGTTAATATAAGTTCCAATTTTTTAAAAAAAAGATCATAGTTATTTGAAGGAATTCTGTAAACACAAACAATGACAAGACCAAGATGCACAACCTCAACCGCACAGCACTCAAAAAAGTAGTTTTTTGCAAGGTCGTTCACATCGATAGATTTGAACTCCATGTCCTCTTTTAACAATATACAAACACCACCTCTATTATTATTTTTCCCTTTATCCTTGGTTCTGGAAAAACAGCTAGCCATCTTGTATCCGGGTATTACCAATGCACTTACTTCGTCTTTTTTCATAAAATGTTCGGATAGGCATATTATATCCACCTCTCCACGTTTTTCTTGAACTTCGTCCAAAGCTATGATGATTCGCTCCGTCTTATTTAAAGCACCCGCTATGTTCTGGTGATAAATGATCAAGTTCTGGTTCTTAGTTTCGAAAAAAGCTTTTGGTCGTTTTTTTTTCAGGAATATCAACTTCCTTCGTAGGCTTTTCTGATTCGGTATTAGTAGCCATGTCTGCCTGTGTTAACTGGTCACCAGGAAGCGATGATTGGGTTATTAGATTTTCTTTTTGAATATTGTCTGTAGCTGTAGGAGATTCATTTTTGGGTTCCACTGTAATTTCCTTTCCGTTAACTATTAATTTGTTATTTCGAATCACTGCATGCTTACCATTTTTTCGAGCAGCAAGCAGAGCGTCTCTTAGTAGCTTTCTTTTCTCCAGCGATTCTTTGTCCAAAAAAGATGAAACCGATAATCCTGTATGTTTAAAGAGTGCGGAATTTTGAAGTATATACTTAGTTGCTCTTTTACTCATGAGTTCCATGACCAACGGGCGGCGGTATCCGTGCCTTCCAATCCGTGTTAGGTTTTCAATGTAACTATTTATATTTACATTTAGTGTCTCATAGAATATGTTTGAGACTCTATTGTATAGGTCACCAAGTGTTTCGTGATTGAATTCATCAAGTCCATATAAAACAATTTTTTTCTCGTTTATATTTTCGATAGTGTTGTTTGAGCTAATTTTGATTAAACTATTCTGAATTTGACGAATTTCTGCTTGTAGTTCTTGATTTTGTTTTTCTAATAATTCTATCCTTTTGCTATGTGAGTCTACATTATTTTTGAGCACCGTTTGTTCCACTGTTACTGAGGTCATATGTTCTTTGATTTCATGTTTTAGTTGGGCTATAGCTTGTCCTATTTCGGTCTGTATGGTATTTTTGATTGTGTATTGGATTGTTTCCCTTAATTTTAAGTCCAGTAATTGGCTAATATTATCAAGAGTAATTTGTTTACTAGCTCGGGAGGCATCCATTGATGAAGAGTTTTCCGGCGCCGGTGAAGGTTCAGGGGTTTGAGTCCTCTCTGATTGTCTGTCGCAACTACTATGTCCAGATGTATCGTCGCAGATAGAATCATCAACCGACATTACCGTTTCATTCAATGTCGCCGAGAGATGATGTCTTACAGGCGTATCGTCGTTTCGTCTTCGCGTAATATTAAAACACAATTCACAGGCCCACTTGGCCTTTAACTCATGACTTAGTTCTCTAAATTGAGCTGAAGTTATGTTCAAACATTTATAATGGTAACAGCCTTTGCAGAGATTACATTTTATAAGTTCAATTTCAGCCATCATAGTATTGCATGCTAGGCAATTCATTGCGATATCTTTGTTTATAATGTGCAATAGGGACAAGAACAAGTGCGCGATTTGGACCGATTCTTTGATGCACTATCAACTGTGCAATTCGGACCCTATAGATGCAGTACTCAAACGCTCCTCATTACGCGGCAACACAGTCCAAGTCCGTCCAGCTTTCACAATGTCAATGTCACAATGACAATGACATGACAGTTGACATTCGTGTTTAGAACAGCAGGCAGGACAGCTGATTTACCTTACATTTTTTGATAATTAGTAATGTAATTATTCTGTTATTTTAAATTATTTGTAAGTGTGTGTGAAATCCAAGTAATAATGTTTTTCCCGATGATAAGAATTGTGATATTACTTCAAAAATCAGCTCACCAATGTGTCGTTGTGATAATTTTAGTATCCGCTGTGCTTGTGTCTTGTTATCCCACTTAGTTCTGCGAAGGTTTGTGATGTTTTCTACGTTTTATGAAATAATATTGCCGGAGCATAATATATACGTCTTGCTAAGTGACAGCTCACTCACACCTAAATAGCTGCGCTTGCATTGGATCTTCTAAATACATTAAAAGCATAATTAATTGACAACTTTTCAGTAAATAAAAATAAATAACTAATTTAACCTTACCTGGGACCTTACCATGACGTCTTAATGCGATTCAGTTTAGGTTCGCTCGCTGTCAGATTCATACTAAAAGTTGCCAAAAATTTGAACTGAGTCGGAATTAGGACGTCATGGTAAGGCCCCTGTAGATAAAAAGTTCAATACAATACAATAGAAATAACTACCTACTCTTTATTGAAAAACAATACAGAAACAAAGAACAAAGTAGACAATAGGCGGTCTTATCACTTAATAGCGATCTCCGCCAGACAACCAATAAGACAGAGAAATAAGTTGTGTTGTTATGGTAGCTAGTCTAGTGGTGGTTCGTCTAGTTACGAGTAATAGTTTCGCCAAAAATTGCGTTGTTTTAAATGAACCAATAGGTATTCTCCATGCTTTATAATTCCCAAACTTTAACACACTCTCTCTTATTATGCATTATTTGTTTAGTTTGCATAGTGCACATTCTAGCACGACGTTATGTTCAAAATACCTAACAGAGCACTCGGCGCTCGGGGCCCAATCTCGGCTTTGCCCACCGTAAGAGGTTTGTCCAAAATGCAAATACTTACCAGGCTCCTACCATGGGACAAAGCTTCCTAGTTAACCAAGTTAGGAAGTTTTGGACGGAAATCAAATTTATGTCAATTGAAGAATGATTAGAATTAGGGGAAGGTGGGTCTTACCCCCCTATTCATAAACGCTCTATGGGCTTCTGCTAACTTAGCAATCGTTTGTCCTTATCTGTGAAAGGTAAATGTCAAAGTGACAGATACTTGTCCTTATCTGTCACTGCGCAAGATCCTAACACCTGCAGTTTAGACGGAGGTTGAAGAACGCTTATATTGTCTTAAACACTCAATAGATTAAGCAATGAAGGACTCATGTGAAAAATTACTAGACACTCGCGTGATATTATGACATCTGATGTTTTGTCTTTGCGGCGTGCCCAGTTTTACCCCCTTATTCATAAACGCTCTACAGGGTGTATCAGATACCCCCTAACAATAATCCACTGGGGTATATAACCATAGCTATAGAAGCTAAAAAAAATGGAGTAAATTTTTTTTTATACATTCTATAGGAATGATTAGGTATAGTTAATTCTTATAGAAAATAATATAAAAAAAAAATACTCCAATTTTTTTCAAAATATTTTTTTAGCTTCTATAGCTATTTATTTATTTATTTATTTATTTATTGGAACACAAACAGTCACACATGGCTCATAAACAAATCACAAAAAAGTTTATATCATTGACAAAATAGTGTTCACATTTAGCATAGCAAATTTAAATAATTCAGCCTCCTAGCTGAATGTGACAGACGCGTAAGGACGCGAAACAATATCAAAAATACTTAAATTGAATGCAACAAGCTACATTTTTTTAAAAAGAAAAAAAAACTTAAAATAATTTATATAAACTTTCTCTAAATGTATGGAAAGAAACGTTAAACAATTCTATATAATTACAATAACAGTTATAGAAATCACAAGTGCGGGCAATATAATGAGTTCTTAAAGTAATTAGTATTGTAAAGCGGTACGTGGACTAGGGTTTTACGGTGAAATTCACGACTGGGGCATCGAAAGTAAATCTTACTGAGCAAGATGGGGCTGTCAATAAAATTATTTAAAATCTTAAAAAGAAATGTTTGGTCTCTAATCAGGCGTCTACTCTGAAGAGATTGGTTGCACACTCTCCTGATCGAACCGCATTCGGAACCACAACGGTAACGAAGATGTTTTACAAATTTGTTTTGTATCCTTTGGATACTGTCAATATAAATATATACCCCATAGCTATGGTTATATACCCCAGTGTATTATTGTTAGGGGGTGTCTGATACACCCTGATATAGGCTTCTGCTAACTTAGCAATCGTTTGTCCTTATCTGTGAAAGGTAAATGTCTAAGCGACAGATAAGGACAAACGATTGTTAAGTTAGCAGATGCCTAGAGAGCGTTTATAAGGGGGTTACTGTGGATCTCTTTTTTTTGTAAGCTATGTACTGATCCCATTTTCCACACTTCCACTGAAACCCATCTTCCCCTACGTATAGGTATCAGGCCTACTAAAATAATATTTTAGTACCTATTATAAAGACGAAGTTCTGCGAACGTCAGAGTGAGGCCAGTCTGAACTATGCTTCGGATTGTGCGCATGTGGCATAGTTCAATTAAGTTTCTTGACAAAGTGCAACTGTATACAGCAGTGTGCTCGATAGACACCCCCCTTATTCATAAACGCTCCATAGGCTTCTGCTAACTTAGCAATCGTTAATTTCTACACGACACTGAAAATTAGAACACATAGAAAAATCCGAAAAGTAAAGCTATGGCCGGGAATCGAACCCGGATCCTCGTCATTCCGTGACGCGTGTTATACCCCTACACCACCCATAGCAGTAGACTTGTTGTCTAACTCGCTCGCAATCGCCATCGTGTTCATTTTGACAGTTCATGTATGGGCTGACAATCAGCATCGGAATCAGCTAGCTGTCACATTCATACAAGAACTGTCAAAATGAACACGACGGCGATTGCGAGCGAGTTAGACAATAAGCCTACAGGTTAGCAATCGTTTGTCCTTATCTGTCACATTGATATTTACCTTTCACAGATAAGGACAAACGATTGCTAAGTTAGCAGAATAAGGGGGTTGGTCTTTACTTTTTACTTTGTCTGAATTTTAAGTGTGTCAGAATTATAATTTAGTGAATGTTTCAAAAATATCAACCAATTTTTATTTTTCAAGCATCTTGAACGTACCTCATCTTATTCTATAACCTAGAGGTATATCAAAATACGCATCAAATTCCGTTGTGTACATACCTAGTTTAAAAGATCTAAGCATACCTACATACGTACAGACAGCGGAAAATGGTTCTATTTCAAACTATGTAAAGAAAGGAGTCAAAAAATAACATTTTCGTTAACCCGTAGTAACGCACCCATTGTCGTGAGAACCCCGTTTCCATTTGTGTACCTACGTTTGAGTGAGAAGTGACCACGCTTTGTTTAACTCTGAATGGCATGTTTGTTTGTTTGTTTCCTCAAACCTCAGCAACTTCGAACTCGCCAGTAGACCTTTTAAAAATACAAACGGAGGGAAATAGGTCGCGCTATTGTATGCCAGAGCATCATAAAAACGTGTTTATTATTCGTACACATTATGGTATTCAATTTATTTGATGTAAAGGAATTAAATTGTTATAAAATATGACTATTTTGTAGTCTTAATTTGTTGTCCTTTAATTTTTCTCCTATCTTTACGGTATATCGAGTTTGTAGAAAAACGCACTCTAAAAACATCTAAAACATGCAAGTAAAATGTTTTCTTTACAATTTCATGACTATTACATACATACATACTTAAATACATCACGTCTTTATCCCTTCAGGGGTAGACAGAGCCTAAGGTAACAAGACCTACAGACCACGTTTCGCAAGATTGTGGGCATAATTATAGGAGTAAAGGGGAAACAAAATAGTGATTGGTTGCTAGCCGCATAGCATATAACATGATTCCTAAGATCGCCTACTTCCTCGATGGGCTTTTACCATCTACACGTGAAGAGAAGCAGCTGTACATTCTATGTATTTTCTTTGCACCCAGATCAGCATGCAAGACCTTTAATATCATTCAAATTAAATTTTCGTTTCGTTAAAAAGATTAATCAATCACCTCACCTGCTACTGCTGTGAGGCTTACTCACCTACTATGGGTGGTGTAGGGGTATAGCACGCGTCACGGAATGACGAGGACTCGGGTTCAATTCCCGGCCATAGCTTCACTTTTCGGATTTTTCTATGTGTTCTAATTTTCAGTGTCGTTTAGAAATTAGATTCGTAAATTCGTAATTAAAATTCAGCTCAATTTTTCACCATATCCGAATGGTCCTTTTGCTTTCATAATCCATGCGTATTTAGTCATTTAAGTATTTATCTTTACGCATAAACGTGCGCAATTACAATTACAGATTACGAACAGCTCATCATTTTACAACATTTAATGATGGCTATGCTCGTCATCGTTACGCCAAGTGTTTCTTTAGTGACGTCGCATTAAGATGTAATTCATTTCGTCAGTAATTTACTTGCCTTTGTAGACGACACAGTTGATATTAGAGTTACAGTACCAACTTTAAAAGTCCATTTGGATTGGCTGCTAAATCACTCAGAGGTCTTAACCATGGCGTCTTAATTCCGACTCAGTTCAGGTTTTAGCTGTCGTTTTTAGTATGAATCTGACAGCGAGGGAACATAAACTGAGTCGCATTAAGACGTCATGGTAAGGCCCCAGCTATGTGAATCGTAAGTATTGCGTATACACCGTTGCATCGCGCTCGTTGTTACCCAGCTCCTTTGTATTTAATTGAAACCGATTTCAATAAACATTCATTTAACGGAAAAAATAATCATCATCAGCCTATGTTCGTCCACTGCTGGACATAGGCCTCTCCCATGGCACGCCACTGAGCACGATCCTCGGCCACTCTCATCCAGCTCTTGCCAGCCGCCTTGCGGAGATCCTCGCTCCACCGAGTCTGAGGACGTCCTACGCTACGTTTGCCTATCCGTGGTCTCCACTCAAGAACTCGTCTACCCCAACGGTTATCGCTTCTTCGGGTTAGATGACCGGCCCATTGCCACTTCAGCGTGCTAATGCGATAATAGAAAAAATAATAACTGAACATGTGATATAAAAAATAGGTCTCACAAAGCTAAGCATACTGTTTGATGTTACTTTACTGTGCATACAGTATGTGTATCAGTTTTAATTAATGCGATTCTCCGAGTTGTCTCGTATGTTAGCTATAAATTGTGTTGTAAACGTTCTCGGTACGGTATATCAACATGCTACGATCACGCCTACGCCTACGCCGGTGCTACGGAGCTACGGCGCCGCTTAGGGAGAGTTCTGACTGCATAAGAGGAAATTGAAATAAAATGTAAAATGTCAGTTGGGGACCTACATATAAATATTTTATAATAACATCGGGGAATTTGTATCTACAATTTTTTTTGAAAAAAAATTCATGTTCTCGTACACATTTTTTTATCGAAATCGTTAAAAGCCAGTAGCATAGATATAAATTTTTGTTGTCAAGTCAAGCGTGAGTCGTGTGTCGCAATTTCATATATCGTGTTAATTTGACAAAGTGCACAAATCTGGTGCTTTTAATAACGTTATACTTAATGATAAATAGGCACCAAATACCACATTACAAGTCATTGTCCCACAGAACCTGCGAAGTTCGTTTATTGTGAGTTTTAATCAGTTTTAAAATAATTTTAGGCAGTTTAACAAAAGGTTGATTGAAAAGGAAAGTGAATTTTTGAATTTCCGAATTTCAAATCAAATCGACCACTTAAAGTGGCCGAAAAATGGTTAGCAAATATTTAAGCGGGTGACTTACGACATAACATACCGTGGTTATATTCTCTTTGGACATACCTACCTACATACGATCAGTGCAAGTTTTTTTTTTATAATATAGGGTGTCCAACGAGTAAGTGGCCAGTTACATTTTTATCCAAATAAGGACCAGTTCCTAATTTAGTGGAAATTTCGACAAACCCCTTCTTAGTTCTCTATGATATCAAGATATAGTAGCGGTATCTCTCTTACACGTATGTTCGCCTTTCAAGTTACTAGATCTAATATTTTAGTCTGTACGTTATAAGTCAGTCACGTTAATGATGTCTGTGGTCACGTTCTGGGGTCACGTTACTGTTTTATAGGATCACGATAGATTTAGTACGTGGGTGACTTAGCTTCGCTTAGCGCCTTTCTTTCTGTGAAATTCTACTTCTCGTCTACAAAAGCCTGAGAATTAAAATATATTCGGCTGCACAAAATTTTGCCGATACAAAATTACAGTTTGTGCCCCGTATATAACCAAGTTACATATATCTGGCACTGGTAAAACCAATGTAGGATGATTAATTTACGTTTAGGTGCGGCAAGGTGGCCTTTGATCGACCCCTAAGCCGTGAACATTGTTTGTTTTAATTTATAAATTGTCTTTATTTTACCTTACAATGTCCAGGTAATGTAAAATAGTTATGTACGGGGAACAAGCGAAAATTACCTTCATTATGAGGGCCACTTTTTTCCGATAAGTATCAGTGGCGTGGCGTCAAGTATAACAGAAGGCAAGCCGAAGGGAACTTAACTAGCCTTTTCCTCTAATTCTGGACAATAATTTGCCCAACTGCCTTAAAATAGGCAAGCCGGTGGGAATCGAGTTCTATGGACGCCACGCCACTGATAAGTATATTATATACATATATCACAAGAAAACTAAACACAAAATACCATTAACTTACTTTATTTTCATACGTAACAGCATCTAAAGGCTTCCGTGTTATTTAATTAAAGAACAAACAACTTTAATTAATTATTACCTCAGCTCACCCGGCAATTAATCATCTGCATGGAATAATTACGTTAGTACAGTTAAACCATTTCAATTGTAACCAACCGTGGAAAGTTCCAACGATTACTCGTAAAGTTGTGTACTAGCTTTCACCCGCGGCTCCGCTCGCATGGCGCATTAAATGTTGGAGTAGACATTCCAGGATTTTACTGAACTCCCTTGGGGATTTGCAAAAATTCCGTAGGAGTTACCAAAAAATATATTATCAGTCCTTTTACGTGAACGAAAAATACATTCGTGTGAAATTTAATTAATGGTTGAGATTTCGGAATTCAATATTTTTTTCTACATATAACAAGTTTGTTACGTTTCATGAAAAAGTTTAATCTCTACTGAGGTTGAAAGAAAACGAAGACTCAAAAAATTTCGTCGATAATTTGATAATAAGGCGATTGTTACCCCAAATTCGTTCCTTAACAATAGTGATGGATCGTCGCGGGCACAATATAATTTCATCAAAGAAGCCTGTGATGAATGAGGTATCAGATATGCAAACAAAATGCACCAATCAGTTATACCCGACTGGTTACTTTTAATAAGGCGGTAACGCGAGATTTTGACACTTTTTCTCGGGAGTTTCTTTGAAATATTGGGAGGGCAAATGTCACGTGAGATTTTTCTTGGCTTTTTCACACCGTGTTTGTATTGAGACTATTTAAATAATGACGCATTTTCGAGTTTAGTAATAAGTTACGTTACGAAGCAGGGCTATCTATTTTCGAGTAGCTATTACTAAAGCAAGGCGTTTTAAAATCATTCTGGAACATTGATGGATGAATTAGTTGAACACTCATGTTTAAGATTTTTATTGCCTTTACCTTTGACACCGCACACATTGAACTTAGAAATGTATTTACAGTACGGCTAGTAGACTAATCTACCTGCCTTTTTCTTACTGTTAGTTCTACATAGAATGACTGGTAGTCTATATCGCGCGCGATTCAGCTCTCGCGCGCTCTTGTGCTAGCCGTGCAGTGGTGTTCCAGAGAGGAGGCGAGTGCTGGCAGTGGGACATAATGTAACTGGGAATAATTACCAAATTTGTCATTTTTAATAATTTTACATTTTTAATAGTTTTTCATCTCTAATAATATTCATGTGAAATTAACAATGTGAAATAGAATATATTTACCTGTAATTTTTATTAAGTATAATTTTATTATTTTTATATTTTAGCATTATTGTAACAAAATAATTCTCTTATTTATAATGTATTGCATGGAATTCCTTAAAGCAATAAATGACTGATTACTGATTACTGATTACTAATGATGATGATGACACTAATAGTATGGACAGCTCCTACGGTTAGGTACGGATGGCTTTAGCTCCTAGAACTTTAGAGTTAGGTAGGTCACCAAACTGTATTTTCGAATGTTCTGCCTTCATTCTCATGACCGAAATTCTGCAACAGAACAGCCAAGTGCATATTCTGTCACGTTTACGACCGCTCGAAATTTTATCACCGGGCGCAATTACCGTGTCTCATGTGGAAAAGGCGGTGGCACACTTGGCGCAGTGGTCTTGCATGTTGTAAACGTGGCATTCGGCCAGCGATATCCAATTGTTAAATTACACTCATTGTTTTAGTTTTTTTCATCATGGCCAGTGTCCTTAAAGCCTAAAGCAACGTTATTTCTACATAACTTGAATTTTATCCTGAAATTTGCTTTAATGTGACTGCTTTTTAGGGGTGGTGTTTGACGTTGATGTCGGTGTGTGTGTGTATCTGTCTGTGGCTATCGATATCGATTATTCGGCGTAGTTTAAGTCAGTTTTATACTCTGCAGAATTCCATCTTTCACTCATAATCAAAACTACCCGTTTTTATTACGGTCCGTTCTAAAAGGAGACGGGTACTGTCTCGCGCGCTCTGTGCTAGCCGTGCTGAGGCCTTACCATGACGTTTTAATGCGATTCAGTTTAGGTTCGCTCGCTGTCAGATTCATACTAAAAGTGACAGCTAAAACTTGAACTGAGTCGGAATTAGGTCGTCATGGTAAGGCCCCTAGTCGCGCGTACTAATTATTGCATAGAAAGAACCCAGATGTGCCCCCATCCTAACAACAATCGTGGGATTCCGCATTACCGTAGTGATTTCATGCACTCCCGTGTTTCATGGTGGATTGATGGACCACACAAAGTAAGATGCGGAGGGAAGTAAATTAACTTGTAAACTAATTTCAGCTTTCACCGGATAATAACCGTTGATTTGTTAACCTTCGCCAACACTTGGGAAATTTGTAGGAAAACATGGAGTAGGGGTCCTAGGGGTTCCTAACGCAATCCAAGTGGCTTATAATAAAGACGAGGTAGCCCGAACCTATTAAAAAAAAAAACACGGGACAGCACTCCGGGAGTGCCGGCAGAAGTGAAAACTACACACACGCACACTCGCGCAAAAAGAAAAAAAAAAACACAAGAGATTTAATTTTGAACTGCGGTCACCTGAAAGAACACACACAGGATCCTGATATCCTGGTACTTAACTCTCCCTCCGTCTTACGTCTGACGCGAGTTTAGCATTATTTACCCATCCCAAAAAGCGCTCTGCGTCGCCAAAGGAGTTTTCACTTCAAAAATGTACCTATCACTGTTTTTATCAATCGGCAATATCTATGTACTTACTTCCTTCAACAGTACAGTCAGAGTCATAAAATAAGTTGACTGGAAGAGATCCCTTAAAGGGATAAGTCCGCCTTTGTGCATGTATCTCATTGTTTGTCAATTGTTTTGTCTTGTTTATTTTGCACAATAAAGAGTTTACATACATACATACATAAGTAGGCCACCTTGAATGTTTCATATTATAATGACGCTATCTTATCGCTATGGGGTGATCCGAGAAGTCGTCTCGACAAAATAACAACTCGCTTCCGGGAGATCGTATTTTAAATAGTTCTTGGCCGAAGACTCTATTATTGTTCCGTAACGAAAGATCGGAAGATTGGTGATCTGTTTTGGAGATTCAGTTCAGGTAAGGTAAAGGTTTTTATTTAAAATATAATTATGGAGATTTTTGAACTGTTTATGACTTTCCTGTCGTTATACAAGTGGGATAGACGATAAGATAGCCAAGTGGTTTGTTTTTTTTTAAATTCTATAATTTGTATTCTTATTCTTTTAAAATAATACTTGACCCCAGACTTGAGATGAGATTGAGGTTCCGGCTTTGAATCCTGGCAGCGACAAACACTTGTAGGTTGATTTCTAAAGTATGTACCAGTCATATTGTTACTACTTATATGTTTGAATTTATCTATTTTTTCTATTTTATCTACATCATATAAGTTATTTATTTATTTATTATATAAGTATGTATATTAATATAATATTATCCGTTGCTTAGTAGCCATAGAACAAGCTTTGCTTAGTTTGGGGCTAAACGAATTGCTGTAAATAAATATTTATTTATTTATTTTAATCACGCTCAGCTTGATATAGGTTGTATGTCGACCTTTGATATCGGTGATCGAAATCTCCGTATAAGTACTTAACGTGTTTCAAAAATACAACTAAATATTATGTCCTCCATAGACCATTTATTAAATAGAAACATGATCACTTTAAGTGTATAATTATAATTATATAACTGTTACAAATATTGGAAAAATCTCCAACAAATCATTGTACATAGTATTGGCCACATAATTATACATCAAAAAAATTGTAGCCCATTCTAGGCCAGTCAGTAAGCAGTACCACGATGAGTTACGAGCAAATCCAATAATGGCGGCGGCTGGAATAGTTTTATATACTCACGAGCAAAAATAATGAGTCACTTTTATACAACTTTGAATGGAAAGTGACCTGATAAATTTGCTAGTCAGTGTAATTTTAATATCAATGCGCGCAAGTAGTGATCAATCATTACCGCCATCAAAAATTTGGAATCTCAATTAAGAAACATTGTACTTAAGTCTAATAGATGTGCTCTTAGTATAAAGGTGGGCAGAAGACAAATAAATGCTCGAAGGTAAGGTTGTAAAATTAAAATGAAGTAAAATATCATCGATGATCGATAACTTAATGACTACCCCGATATCTGTTATTTAACATTCGTATCATTTCTTCGGTTACTCAGACATGCCTTGACATAACAGACAAAACTTACAATTTGCTAATAAGAAGGAAATTGTATTTAACTTGATGTGATGATTCTCAGATTATTCGGAAGCGTAAGTAGATATCAAGGACCAAAAGGCAATCAATTAATTAATCATAGTTTAATTATTAAAAATAGCGTTATATCTCCGTGAACTTCTTAAAATAATGTGAAGCTAAGCCGGGTGCTCATACTCACTAGTGAGCTGTAACTGTAAAAGCGCAGACAGTGGCGTAACTATATGGTGGCAGGGCTGGCAAAATGCCAGGGGCCCCCAGCTCTACGGGGCCCCGAACTGGCTTGGCACGGAGCACAGAAGGGAAGGTGATGCACTTCTTTATAGTGAGGAAGGGCCCCATCTGATGAATTTGCCGCGCGCCCCTGATATTGTAGTTACGTCACTGCGCGCAGATGCTGTAACTATTCTGTGTATCTGTTCGGTTACAGTTTGCTAGTGAATACCCGGCTTAAGAATAAGGTAGAAAGTACCTGATGAATTTTGTAGCATAATGATTTCCGCGAAAGACACAAGGACACTTTTTAATGTATACATTTGAATGAATATTAAGGTGAGAACATACGAGTATAACACTTTCTATTGTAAAATATAGCTTTAGAATAGCTTATAATTAATGTACTTATATTTTATAGTCTCTTTCTTAACTTTCCTCAATAAAGTGGTTAGGCATCAATTGAGTAAATGCTTTTATATGCATATAAATACATATCTCTTATTTTATGAAGCGCTTTTCAGTACTGGCATCTACTTTTATAAAATATGCAAAGGCACAACATTTAAATTTGAGGCAATGCAACTACCATCTATTAACCGTATTATAATAGTTAGGTAAGGCAAGAAAACTGTAAATTTCATTATCTAGCGTCTTATTACCACAAATCTAATGTATCGTTGAGATATAATATTAATGAAAATAATACCGACTATCTATCGAAAACACTTTTCAAAAACCACTAAGATAAAATGAGGACGGTTTTTTTAATAGTAAAAGAAAAAATCATTTGTTAGTAAAGTTCAATTTAAAATACTGAGATTATAATTTGTTTTTGAGATTCTTTCATAAGATACATAATTTTTTCTCATTCATTAGAATATAATAACAGCCTGAGCAGATGAATTCAGTTTGAGACGTTAAGAAGTACACGACATATAGATGTACATTCATTAAAAAACTTAATTGACGACGTTTCTCGGAATAAAAATAATCAATACAAGCCGAGCAGTCCCAACAAACATTTCTTGTAGTGGCCGGAACAGTCGCCCTGAAACATAAAAACAATAATTAAATACATACGTACATACATAAATACCGTCACGCCTCTTTCCCACAGGGGTAGGCAGAGACTACTTTGTTCCACTTGCTACGATCCTGACACACCTCTTTCGCTTCATCCACATTCATCAATTTCTTCATACATGCTCGTCGGTTTCGGGTACTCTTGACCTGACCTTTTTCCAAAACGTCCCCAATTTGATCACAAAACGTCCGTCTAGGCCTTCCCCTCCCAACGCACCCATTCACACTAACCCATATAAATCTGTTTAGTTAATCTTCTTTCATCCATCCTCTCTACGTGACCAAACCAACTAAGCATACCTTTTTCTATCCTAGTCACTATATCCTTTTAATAAAATAACGATTGAAAAATAATCATTACCAGTATTAGTGTCGCAACGGCTTATGAGCGCTCGGCAAAAGTGGTGGGGTTGTTTTGTTTGCGCAGGTGTATATCCTTCAGGGACGCGAGACGTGGGAGCGGGGCACGGGAGCGGGAAGCGACTGAACGAACCAATAGAATGCATTCGCGCCACGTAACCCGCTACCTCCCCGCGTCGCGCCTCAGTCCCCCCGCCAAAGAGACCCAAAGAATGAATTCTGCGCATTCAAGGTCACCGCTCATAAACCGTTGCGACACTTGTAAGTACTTGGCCATAAAGATTACACATCGGTCTTCTCGGCTAATTTCGGCTTCGTAGAGCGTTGTCTCGCACTAACTTATTTGACGCCTATTGTCTTGTTCCAAAGACCGTTCAATCTTTATGGCCTGTATTTACAAAAAGGTTTCATAAAGGCCCTGTCGTCCCGGTTGATCGACGCCATAAGACGCCCAAGAGCTGGCATGTACATATCCAAGGGGATCATTAAAGGGGTAATGCCGCCAGCGCCATGGGGACCCTGCCACAGCCGTAGGGCTAAACAGGGTTTTTTTATGACTTTTTGAAGTGATAACTTCTTATGGGAGGGTAAACCGCTTCGTAACGTAACGCGTTACGGCGCCAGTCTGTCTGGCTTCCCTTTCTCTGACGCATACGGCAGCGGTAGCCAGGCTCTTCCTCTCTCACTCTAGCCCACAGCGCTAGTCGTACCGACAGACGCTTCCCCCTCTCTCTACTCTACTAGTGTGCAATAGACATAATACTGTTAGTATTAGATTAGAAAGTCTTAACTTTAAGTTAAATATCACTTCTGTCGGGCGTTCCGAGACGCACACGTTTCTTGTAATTCCTTGTATATTGTAATTCTAACCTCAATCCAGCTCTGTAGCGTCTCGCCGTACTTGGCCTGGAACATGTCAGAGATGTCGCCGAGGTCGAGCTCGCAGCGCGTGACCATCACGCGGATGAGCTGCCGGTCGTTGGTGCCCATGCCCTTCATCGACTTGTGGAGGCGCTCCGCGAAGAACAGCGGCTTGTTGCGGACCACTTTCACTGGGGAAACAACAAGAAGCCGTTACTATACAATACAATACAAATACTCTTTATTGAACACCACAAATCAGTACAAAACAATACAGAAACAAAGAACAAAGTATACAATAGGCGGTCTTATCGCTTAGTAGCGATCTCTTCCAGATAATCAATAAATCAGAGAAATAAGTTGCCATTAAAGTGGTTGCATGAATCTAATCCCTTTAGCCCGTTTCGTCAAAAAAAATCAGTTCTAAGCACAATTTATTAGTGTAAAAACGTCTTTACGTGACTTGTATAATAAATCGCAAAATTAAACTAGTTTTTTTTATAAAACGCTTTTTTTATACGACAAGGAAGGCAAACGAGCATGGTCGCCAGGGCCCTATTTTATAAAGCTGACTCTATGTGTTAGAAAGAGACTTCCGCTTGTAAGTTGTAACTTGTAGATTTTTATGGGCCCCGATGGTAAGTGAGCACCACCAACCGTAGACACTGGACACCCGCAACACTAGACGATAGCAGATGCGTTGCTAGCCTAGAGGGCTAGCATAGAATACCTCTTGTGCCAGTAATTTCACCGGCTGTCTTACTCCACGCCGGAACATAGCAGTGCTGCCTGGCGGCAGGATTAGCGAATAAGACGGTGGTAGCGATCCGGACGGACCTTGCACGAGGTCCACCCGCAAATGCCCGCTTGTTAATGATTTAGCATCTTTATTTTTTACGAATATCTGACCAATCTCAATAAGGCTTAGTTACCCTTCTAGGTTGGATGGTCAGATGGCAGTCGCTTCTGTAAAACTAGTGCCTACGCCAAATCTTTTAGATTAGATAGATTTTTTACGAATATCTAAGGAGGTTTTTTCGTCACGTACAATTCAACCATTTGAATCATGACTCATCATAGAACATTCTCAGTGTTAATAATCATGATGATTTTCCTTGTCAGCAGTTGCGATGTCATTGTGGAATTTACTGTGTAAAAATGTTATATAGCTTTAAACATACTCGGGAGCAAAAAAAACCGGGCCATCTCCCGTAGAAAGTTGTATGAAAAGTGACCCGGTTTTATTGCTCCCGAATATGTTAAATGTACCAAGTCTAGCGCAACTGAGGCGGTACAACGTCTAATTATTACGTGAGATTTATTTTAGTAACCACACGAAAGAAATCCTTGAGACAGGCTCGACCTAGTTTGGAGTCTGATGGATAGAAGTTCAATTGTTAAACCTTTTATATAAACCTAAATTTATATCTTCTGCCCGCGACTTTGTTCGCGTAGAATTAGCAATTGACATGTTTCTCGCTATGCCGCGGGAACTGTGCAATTTTCCGGGATAAAAAGTAGCCTATGTTTTAATCTAGGGTACCAGCTATCTTCATTCCAAATTTTATCCAAAACCTTCCAGTCGTTTCAGCGTGAAGAAGGTACAAACATGCACACACACTCACATCGTCACAAACTTTCGCATTTATAATATTAGTAGGACTATATTTTGTAGACTCACCTATGGCCCTCAGCGCCTTCTCGAGGTCCCCAGAGAACTCGGACTTGATGGCGTCATCGATGTCGTGGCCCGTGAGGAACTGGTACTCCTGGAAGATGGCCGCCAGCTGCGTGAACGAGCGCGAGCACAGCACCGCGTTGAACACAGACTCGTCCGTGCCGAGACGCAACTCGCCTGCAATTTACACGGCACACATTAAAAAACAATAAATGTCAGTTATCTATGATTCTGTCTCTATTTATTAATACGAAATAGAGACGTCATCATAAATATTAACAGAGAGTGGTGAGAGGCCCTTAAAAATATTCACTGTTAATAACATAACATAAGACATCATCAATCCCTTCATCCCTTGTGGGATAGGTAAAGGAAATTCAGCCATACGTTGCCGGTTCAGTTTTTGAATTTTTTTTTATATGTGCTTACAGCACTTGATGGTCCCATCAGAAGACCAGCGCTGGCTATAAAGCCAGCATTATGCTGAGGTGGGACCATGTCGTGATGTATGTTCTCATGTTTATACTTTTTTTTTTGTAATTTATGCTATAGTTTCACGAATTAATGTTTTCTTTCTTTCTTTCTTTACATGTAAAAGTATAAACGGGATATAGACTGCGATTTTTCTTTTTTTTTCGATATGCGCAGACTGCCTCGGAATACGTCTTACGTTGAAAAACTATTTTTACAGAAAACTAACGTGAGACTCGGCCATGTTGCATGGATGACCCAATTAGCGTACATACTCAGATAACAAATAAACTATTTCAACGAGAGTATAGTAACAATTTACTATCTTCCGAAATATTATAAACGGGATGTGAACTCTTTAATTTACTATCTTGCTACATCATATTACTATATGATCAATTAAAACTTCAATAATTGAACCAGCAACCAGTCCATGTGACATTTAAGTCCATTAATTAATACGCATACCGCAGACATAATCATTAACAAGCATTAATATGACGAGCCAAATAAAAATGCAAAATGTTCGTGTCTCGCGGTATAATTATTATTAGCTTAACTGTTCAAGGCGTATTGTTATTCAAATCAACATGTCGATATTATTTTGCATCAATGCGAGTTGACTGGAAATTATATTGTTCACAGTGACACCTGTACAGAAAAATGAGTAGCTAATTATAATTAACCGCGATCTGCATCCAATAGAAAATAATGTATACTGTAATGTATTAAGTTTATTTCGTGAAGTCTGAACGTATTTGTTTAACTCTGAACTTACCGGCTTGAAGCAAGCTCCTGGCGTCCTCGCGAGCCTTCTCCTGGTCTACGTGGAACTCTTCGGACCTGTTGCCCTGGAAACCAGAAAATAGGATAAGGGTGCTATCCCCTTGGAATGTGACAAACTCAACGGTGGCGACGTGGATTTCAAATAATGCAATTGTTCAATCTAAATATATAAAAGAAGAAACTGACTGACTGATTGACTGACTGACATATCAACGCACAGCCCAAACCGCTGGTTCTTGAGATTCCAAATTTGGCACGTAGGTTCCTTATAAGGTCTAGGGGTGCACTAAGAAAGGATTTTTCAAAATTCGACCTCTAAAGGGGTTAAATGGGGGTCCAAAGTTTGTATGGGGAAACAAGATTAGTTAGACTATTTTATTCGAAACTTCACAGGAATAATCCTAACGATAAATGAGTAAATACCTGTTTCAGGTTTTTTGAAAATTCAACCCCTAAAAGGGGATAGGGGGTGACAAAGTCTGAAAATCAACGTGGGTATTATTATTATTATTATATTAGTGGGTAGTATTGTTTGTACGGTTTATCGGGTCGCTGATTACGAAAACAACAACACACATACCTACCTGACACACACACACACACACAAATTTCCACGGGAACGGGAAAAAACGGGATTTATTTATATTCGATTCCGAGTGACCCTATCTCAGTAACTATACTTAATAAATATAGACTTCAAATTTCGTACACAAGTACATGATTACAAAACTAAGAAAATAATTTCAGGATTTTTGGAAATTCTCACGGGATAAGGAAAAAACGGGATTTATATATTCAGTTCAACGAAATCCTATGAACTATAATTACTAGACTTCAAATTTGGCATAGAAGTAGGTGATTATAATAGTAAAAAACAGTTTTAAGGATTTTCGAAAATTCCAACAGGATAAGGAAAAAACGAGATTTATATTCAGTTCTACGGGATCGAATTTTCGTTTTAATGATCGTAGAAAACTGAAATTTGGCCTTCAGGTTCCTTGGGGAGTATAGGGAAGCACTACGAAGAAATTCTGACGGAAATGAACGGGATAAAACCGGATTTTTTGTTATACTGCAGTGCAGGTTGTAGAAAACTGAAATTCGACATGTAGGTTGCTTGGGGAGTGTAAAGAAGCATTTAGAGAGGACTTTGCAAAATTCCCACGGGAACGGGAAAGACGGGATTTTTCGTTTTACTGGTCGTAGAAAGCTGAAACTTTGCATGTAGGTTGATTGATGAGTGTAGGGAAGCACTAAGAGACAATTTCCTGAAATTCCCACGGGAACGGGAAAAACGGGACTTTTCGTTTTATTGGTTGTAGAAAGCTGAAATTCGAAAAGTAGGTTGCTTGGGGAGTGTAGAGAAGTATTAAGAGAGGACTTTCCAAAATTCCCACGGGAACGGGAAAAAACGGGATTTTTCGTTTTATTGGTCGTAGAAAGCTGAAACTTGGCATGTAGGTTGCTTGAAGAGTGTAGAGAAACTATAAAAGATTCATTTTTTAAAATTCTCACGAGAACGGGAAAACAGAACTTTTCGTTTTACTGGTTGTAGAACGCTGAAATTCGGCATTTAGGTTTATTGGAGAGTATAAAGAAGCATTAAGAGAGGAATTTCCAAAATTCCCACGGGAACGGGAAAAAACGGGATTTTTCGTTTTACTGGTCGTAGAAAGCTGAAATTTGGCAAGTGGGTTCTTTGGGGAGTGTAGGGAGCATTAAGAGAGCATTTCACGGAATTCTTACGGGAACGGGAAAAAAACGGGATTGAAATACTCCTGGTACACACAAGCGAAGCCGTGGCCAAAAGCTATTTGTCAATAAATGAAGTCTACGCGGACGAAGTCGCGGGAAAAAGCTAGTTATGTATATCTGTGCGCCGCTCCGTCTCAATGGCAGCGTGCCCTAACTTCGTAGTTATAAAATAGGCATGCAGACAGATTGAAAAATGTTATGAAAATTAAGTTACGTCATTTAATAAAAAAAATAACAAAGTAAAAACAAAACGTTATCTGTTATGCTATCAGCATATAAACTGCAACCACAACTTTTATCATTTCATCACCAAAAAACGCGTAACTAGGAAGGAAAATATGCTTTAAAAACATTTTAAAATAATTCATAAGCATAACTAAGGAAATCAAACAGTTCGCAGTGAATTTACAACATTTTGTAAACGATTCAATTGATGATTTTGTAATGAGAAATTGTCGAAATTTCAATACTAGGGTCGTTCTCTCATTTCGTGCAAATTGGTGGTATTCTCTCGAAAAAATATTTTTTCTTGTAATGGTACAATTGAAAGATTTTATGTGTTTTTGAACATATATTGAATATGTGTATGTGAAAGGCACCTTAATTACTTAATTACTTTCTATAAAATATGACCACTGGTAATGAAGTACGCGCTGGTAATGAAATTAGCAAAGATGGTAATGATTTGCTAGTGGAAGGAAATGAAATAAGTACAAGAAGGTAATTTCACCTTAGGATGGTAATGACAAAACGATGTGTTTTTAATCATTTATTCATCAGGAATGTGACATAAAAATCCAATATAAAGAATATCAATGAAGGCACACGCATAATGAACCTCGGAAGACGTTATCTTATAGGTTTTATCCCCCTTATTCATAAACGCTGTGTACAGGTGTAGTGCAAAATGATTTTCCATGACATTTCGTTAAATTTTATCCGATTTTCAACTTTAGTGATATTGTTATTAAAGTCGTGTATACAATTCAGCTGTCAGATTAAATTGTTTTATAAATAAGAACCTTATGCCAATGTCGTTAATGTTGAAATTGAAAACCGCATAGGATTCAACGAAATGTAACGGAAAATCATTTCGCACTATATCTGTGGGCTTCTGTTAACTTAGCAATTCTTTGTTCTTATCTGTCACTTTGACATTTAACTTTCGCAGCCCTTGCCTTCTGCTTACTACTACTACTACAGAAAGTCTGAATTTCAGAAAGCAGTATTTCTCGCTAAAATCGATGGGTATCAGAATCTCGTCATTTCTCAAATCTTTTTTTAGTTCTTTAATCGAGGCATACTGTGCAACAATGTTTTTTGTGTGAATCAAAAACTTCGGCAGTATAACTTCTTCAAAAATGAATTATATTCCGTGGATTGACCTCTATTTCTTTTTAATTGTAGTATTCGTTGTTTTTTTGCCATCTTTTGTTTTGTATTTTTGTTTCTCTGTTAGCCATTGATAATACAAATTGATTTTCTCTTCGTTACTAAACTTTTGATAGTTAATTATCTTATGTGCAATATCTTTCTAAACATTTTTCATTGGTAGTATTACAGCATAATTTGTTTAAATATCTCTGAGCTTGATTAAACCTTCTTTACATCTTTTTCTTCCGTTTATTGTTTATTTTGTTTATTCTTTCTTTTAATTGTATTTAATTTTTAATTAATTGTTTTTAATTTTTAATTTCTGTTTAATGTTTAAGTCACTTAGTGTTGGAATCTTACTTAGCAATGTATACTGTTTTCTTTGCATAGTGTGTCGTTTGATACTGTGCGCGTCACCTCATTTTAAGTTAAGCTATGCTTAACTTGTACTCTGTTACTATTTGTGAGTTCCTGTAATTGGCTCTGTGTTACTACTTTCATTACCTAAATTGTGTTAAATGCTGTTGGTGCTCCTTAAATAAATAAATAAGTATTATTACAGTTTTAAGCTCTTTTACCTCTTTTAAGTGTTTCTATCGAAATCTTAGAATTCGTGTTTTAACATTTACAGTTTGACGAAAAGTCTGCTTTTTGTATTGTAACTCATTATAATTGTGGGTTACTTTTATAATTTCATATTTTTCTCTCTTCCGTTGCCGATCTTTAGCTAACTTATCTTTTTTAGACTGTTTCTTTTTTGGCTTAGCCATAATTATAAGCTGCAATAAAAAAATACTTTTGATATGACTAAATTTAAGTAAAAATTATTGATTCATAATGATTTATATCACGACAGGATGTAAATTTATTAGTGATAAAACAATGTTTGTTATTAAAAACAATGTATAGGTACAACATATGGGCTTCTTCATGGACACCATTTGACGGGCAACGGGCTAGCATATGACACTACATATATGTATATCACCTTATTTGAGTATGATTATATACCTCAAAAAATGCTTGAATATAAATATAAATTCATCAATAACACACCTAAAAAATATATAATCCAATTCATCAGGGGTTAAACTGTTTCATTTTTATCACTATTACTGATCTTATGACTGTGTTCACGAGTCTAGGTTTACGAGCAATGTTAAAATCGTATTATTTTTAAAAACATAGAAGATATAAAATGTTGTTTTCGTTGAAGCTACAGTCAGAACTATGCCATGTATTCATTGCCTTCTCGAACTATTCATGACCATGCCCCTCAATTTCGATTTAATCATTACCATCTTAAACAATTCATTACCCTCCTTTTCAAATTTGGAAGGAAAAGAAGGTAATGACACGGATATGAATGAAATATTGAGAGTTTTTCTCAACTAACTCATTTTGTAATTGACATTGAATTTACTAAACTTCCCAACTGTTAGATAGTTTACAAACACAGCAAATCAGAAAGAGCATACTTAATTATTTTAAGTACTTACCGATGTGTAGTTGGATGGTGATGAAACTGAAAACGTGACAATCTCGTTTGACTCACGGGATAATATAGCTATTTCTACAGTAAGCTGCGTATACGCGTCGCTCGGGGTGGCTCGCGCTCGACTGACCAATGAACGATGTTTTAGTTGGCGGTAGGTATTCAAAAGCATGTTTGTACATCAAAATATATATCAATTCATTTCTCGCGCGGGTAATGATGGAACTGCTGGTGACAAACATTTAGAAACGTCTATTTTTATTCTGGTTGGCTTATAGTCTCTCATATTTTACCTTTGGAATCTATAATCAACTAGTGTTTGATTAAATGCTAAATAAAACCTTTGTTTTCAGTATGTTTTTCTAAAACTGTGATCAAAATCACATCAACATACTTTAGGCCCCGAGGTGAATGAAAAAAATAGATATTTTATATTAATAAAATAAAAACCACATAGTTATTAGTATCAGTTTTTGAAGATAACAATACCGTACCAACTATGTGACAAGCTGGCAATAATAACATCACGTAAAATCAATTACATTTTTCACAATATTCGATTAAAGGCGATTTGCACGAAATGAGAGAACGACCCACTAGTGCATTCTTAGCGAGTGCTCCCCCGAGTTTGGTTTTTACTTTCTATCTCAGATTTAGCAAACAATGTGAATGAGTGATACCTTAAAAGAAAGAGCAATAAACAGGCATGTTTTAAAAAATGTTTGAACACTACCAGGATTTGTTTTTTTTTTTTCATGGCACTGAAAAATGACTCTGTTCCAAAAAAAACATTTTTAGTAATTTCGAATGCCTCCATTTTGTTTCTGTGGCAAGACAGACACTTAAAAATTATTTCATTTGGTCCAATACACATTAAACTATCAGAAATAAAAGATTTTGTTTACAAATTAACGCTCATTGGTGCAATATTGACTCGTTTCTATTAGATTCTGGGTATTTCATAAAATTTCTAACTTTTCAATTTAAAAAAAAATATCAAATTTCGGCTAAGACATGTATGGCTCAAAATGCTCAAAAATACCTCAGCTATCACCCCCTTTTGTACCTGGCTACCAAACACCCTGTATATTTACCATGCTCAAAGAGGTCATGAGCCTCTTGAAGTTCCCAGAGGTATCGCCGCGGAGGTCATCCTCTAAAAGCGTTCCATACACTGAAAAAAAAAATACAAATTTAAGCGATTGGCCTTGGCCAGTTTTCCTTGTTGGCAAAACTAAAGTAACCAGATAAGTACTGCAAAACATGGTATTTGGAAGCAATCATAAGAGTCAAATATTGGTACAACCAAATTCATATTATGTAACCAACTGATCTTTCTAATATTATAAAGCGAAAGTTTGTAAGTTTGGATGTTAGGATGTTTGTTGCTCTTTCATGGCAAAACGGCTAAACCGATTTTATTGAAATTTGGTACAGTGATAATTACAGTCCCAGAAAAAGACATAGGATAGTTTTTATCCCGGAATATCGCATAGTTCCCGCGGGATAGCGATAAGCGAATTTATCGCAGACGGAGCCGCGGACAACAGCTAGTCTTTAATAAATTATCAAGTTAACGACAACACAAAACGAATGAGTAATCGATCAAGTAATTGATTCAACTCTTTCTTCTGGAAAAACTGTTTTCAGGTTTTCAATGTGTGGTGTAACACGTTGTACTGTTTGACCTAAAACTCTACAGCAGGGTTTCTCAGTGGGATCCAGAGGCCCGTAACATGTGTATCAGGGGTCCGCAGCAACTCAGTTAACTCGTATGTACTTAAAGTGATCTTTAATATTATGCTTTGTTTTATTTTTCTGTAATAAGCTTTGACAGGGGTCCATGGACTCATAGAAATCTTGAAAGTGGTCTACGACCTCAAAAATTTCAAGAAACGCTGCTCTACAGCAATATGTACCAGCAAGATAAAACGAGATAAGCACAGCAGATATCATTCGTCTTATTTTACCCGCAAGCAAGCGGTCGGAAGCAATTCATTAACGGCCACAGCATCAGCCGGCCGAGGACGAACATTTTGAGAATCAACGGTTTTGCAGTTTTAATCATATTTAATACTAGCTTCTGCCCGCGACTTCGTCCGAGTAGCATATGACCTAAGAACTGATGTTAAGAGTATATTCTGCAATAATTGTTTACGTTGCGACTCTAGGCAGCTACGACTCTTGACAATTGTATCGCTATCCCGTGGGAACTATGCAATTTTCCGGGTTAAAAAGTAGCCTATGTTTTAATCTAGGGTACCAGCTATCTCCATTCCAAATTTTATCCAAATCCGTCCAGTCGTTTCAGCGTGAGGAAGGAAAAAACATACCCCTCACATCGTCACATCGTCACAAACTTTCGCGTTTATAATATTATAGGTAGTAGGATTGCACCTTATACACGATCAGTTCTTTATCTATCGTCGGATTAAGAGTAGGTAAATACTACAACTACTATTGTTTACTTTTTATTTCTTAACATTCTCACATTCATTCAAAATCGGTTCAGTGTTTAGTTCATTTGAAATTTTGAAGTCTAATATTTTTTATTAAAAGTTTTACTTTTAAAAGGCTTAAAATATCAACAAACTATAGGTATTGTAATAACAAAAAGTATTACGTACACGTATCACGTATAAGCCATTAAAATTTATACAATGTATTGATAACAATATCATGCATTATTCTGGCGTTGTTTCCTTCAAAAAACCCAAAAGCTTCAAACACAAAATCCTTCCGTACACATTTATAAGTGTGAGCTAGAAAAACTGTTAAATCGTGAAATTGGCACTGAACGAAAGTCAGGAAAACGTCAGGATCTGTTAAAATTATTCCATTACAACAGGTGATTGAGTTACTTTGAATTAATAGCCCTGTAAATGTTTTTTTTAATCACAGTTGACGAATGTTTCCATACATTGATCGATTTTCAAAGTGAACCGGGGCGGTAATAAAACGGTTGTAACTTCCATGACGCACAAGACTCGTACTGTACTGGCCGCTTACAAAAAAAACGTATGTATTATCTATATTGACAGACCTCTATCAATGAGCTGATGCCCTAGTACTTTTGCTCCATGACTCAACAAAAAAACACTTCGAAAATCGAACGCGATTCATTCGTATTTCAAAATAAGCTCTTAGAGGATCTGATATCCTGAGCCTCTAGTGTAAGTTTTAGGCACGACAAACGTCTCGAACACGTTCGCGTTAACGTTTCAATACATACATACATATCGTCACGCCTCTTTCCCACAGGGGTAGGCAGAGTAGGTAACGTTTCAATTACTATGGGAAAATGAACAGCGCCACAAGCGGAACGAAACGACAACTAAAATTTCACATAGTATTTGACATTTTAGCGGAAACGCGGTCGAGGCGTATTTTGTGACTGAAAACTTACACTACGCATACTGTTACTTAAACTCTCCCTCCGTCTTACGCCTGACGCGAGTTTAACATTTTATACCCATCCCAAAAAGTGTCCAACGCCGTAAAGAAGTTTTCAGTTTTCACTTCAAAAAATTACATGAAAAACCTGCTGAAATCCGGAAAAAACTGAAAGACCTTGTGTGATCACTTACTGGCATTGTACGCCTGCTTGATGACCTGGATCTCGTGGTTGGACATGGTGCACATGACCTCGATGAGCACATCCTCATCCGTACCGATCCCGGCCACAGCATCGTGCAGTTCCTTGGCGTAGAACTGCGGGAGCGGCGTCATGAGCGCCACCAGAAGGTCCTCGAACTTCCCGCTCGTCTCGCTCTTGAGGTCTGAGATTAAATCCTGTAAATATTTTTGCTCAGTTACAAATACATACACACACAAATCTCGTCTTTATCCCTTACGGGGTTGACAGAACCTAAGGTGACAAGACCTACACTACAGGCCACGTTTAGCAAGATTGTGGGCGTGTCAAAATAGTGATGGATTGCAAATGAGATGATGGTATGGTTGATGTGATGGTTTTTGTAGTTACAAATGATGGAAGTTAAAGGTAGTCAAGGATATTGTTGATAATGTTAACACGTTTTAGCTGACATTTTCTCCGTGAATTGACAACATTTCATATTTCTGAGCCTATAATTTTAATGGTTCTCTGTATTTTGTTTGAAAAGATGAACGTGCTGGCAGTTTAATTTTTTCGCTATGGTTTGTATTTACTTTATAATTAATTTATTAATTTTTGCTTATTCTAAAAGGGCGTAACTCCGAAACTATCACAGAATAGACACTTATCCTTTTGTCTTTTCTGTATAGAAAAAAAACTGACGTCAATTTCAAATTGACAATGTCAGGCCTTATTCTCCGATATTCGATTTTCGAGGTTCGCTTCGTACTGTTCCGCTCATACTAATATGGTCATTAACTTGAGAGTGAGAGAGAAGGTATGCAACGAACTTCATAAATAGAATTACAGAGTTGCCCCCCTTGTACTTTGAAGTTGTCAAATACAAAATTATGGTCGCTTACTTTTTTTCGTGAAAAAGGTAAAGGCATTTCACCTATCCTGTGGTAGAATTGGTAAAATTAAGACATGTTTTTAATTAATTTTTATTTTCTATAATAAGCAATATTAAAATTATATAAACATATTGCAGTGATCAAGAGGCAAAATGCTTTCGAACCATATATACATTTTCAGGTGTTATAAAAATAAAATGTTGTCAATTATACCAAGTCTTCAAAACAGGTAAAAACATGTGATATTTATTCAATTTGCTGTCCTAAACGCTATGTAACTAAAAAAACTGGCCAGTTTATGGAAAAATTGTTCACAAATTAAAAACTAGTGCCTACGCCAAATCTTGGGATAAGGTTGTCAAAGCGGACCCCAGGCTCACTGAGCCGTGGCAAATGCCGGGAAAAACGCTAGGAAGATGATGGTCATGGTCAAGCTTCCGCGGCACCAACATACCGTGCCGTTAATGCCGTGTAATTATTTTTTACTAAATTCGCTTAGAAAAAATCTTAAGCGCAAGGAAGTATAAGAAGTATTAGAATGTCTAGACCGTGCAATGAAACCTTGGTGCAAGCTTATTATAACTACCTACTACGAGTATAGTATCAAGTGCCCACCGACAGCTGTGCCCAGCGCGGCACTAGTTTTTCAGTCAGTTCTTTTAAACTAAACGATGCGATGTATTGGGCGCCAGACTTATGAATATTTACGTAATTTTTATGTTCGATGCTTTTTGAAGTAACATTATGCCATTATATGATAACTAATTATAGCGCCGACTTAAACTGTCTTACATTAGCTTCATCGATTTACCATAAAATACTTTGAGAAAATGCTAAGATTTACATGAAACTCAAAGAGAAAACAAGTACGTTATCGGACACGTTACGATGTTCGACTGCTTGGACGAACGCCAAACTATTAGCATGTTTTCTCACACTATTGTTCACATTCACAAAATAGAAATGTTTAAGCAAGACCCCTGGGATCAATACAAACGCGTTGGGAGTTTTATTTCATTCGGCTATCGACCTTTTAGACTAATTAAAAAGCATCGATTAATTAATGGCACTATAAAAAACGCCCAGCTGTGCAATTTAGGCAATATTAGCACGCCGTCTCATTCCCACGCGATACCCTAGAGAGGGACGCACAGTACGAATGTTGGCTTAGCTTGGGCATAAGAGTTTTTGTCTACGTTTATTTTACCGTGAGACATCTAAAAACTTGAGAACGTCTGCAAAAGTGGCCTACGAGGGTAATCTCTGCACACCGCATATACAGACACGGCGTAGCGACAATAATAATTAATAATAAAATAAGATGACATCGCAATATTAATTTCTGAAATACCTACTTATGTTATATCTCATTATAATAGATAGCTTGTCACTGTCGGTACGCCTGATCGATCATCCGTTAATGATTTAAAGCTGCGATTACACTCAAAAAATATTTTTTCAGAATCATTCTGCTGCGTCTATCTGATAATGACGAATGTAAAATGTTTGAAATTGGCATGTCAGAAAATGTACATTTGTTCATAGTTCGAATTGCTATTGCAATTTGACTTTTTACTAAACCGAGGGAGAAAAAATACACATGTACCTATTTAAAACCAGGCGAGGCTGTTACTTTACGACGTCGTTTCATCGCTGGCACCTCGAAACAAAACGAACGTACCGTAACACATTTCGTTTCAATTACTCCGTACATTTTGCGGCGTATCCCCGCCCCTTACGTTCATTTTTCCCTTGTTAAGTTGCGCTGAAGTTCGCTGACACAGTCGTGGTCAAGCTTTTAGTGTTGACCTTAATCGATCCACCCCATTTGTTGTTGATCCGGTTACATCTATTTAATATTGCGACCGCGATTATAATAATCATCGTATTTGGAAAAGAATAGGCTATTCCAAAGTCTAGTTAACTGAGTTAGTGGTAGTGATCTTGCGAGCGCAAAGACACCACTCGGCAACGACAATGTTGTCAACGTCGTATTTCACACTCGCGAAAATTTGACCATCAGATTGTACTTGATTATATAATGCAGTTCCAAAGTCTACACAGCAGTTAGACTTACTCGTAATAAAATATATCAATTTTCACTAAGAACATTTTTTTAGAGCTATTAAGGAATGCAATCCCCTTTGAGCATGAGATTGCAAGGCAAATTATTACTCTTGTTGATTGTTCAGAGTTATGTTAAAGTTGTTAGCACTCTTTAGGGCTTAAGATAGGTACCGGTATTTTCCATTAACGACCTTGAACCTTGAACCTTTAACCGGATAAACTGTACCCATGAGTGCGAGTGAGAGGGCTGTCTACCCCGTAAGGGATACAGACAGACGTGATTTATATATATATGTATGTAGTTATGTATCAAGCCCTGTTTCTGTATAATTTTTCGATCATTCACTCCATCTTTCGCTTCTGTTATCGCCCAATGAAACATTGTAAGAGTCTGACCTTTCCATACAGGGTCTTGAACTCGAACGCGATGCGCAGACGCTGCTCGTTGCTGCGCCGGGTCACGACCTGGATGATGGCCTTCTCATCAGTGCCGAAACCCTTCATGGCCTTCCGGAGCACTGCCGCATCTTCCCGAGGATCGAACGGGTTTACGGGAACGACCGTGGGTTTTGACTGGAAGAAAATATAATCATAAAAACATATGTCTTTTTTCTGAAATGGCGTGAGATGGGGTTTAGTCCATAACAGTGAACAAAGTGTTATTAAATTAGAAAGCAAGTTGAAAAATGATTTGTGTACTTAACGTGGGTATTTCGGTATTCGTAGGAAATATAGATTTAAAACTGACAATTAACAAATATAACAAAAGCCAGTGGCGGCTGGCCGCGCAAAAAGTAATTAAATGTGGACAAAATTATTATTTTGCGAGGCCCTGGCCTTTTTAATAATAAAAAGGAAAACTTTCGAATCACGGGGCCATTATAATGTATCTATGAGCGATTGCCTACGTCCCCCACGTCTTCCGATGCCTCTGACAAAAACCCTAGATGTATTCCGTCTGCATATTATAAAGGATTGGATTCCCATCGATAGTAGGAATGAGCACATAAAAATAATATGTAGATTAGGTACAGTTCCCATTCATGGTCAAGAGTCTAGAAGAAGGATATCTTTCCACAAGATCTCTTCTTCGCTCAGCCCAACGATCTCTCGGGTTATTGTATCGATTACTTGCAGTTCTCATGTAAACGCACCTTAGATGGAACAAATAAAGCATGCCACCTATTTCTCAGCACTTCATAAGACAGAGACAGGCAGCGTAACTATCAATATGAAAGTGCATCATTACTGTTGAATCGTTTGCGATGCGTGGTTATGTAACTAAGTGAAGGAGAAATTATTTTCTTTACAATTTGGGCACGTTGGGTTAAATGAATAATATTAAGAGGCTGACAACACCTAATTTTGTTGAAATTGATGTTATTTAAGCACTTCTTAAAGATTTTTCTTTAACACACAAAAAAAAATACAAAAAAAATATAATGATCATTTTCATCATATTTTAAACACGCTAGACGGACTCGATAGATAATTGAACAAAATCGGCTCGATAGAAAATAATTGCAAAGATTGGTCTTAAAATCATCATTAAACGGTTCTGTCTATATTTTTTCGACGTATGGGTCTGCAATTAAAAACATGAAGTCAACATATTCATACCTACACGGCTAACGAGTCATATTTCACAAATAATCCATACTTTTTTTTATTTCTTCTTATTTGTGTCTTATTTGCAAGATTTTAGACGCGCGCCAAGCTCCCGGAATAGTTTCTTCTCTTTCACTCACAGGCACGCGAACCGTATGTGTGAAGAGTGGCGCTGCTTATGGTCATTTGCTGTTGACAGCGCCTTAATAAAAAGTCGTATTGAACAGTGTTAAAAATTAAGCCAAACGTGACTATCCAAATAATGACGGCGAATTTTTCTCACAACGATTTACTTACGGAATAAGCACAGGAGCAGTAATTGACATTAATAAGGAACGACAGTAAGTAAACGAAGGAAACTGCATTGTGAAGTCATAGCGCTGGCAACGGTTTGGTTTAATAACCTACTTTTGCGAAAAACTGCGAAGTATCTTTACAATAAGCGTGATATAGATAAATGATCGTAGGTAGGTACAAGCAAAACCAAGCCCTACGGTTTTCATCCTCATATCGTTGGAAATAATGCTTATTATTTCGTGGCAATGGCATCAAGGGCCTACTGAATGGCGCTTTGTCGGCAGTTCCGATTGGCAAGGCGAGGGTCAGTCCAATCATTCATGGTCTGAGATAGTTCTATTTACCATATTAGGATAGTTAGTTTGAATGTTAGAGTAGTTCTGTTAAAGTTGGTAATCCTTCAAATATCCATGCAGCTGGAACTTTTTCACCTTCAGATCACGCAATGCAGCGTTGTATTTTGCATTATAAGATGATGAATGAATGACGAAAGCTTTATTGCTTTATTTATATGTACTTTATTTATACGATAAGTCCGTCTTTGTGCATGTATCTCAGTGTTTACCAATTGTATTTGTTTTATTTTTATTTTGCACAATAACGGGTTTACATACATACATACATTCATCAATCAAGAGCCATTTTTGAATGACTGACTAATAATTCGAACAGTCATTTATTGGCACGTTTTACTAGCTTATGATACTGTTCTAAAATTGACACTATGACAATAAACTATATGCTGTATTTAACTTAACATAACAGTCATAGTCTTCCAAAATAACTTCAAAATCCCTTGTCAATTTTTGCGTGTCGCTATATTTTTGCTGTTAACTGTACACAACATTTTTTGTGTGAATGGCACACATTTTTGCAAACGCTAACGTTTCTGATTCCGATTACTCGAATGCAGTGTCCTTGACAATGGTTATTATTAGTGAACTAGTTTGTACGAGAGTATTCAAAGTTTCTAGAATCGTCATCATCACATCACTACATAGTATAAAACAAAGTCGCTTTCCGCTGTCTGTCTGTCTGTCAGTCTATCTGTCTGTCTGTCCCTATGTATGCTTATTATACTATCTTTAAAAGAACGCGACGGATTTTGATGCGGCTTTTTTTAAAAGATATAGAATATAGAGTGATTCAAGAGGAAGGTTTATCTAATACTAGCGGTCCGCCCCGGCTTCGCACGATATATTATGCATGTATTATACATATAAACCTTCCTCTTGATTCACTCTATCTATTAAAAAAAACCGCATCAAAATCCGTTGCGTAGTTTTAAAGATTTAAGGATACAAAGGGACATAGGGACATAGGGACAGAGAAAGCGACATTGTTTTATACTATGTAGTGATGATATACTATTATATAGGTAGATTCTACGCAAACGAAGTCGCGGGCAGAAGCTAGTATAGCATAATCGAAACAAATTCAAATTTGACCCCACCACTGCTTGAATAATATTTTTTATCTCGTCCTCCAACTGTTTTTTATTCTGTTCCTAACACACCCGGCTGAATCTAATTAAATTACCTATTCTTAAGTATAACAAAGATCGTGCGACCTAGAAATACTATTTCAACAAACAATCACACGACTTGCATCTTTCTCAGTCACACATGTGATTTACAAACATGTTGAAAGGGGGAAAAAAACTCGTGACGTGACGTCCGCCGGTAGCTTGTTTGTATAGGAAAGGACACTGATAACGATGAGTGCTTGTACGATTACGATTAGATTAGGTACTTACTTGCAGGTATTTTTGTTTTACTTGGAGTAAACTAAACGGGTTAAATTGTTGTTACCTATTATGAATTATCACGATATTCATGATAAAAACGTTTTATGCTCAAAAGTACTTGAGATAAGCTCAAGATAAAGGTTAACTTTGTCAGACAGTATTTTTTCTAAGCAGATACGTGTGTCTGCTGAGTAATATTATGACGACATCTGTCCATCTGTCTGTTTGTTCAATGGTCAGTTTCGTTAAAAAATGTTAGATTCTGTTGATTGATTGATATAAATTAGGCCCAGTATAAAATAAGATTCTCAAAAACACTACCTACCTACTTTTAATGTTAGTTTTACTTTACAAGCAACACACAGACTAGACTACTGGAGCTCACTTATAAATTGACTAATTTAGACTTTGAATATTATAGATGTGCATCAAAAAGGGTTTCTTCGAAATTCCCGTGGAAACTACCCTATTTTTATTCTTTCAAGGAGGCGAAGCCGCGGTCTCTCTCAAACTGGCCTTGCCAAAGAAATGTTGTAACTAAGACAGAGCAGAAAAGTGTTAAAGTAGTTACCCTTGCGGTACTTCAGTATCTGGAGAGAGAAATACTTAAGAAAGGTCATAAGATAGTAACAAGTAATAACTTCTTTTTTTTTTTCAAAATATGTCTAATTTGATTATACTCTTAATAGACCCATGCACTTAATATGACCAGTTTGAACAGTACAGTATCATAAAAAGAATAAAAGCTAGCAGATAAATACCTTATAACGAAATGATTTGAACCCACGCCGTACACCAATTGTCGCTCTATAGGCACTACGCATACTTGAATTCGACGTTACAGAGGACATATCAATGATTCCAAACTAAACATCACAGCTAATACTTTTGCCCGCCGCAAAAACGCTTTACATCACTTGACATGGAAATACTTGGACTGTTTAAGGTTTATATGGTACAATAATGTCCACTACATCCATTGTAGATGGGACTAGCGGTAAGACTGAATTATTGGCTCAGTGATAAATGTACTGTAGAGATGAAGTGGGCATAACAATGTAATTGCAGCAAACTACTTCTTGAATAGAGCTGTGCTTGTAGGTATATCATCTGGCAGGTTAGTCTGGCATGACGGGTGGATCTGAGACTACAGATTATGTGCTCAACCGCTGGAAATGAGTCTAATGATTTACGTTAACTGCAATTATAAGCTATCAACTATTATGATTATAGAAACTGGCATGATAATTATGGCAAGTTAAACTGAATTACATTTGTACCCGTATTGAAATATTCACTGTAAATTATACAACATTCTGACCAGCTATTTGTAAGTATGTTGTTTATTATTGTAAGGTTTCGCAGTGGTACTTTACTAGTTTCAGTGTAACCACAAAATATGATATTTTTCATGTGCTCAGAATTAATTTGCTAGTTAATAAGGTAACTTTGAAGTAGATTATTTACAATGAAAATGTGAGTCCACTTACAATTTAAAGTAATGTTAGATACAGAGTGTAATGTGAAACAACATGTGTGTCAACAACAATTCTAGAAATAACATTATAAACATTGCACAAAATTGTAGGATTTAACAATGTGAAACATATTTGTGTTTTATATATTATTATGTATGTAATACCAGCTTTGTTAGGCACCAGGGGCAAATACAAGAAGCATAACAAGATAACCCTGTAAAAACACAAATGCAGTTTACCTCTTTTGTTTAGAAAACAATGTCAATAAATATTTGCAACAAAAATTAATAATAATAAGCTCAAACTACTAAGCACTTGTTTTGCTTATCACAAATAAGACAATGGTTTTTAGACTGTTGACATAAATAGGTGATGAAAGATGAATCAAATGAAATACGAACAACATACCTTGACAGTGTGCGCAGGACTAGATGAGACACCATATGCTTGTTGTGCATGAGCATGGGAGTGACTTTGTGGGTACCCCTGATGGGCTGGTGCCTGAGCAGCAGGAGGATATCCTTGATAACCTTGGTTGGCACCAGGGTACCCCTGATTAGCGCTAGGATACCCCTGGTTGGCACTTGGATACCCTTGGTTGGCACTAGGGTACCCTTGATTAGCACTTGGGTACCCTTGATTGGCACCTGGGTAACCCTGAGTAGGGTACCCAGTTTGAGCAGGATTTGGGTTTTGAGCAGGGTAGCCTTGAGCAGTATTGGCTTGTGGATATCCTTGGTTGGATTGTGGATAACCACTGTTAGATTGGGGGTAGCCGGAATTGGATTGAGGGTACCCTGATGGTGGAGCTGGGTACCCCATAGTGGGCATGCCAGGCATCGGCAAAGGATTACCGAAGGATTGCGGAGCCGAGTTGGAAAATCCAATATTTTGCAGATATTGTTGTTGAGGATATCCCGATTGGCCCTTAAAATGAAACGAACATGATATTACAACGACATCCAGTTAATTTTAAGACGTGACGCTTTTTGATGTGATAAACAAAACAAGATTCGTTTGCATTCATCTAGAGCCAAGCGAAAGTTGGTAAGTACTTACTTGCTGGTAGGGATTCATTTTCGCTGCAAAAGAGCACAGATCTCCAACACAAGAAACAACGAAGCGCACTTGTTGATGTTCTGTACAGTAATAGGTGACTAATGTGGTTTCAACACAATTACTTCCCGCTGGTAGTCAGTTTTCCGGCTACGGCGGTTACCCGTGGGTTTTGTGACGTGTGCTCTGTGATTCACGCGACGCAACTTTTTCTTCTGCTCGGGTCGGTCCTGCAATGACGTTGACGTCTTGTCATTTTGACGTTTATTGGCATGACGTTTTGTTTTTAATTCTCTCCTGTGGGATTGTGGGATTGACAAAAGAAATTGTCCTATGCAGTTATACAGGGTGAAATTTTTAACGTGATACAAAGTCGATGTTTTCGATGGATCTCTGATGGACTAAAAGGCTCTGTTAAGTCCCGAGTTACCAAAGTAATTAATTAGAGCTTTATTAACGATTTCATTTATCTCATTTTTTATTGGCATGTGTGGTTACCCCACCCTTAAATAATAGAGCAAAAAGTTTAAATTTATTTTATAATAGGTACTCGCCTCTTTGGTTCACTTTGACATAAAAATAAAATAATACTGCTATTCGTGACGTGAGTTGTCATAACAAAATATCTCTCGGTTTATTCAAATTTAACTGAAAAATGCCGCCTGCTTATCCTTATACGCACGTTGAGCGTTTAGATATGGTTATTTTTTATCACACATCACGTAGTACGGTGCAGACACAGACATTGTTTCACGAAAAGTATTCAGACTCTCCAATCCCGTCTCGACGTTTAATAAACCACACTGTCCAAAACTTGAGGGATTATGGACAAATGTCCGTTCCAGGACATGCACAAGGTAGAGGATCGCGAGCACGCTACTCGGATGCGTTTCGTACTCGAGTACTTCGTTATTTCAACCGCCACCCTCAAGCAAGCACAAGGGATGCAGCCACACGTTTTGGAACAACACAATTTTTTATGTGGAAGCTATTAAATGCTGAAGGTCTTCACCCATTCCATTTCCAACGAGTGCAAGATATTGTTCTTGCAGATTACTCCAGTAGAGTTCAGTTTTGTGAGTGGTTTTTGGAACACTTGCATTTAAATATCATGTGGTCAGACGAAGCAACCTTCTCCAGGATAGGGCTATTCAACGTCCATAATGAACATTGGTGGAATAATGTGAATCCCCATGTCAAACGCAGGGACTCGTTCCAAACCCGATTTTCAGTCAATGTTTGGGCCGGAATCCTGAACAACTGTGTAGTAGGACCACATTTTATTGACGGCACATTAAATGGAGCTAAGTATGAAGATCTATTGAGGAACGTTTTACCAACATTAATGCGTAAAATTCCGGAAGAAAATCTAAGCGACCTACACTTCCAACAAGATGGGGCTCCAGCCCACTTTTCTCGTCGGGTGCGGAATTATTTAGACCAAGAATTCCCTGATAGGTGGATTGGTGGCAATGGTCCAGTCGCATGGCCTCCTAGTAGTCCCGACCTAACCCCGCTGGACTTCTTTTTATGGGGTGAAATTAAAAGGCGAGTCTACAAACGTGAGTCCCATACAGTCACAGAACTTCGGCAAAAAATCATACAGGCGTTCGATGCTGTAAAAGCCAATGTGTTTGTGCTTGGAAAACTCAAAGACAATCTAAGACGCCGAGCAGAGCTATGCCGGCGGGAAGGTGGTGGTCATTTTGAGCATTTATTGAAGTATGTTTGAGAAATCCATTTTTGTTTTGATATTAAATAATGATTATTTACCACTCTGTTTGTTATTTACACCAAAATTAACACTAAGAGCTAGAGATTAAAGTTATCTGCGATGTTGATATTACTCGTATTATCTAAAATTATCCACTAGATGTTAATTACAGCGATGAAACCTTTCAAGTGTCAAATGTAGGGTAGCAATACTTTCAGTTTCTGAATTATTTTTTTGTTAGGAAATTATCAATATTTAATTAAGACAAATTTTAACAAATGAGTTAATCCATCTAATTATACAGCATCTGCTGAGCAGGAAACACGTATTTTGTATCACGTTCAAAATTTCACCCTGTATTGCTGGCCATTGCATTTCTGTTACATTTCAATGGCATGGATTATTCTGACAGTCAATATTATCGTGATACTTGTAATTATCGTATTTTTGTACAATAAAGAGTTATACATACATGCCAATATAGTACCGTAGATTTCAAAACAACCGTATTTGCTGCGATACGCATAAATATTTCCCGATATAGATGACACGATTATATGGACCATCTAATGATCGAATCCAACGAAACGAGCAATTATACAGCTTGACTTCTAAGTCGTGAACAGAAATAGCTTTTTTAAACTTTAAACTTTCTGTATAAATAAAATAAATACTTGCTCGAAACTGGTGTTAGGTAACGATAAATATCATGGACAAGTCATCCTGTAGTTCACTTTCAACATGAAACTACCGTGAGACTCAATGATACTTACAAAAACGGATAACTCACGTATAAAAGCCGAGTGATGCTCGACATGTTTCGGACTAGGTAATCCAGCCGAGGCGAGCGCTCCATGAGGAAGGACTACGGATTGGTCCGAAACATGTCTAGCATCACTCAGCTTTTATACGTGAGTTATCCGTTTTTGTAATTAAGTATAGTTCACCAGATGGTAAGTGAACAACACCACCATGAACACCCGCAACACAAAAGCACGTAGTAACTTTCTATCTGGGGGCACGGCAGTGCCCCCGCCAAGTCGAGCAAACAAAAGCGGCACGGCCGTATCATCCTTTTCTCGAAGCAGTTCAGGCCATTTTCGAACCCTTAAGTAAGCTGTGACCAGAGGAGAAGCTTACAGATGCGTTACAAGACTAGAGAGCTAACATCATAGATTTTCTCGTAGGTACGTCGTCTAACTAAACCAAGTAATTGAACCAAATCCAACTATTTGTATAGACATCGGTATAGCCTAGCCTACTATACCTACTAAACACAGTTCCTAATAATGTACTTTTTTTTAATGCGAATAGGAAGGAAAACGAGCAAGCGGGGCACCTGATGGTAAGCGATCACCACTGCCCATAGACACCCGCAACCCCGGAGGGATTGCAGATGCGTTGCCAACCTAGAGGGCTAAGATGAAATGCCTCTTGTGCCCGTAATTTCCCCGGCTGTCTTACTCTCCACACCGGAACACAGCAGTGCAAGCACTGCTGCTTAGCGGCAGGATTAGCGAGTAAGATGGTGGTAGCTATCCGGACGGACCTTGCACAAGGCCCTACCACCCGCAAAACTTGTATTGTTTAAATTTAAAAATATACGGGGCGGCGACCGAATCGCTCATTAGGTTCTGGCGGGCAACCCCGAAATCCGATTTTCGAAGTTCGTATCACACCGTCCCTCTCATTCTCAAATTAATAACTATTAGTGAGAGTGGAACGGCACGAAACGAACTTCGAAAATCGGATTTCGGAGTATAAGGCCTGAGATTACACAATTCGTGGGTAGGTACCTATACACTCCGTGAGCGCTTAGAGTGCCATTCTCACGCCATTCGGGTTTGTCTTGCTGTCTCCCTCACACGGATGATTCAAGTACCTAATCCATAAGAGTGAGCGAGACAGCAAATCATTCGAAGAGTTCACGAGCTGTACGTTTACAAACTTACTAAAATCTGAGCAGCTGCCAATAGGTACTTTAGGTACTAGGTATTTACTAGAGAAAAAGTTATGCAGTATAGTTACGTAGGTTGTAGCCGCAAGCGAAATCAAAAAAATAAAGAACATGACGAATCATTGATACATAAGCGATACCCGAAGGGTAATAATGATCTATGCTTTAATTGAACTTTTTCTTGTAAAAAACAAATAACCTAAGCAAAATGCTAATTCTACGCAGTCAAAGTCGCGGGCAAAAGCTAGTCGATACATTAATCACCACGAGTAAAAGATAGTCAAACCTTAAATGATTGGTAATCATGATTTTAAATTTAAAAAAGGGTGTTGTTTTCAAGGAATTGGTTTGTTATAATCATCGTTAATCCGCAAGTATTACATAAACTATCGATAAAATAAAAAGGCGGTACTAAATGAATAAATGCAGTGAGTAGTGAGCGAATCACGGGCAGTATTTCTTTTACTGTGGAGTTCGACGCTCGTTCAGAATGGTGTACGATTTGAAGGACAAGGTGGTGTTTATCACGGGAGCCGCCAACGGGGTCGGCGCAGGAGTCGTGCGGATGCTGCTGGATGAAGGTGTTAAGGTATGGATATCCATTATTATAAAGTGGGAGTCCTTCTGGCTAGACGTATAAGTAGTGTGTACGTATGAGGGAAACCACATGCCACTATTATGGTTTCCTTTATGCAGTACTTCTTCTAGTATCTGGAACGGGGGTACCCGTCCTAGTGTCAAATTCTGGATTAAATCGTATGTTTTTGACAAAGTCGAATGTGGGAGGCCACTTTATGTTTTCCGATAACACTTGTCCGGTAGTGGTAGGTACCTACTTTAAGAAGCTGGGACGGAAGCTAAGGGCATAGGTTCATATAACTAATATCGGGGATTTTAGGAATGTAGGTTCCCTATTCGAAAGTGAAATAGGTACCTAAACATATTCTGTTAGGTATCTTCATTCTTACCTGTCCTATTTGGTAAACAAGATTCTAACATCAAAACGTGTCATTTTTGTTATTTTTTAAATATTTCATCGTAAATAAAGGAACTGGAGATAAAATATCAGCAAAATTATGCACAAAATATTGCCTCAGGTTTATTTGAAAACATGATACACCTTATTCTTAACAAAAATTTGCACATTGAGGTTAGAATTTTGTTTACCAAATAGGACAGGTAAGAATGAAAATACCTTAAGTAGGTACCTATATTATAAATAAATAATAATAAATAATAAATATCTTGGGACAATTGACACCAATTGACCTAGTCCCAAACTAAGCAAAGCTTGTAATATGGGCACTAGACAACGGATAAACATACTTATATAGATAAATACATACTTAAATACATATAAAACATCCAAGACTCGAGAACAAACATTCGTATTTTTCATACAAATATCTGCCCCGATCAGGGATCGAACCCGGGACCTCAAGCTTCATAGTCAGGTTCTCTAACCACTAGGCCATCCGGTCGTCATTATGTGTTGGGAATGAAGTAAACGGGCCATCAATTATGTTTTGAGGGTCTAGTATTTTCGAAATCATGTTTAATTTCACAATTGGAATACGAATTTTATTTCGATACTTAGGTAGGTACTTATTTAATTAAAAGTATGGGGTGTGTAGAGACCACGGGTTTTTGGATATCCGACATAAATAAAATTTGACAATTCTTTAATACCTAAGTACTAGTATTAGTTAGTAGATCTTATACCTTTCAACATGCAACTACCGTAAGAATCAATCATAATTACACAAACGGATAAACTAACATACACACTTCTACTTGTCACATTACCTGTAAAATTTATGTTTTATATACAACTAGCTTCTGTCCGCGACTTCGTCCGCATATAATTAGCAACTGATATGTTTATCGCTATCCCGCGGGAACTATACAATTTTCCGGAATAATATAGGTAGTAGCCTATATTTTAATCTAAGGTACCAGCTATCTTCGTTCCAAATTTTATTCAAACCCATCCAGTCGTTTTAGCGTGAAGAAGGAACAAACATACACACTCACATCGTCACATCGTCACTCACAAACTTTCGCATTTATAATATTAGTAGGATAAAGTTTTATACATACCTACATACATACATACAGTGTAATTTAGTAAAAAGCTTGTAAAAAGCTAATGAGCTGTACCACGAGTTTTTTAAAATTCCGTCTATTATTATTTTTTAGTTTTATAATAACACTAGCTGCTGCCAGCGACTTCGTCTGCAAAGAATTCGTTTGTCGCTATCCCACGGCAACTACGCAATTTTCCGGGATAAAAAGTAGCCTATGTGCTATTCCAGACTTTTCTCTATCTATGTGCCAAATTTCATCCAGATCAGTTGGGCCGTTCTGGCGTGATTAAGTAACAAACAAACATCCATCCATCCATCCATCCATACTTTCGCATTTATAATATTAGTTAGATAGACATAATTAACAAAATTAATTAATTAATCATTTTCTCACTTTACTCTTAGCGGTATCCGGTTAGTTAACATTAATTGCCCTTATCGAATATATTCAGAACGGGACGTGACAACCCTAGCGCTACACATGCCGCGAGTGAACGAATACGAGCTATACGTTAAACAGTGACGCATGAAGTAGGCACGTTTCACATGCCTAAACGCCGTTTTCATTAGGGAGTGAAATTTCTGTACTTTAGTACTATTATTTATTCTGTGCCCGGGTCCTCGTCATTCCGTGACGCGTGCTATACCCCTACGCCACCCATAGCAGGTGAGTAAGCCTCTGAATTTTTCTATCTGTTACCAAACTGTCACATGTGCGTTTGTCTGTAAATAAAAATTGTTCATCTGGCTTTTAAAGAAAATACATACATGCATAATACGCCTTTACCCCTTACGGGGTAGACAAGGCCTAGGGTAACAGCACGTAAAGGCTACGTGTAGTATAAGTAGGTGAAAACGTGCTCATTTTCTGGGAGACTTGCTACGAAAGTGTCCCATCGACTTCATTATTCTTCTTCTTCAACTCAGACTTAATGCAGAAATGTAATATTGAAATGGTTAAAAATTAAAACTCTTTTACAGCATGTAGCTGTCTTAGACATAGCCAAAGATGCGGGATTGGCTCTCCAAGACGAGTTGAACGCCAAACACGGCGACGGGAAGGTGAAGTTTTACCTCTGCGACGTCACTAACGATGATATCCTCCTGGGAACAATGGCGGCAGTGAAGGAAGACCAGGAGTACATAGATCTGGTGATCAATAACGCGGGCATTATGAACGACAGCTTAAAGACGTTTAAGAAGGAGATATTGATCAACGTGGTATGGCTTGCGCACTTTATTTAAAATTTTAAAAGTTTATGACATAAGGTCTAACTAAGCTCTGCCTACCCCTGTGGGAAAGAGGTGTGACGGTATGTATGTATGTCTAACCTAAACACCCAAACTTTAGGATTTCGAAGAATGTGAACAGATCTTTTAGCCGTTAACAGGTATTTCTGCATGAATTACCATTACCTACTACTCCTAACTGAGTAACTTTCAAACAGTTCTAAATAAGGTAACTACTTTATAATGGTTATCTTACTACAGCTACATTACAAAAAGATAATTTTTTTTACTGAAATAATGTTTGATTACCTACCTAGAATAATAATTGTGAGAAGGTTCTACAAAGATCACATGTTTTAACATCCGTATCCATTATAATTTTATTCTTCACGCCCACAGGTATTATACACCAAAGTAGCCCGTAGTAGAAAGAAATAGTTGTTGAGAGAGTATTGCTAATGGAAAAGCTAGCTATAATGTTTATATTCTTCTTCAGCTGGCCCTAGTAACGAGCTCCATCAGAGCGTTGGAGTTGATGCGACAGGATGAAGGCGGACGCGGTGGCACCATCATCAACATAGCGTCAACCGTGGCGCTCTGCCAATTGCCAGGGCTGCCCGTCTACTGGGCCACTAAGAGCGCCGTATTGCAATTCAGCAACTGTCTTGGGGTAAGAGCTAAAACGAACTAAACTTTGACTTAAGTGTTGTGTTCAGAAGGACCAATACTAGGTTCCTATTGTTATTGCCTTTTGTTGCTCCGCTATCCACGATTGAGTGAATTTTGATGTGATTGGGGTAGATCTCTGGGGCTTTTTGAGCTACCTACCTAGGGCCTCGTGGCCATAAAGGATGCCGGATCCACATCAACGACTCAGAACGTCATTATCGAAGACAGTTTTTAGTCAAAATGGAAATTAATTGCTTAACTAGGCAGGCCCTGAATTAGTAAGAGTCCAAGGCCCCAAAAACTCACTATCCGCCCTTGGGCTACTCGTTCATTTGCAAACACATACTCACAGAACTATATCAAGATAGAATGAAAGAGTCCAGCAATTTGTAGGGAGACCGAGCGTGTAACATTTTGCGTGTGACAATTGACGTCACGAGCGCAATTTAGTGATGGGAAACATAAGCCGCGCGAAAACAATCCAAAAGCATCGATTCACAGATCGATTAGAACACGGCACCGATTCTATGCACCGCCACCCCCACCGCACCGCGCCGCGACCACAGAAATAATATCTTGCATCGGACGTTCGTCTTCGTTGTGAAAAGAAGTAATTACATCTTTATGTAATGACAAAATATTTACTCGTACATAATTATCATTCAGTTATATTACACCAGTTATTGTAGGTGCATTTTTATCGATTTAAAATATCGTTAAGACCCGACAGAGGAAATGATAACTATTTTCGACAGAGGAAATGAGAAAGCTCATAATTTTAATACCAATAAATTGCGTTACATTTGTACATAAATTACTTCCTTTTTCAAGTCTTTTTTGCTTTATTTAATAGTACATACTGGACAAAATAAGAGACGTTTTGAAAAAAGGGCAGGGGCCTTACCATGACGTCTTAATGCGATTCAGTTTAGGTCTGCTCGCTGTCAGATTCATACTAAAAGTGACAGCTAAAACTTGAACTGAGTCGGAATTAGGACGTCATGGTAAGGCGTCAGGTCAGGAGTACCTGAAACCGACGAGCATGCAACTTATGAAGATATTGATAAATGTGGATGAAGCGAAAGAGGTACAGTCGCCATCAGATATATCGTAGCGGGCGAGGTCCTCAAATAATTCGGAGCAGCCTTAAATTTAAATAAATTCGTTACACCGTAAGGTTAATAACATCAGAACACGCAATTAGTCATAAATATAATAGCAGCGACTTTTCAATAAAATCGGGACGTCACAAATCGTCAAAGGTATCGAGGCAGACAGGCTGACCATAAAGATCGGAACATTTTTGGATAATATACCTTAACCTTGTGACAAACAGTTTAAATTATAGTGTGTTTATAATAAAATTAGTTTTATAAAATAGAACTTACATGCTTTGACTAATAACGGCAGAAGAAGCAAATTTATTAATAAAAAAAAATTATTTGGCAATTTAGTGGCCAGTAACAATTTACACTTTATACAATAAAAAAGGTTTTATGTTACTAACACAGTGAATTAAGCATGCAGACGCGTACACTATATAGGTGACATATCTTTCAGTTTGGCATGACGTTTGAGCCTTATATGTATTTTGTTTTGAATTCGAATCTATTATTATATACGTAAGGTTTATTTTCCACATATGTTCCGATATTTATGATCAGGCTGGCTGCGTCGATACCTTTGACGATATATGCTTCCTGATATTTTTAGCTCATTGAACGTCCCGAACTTCTTGAAAAATCGCTGCTCTTATATTTATGACGGATTGCGTGTTCCGATGTTATTAACCATATCTAGTGTAACGAATTTATTGAAATTTAATGCTGCTCCGAAGTATTTGAGAACTTCGCCCGCTACGATATATCTGATGGCGACTGTATGTCAGGATCGTAGCAAGTGAAACAAAGTAGTCTCTGCCTACCCCTACGGGAAAGAAACCGTATGTATGTAAAAACTGGCACGAACGCATATCGCGCTAAAAAAAAAATTTTTGAATTTGAGTTTCGCTTGACATTCTACGGCGAAACAACAGAGGGGGATTCCAGTAGGCTTATTGTCTAACTCGCTGCAATCGCCATCATGTTCATTTTGACAGTTCTTGTATGAATGTGACAGCTAGCTGATTCCGATGCCAATTGTCAGCCCATACATGAACTGTCAAAATGAACACGATGGCGATTGCGAGCGAGTTAGACAATAAGCCTACTGGCTGGTCGTTGGTTGTAGACGGACCTGAATAACTGAATTTTTATTTTTTTCTCATTAATTTAGTAAATTTTGTTAAAATTTATAAGTTTTTAACGCCTGTACTTACCTATTGAAGACCGTGACAGACAGTTAAAATTTCCACATAACCATAACCTGTTTGTTAATAATATTTGCTTTGCTCTACGTACATTATTATATAGCTGCATAATTAATAATATAAAAACGTAATTATCATTTCCTCTGTTTTCAAAATCGATTTTAATCGAGTAAGAAAATCGCAGTGTGCAGCACTGTGGTACAGCACTATTCTTACTTTTGACAGAAAAAATGAGAAATCGACCTTGAACGTGACTCGACAGTTTGAATAGCATATTTTTACATCGCTGGTTTTGAATGCACGCCAAGTCTGGCTCGTCAAATTAAAGCCGCAATGGAAAACTAGCGTTGGCACACAATCGCCCGCTACTGTTTTGATGAAAATAATAAAATAAATGGTTTTTTAATTAATAACAGATATTTAAGGACAAATAGTACTTCCCGATGAAAGGAAATACCTCGATTAACAGCTCGCAACTTTTTTGGTAGTGTTTAAACAATTAATTATTGAGCAACAAACCATTTTGTTTTTAAAATCTGACGTCTACTGACGTCCGCGGTCGGGAGCAGATTGAAGTTCGCGGCGAGCAAGTGAGCCCTCGGGACAACTTTTTGCCACGCGAGATACATACACTCTTTCCTTCTATCTTGATATAGTTCTGTGCACATACTCATTGACGAATGAATAGTTGCTTTGATATGAAGTGACTTTATTGATAATCATTACGTAGGTATACTTATTGGGTCCATGGTCAGTGGGCGTGGGCAGACCATCAGCTCGTTGCTCAGATGACATCTGGCATTCGGATGGAAAGCTGTGGATGAGACTGGCACACGACCAGGCAAAAAGGCGTGAGAATGAAAAGGCTGTTACTCAGCAGTGGGTAGATGAGATGTGGGCTGATTAGATAGATACTTATTAAATACTAGCTGATGCCCGCGACTTCGTCCGCAAAGAATTCGTTTATTGCTATCCCGCAGGAGTTTTCCGGGATAAAAAGTAGCCTATGTGCTATTCCAGACTTTTCTCTATCTATGTGCCGAATTTCATCCAGATCCGTTGGGCCGTTCTGGCGTGATTGAGTAACAAACAAACATCCATCCATCCATCCATACTTTCGCATTTATAATATTAGTTAGATTAGACTAGTTTAACTAGTTTATAATATTACTAGTTAGACTAGTTAGAGTAGTTAGATTAAATATTGTACTTATTATCTGCAGCTAGATGACTTCTACAACAGGACGGATGTCCGCGTACTGACGGTGTGTTATGGCCCGACTGACACGGCGCTGCTGTCGCCCCAGAGTGTTGGCTCCTTCGACAAATTCACAAACGCCGGCTTAAAGGAATGGCTCAAGGCTGCACCCTCGCAGAAGTAAGTGTAGATAACCTACATAAAGAAAAACCTAAAAATATAAATTTTTTTTTCTAGGTTTATCTGTAGAAGTAACAATTAACACTGGCGAGTGAGCTTTATTTGTGGTACTCGTATGCAAGTATCTACCATACATGTCATGTTAAAGTAATTAAAATCGCTTCGTAAGCCACGCACATTTGCACACGTATGCGCAATACGTGTTTACCACACACAAAGCTTACTCGCCATCGTAAATTGCAAGAGTTCCACGCATATTCGTATCTAATACTGATTCTCCCCCATTTACAAATTCATTTGTTTAATGAGGTTCACTGTTTCTTTATGCTAAACGATGCAGTATGAGGAGAAAAAGAGAAGGCAAATGTTATGTGGCCACGCCAACTAATAGGTACTTAGGCCGTCCCGTTCGCTAAGAGGTAATATACGGAGCCAGGTGTCCGAAATTTGTAATTCGACGGTCATAATAATATTAAGTATAGTTTGCAATAAACCATATGAATATGAATATGAATATGAATAGTCCCTCTCGCTCTTATGACCATTAGTATCAGCAGAACGACACGAAACGAACTTCGAATTTTGAACTATAGGGCCTGACATTTATGGTCGTGCGTTGACGTTGATATTGACCAATCTGAAATCCCTGACTCCCTGTAATGTCATCGAGCAAAAAAGGTCATGTTATATTGTCGGTCAAGCACAGCGGTGGCCTACATGTTAGTAGAATTTCGTATAAATAACTAAATTTAAGTCTCACCGAGGAAATAAGAAGCGATGTCGTCATCATGTCATATTTTTCAGAATGGAATCAGCAGCCAAAGGCGTAATAGACGCTTACAAATTCGGCAAGAGCGGCAGTACTTGGGTGGCGGCGAAAGACGAACAACCCAAAGACATCACAGGTGATGTCAAGAAGGCGTACGATATACTTGCCGTCCACGCAGTGTAGTATTGAGGGTACTTACCAGTTATGACACCATTCCGCGTCTTTAGCTAGTGATGGGCGACTTCGACTAATTTGCTGATTCGAATGATTATTCATTACTAATATCATAATTCGAATTTGAAATTAGTAATATACTAATGCCGATAATCGAATAACGACTACTAATATTAGTAACTAATCGGCGGCTGGATGACAGCTCGGGCCGAATCGGGAATCTTCGTGTCGACTCGGCCGCCGAGTCGACACGAAGATTCCCGATTCGGTCCGAGCAGTCGTCCAGGCGCGGTGCTTGCGTTAGTTGTTAGTTATATCAACGTCAACTCGACTGGACTGGATTTTGAGTACTACTAATATTCGAATGATTTTCGAATTAGTCTACTAAGTCGAATGATTACAATAATCGACTAATCGAATTAGTATTATTCAAAGTCGCCCATCATTATCTTTAGCCCAAACTGTTTAAAAGAAATACGCGACAGCAGCTTTTTAATTATACACTAAGTAGTTAGGATCTTAAGTAGGACAGAAGAAATCGAAGAAACAGAATAAAAAGAAATCGAAAAGCATTGTAATGATTTGTTAACCTTATTGTGACACAATCTCGCGGAGAAGATTAGATTTGTGACTGATTCTGTCGAGAGCCTGACGTATTATTATTTATTTCGAAATTAATAATATTTAATTAAAGTTATGACTTAGAAATAAAACTATTTATTTATTGTGTTGTATTAATTCATATTCTGTTATGTGCCTGTTCATATTCATTGAATTTAATAAATATACTGACGACTGGATGATTTACATAAATAAATCTGATGACAATGCATTATTAAGGCGAGGTAGGCTCAAAGAGGCCGCTTTTTAGAGTTTTTAAAAACCATCACAGACGTAGAAAATAGGGTTTAAAAATCTGAAAAAAAGTTATGTCTTACTTAAGGATCTAGTCTAGTCAAAATCGCATTCAGTTACACGATCCAATAAACTTCCCTCGATAGAAAAAAATTCCAAAGTTACTCCTTTTTGTAAAGTTTTTTCAATATTATGACTAAACTATTGATATTTTAAATTAAATTTTTGTACTCAACTAAAGCTATTAAATATTTATAGACAAATTCGCAGAGTTTGAATAGATAAAATGATTGTCTTAATTACTATGTTTAAATACCTACAAAATGTGCGAGCGCGGAGCCTCGATAGGCCCGATCAGTCGCGCGCTGGCGCTTACGGACGACGGACCTGTGTCAGTTTTATCCGCGACAGGTCCATGCACTAAACAAACAGATTTATTACAGTAGCAATGTCATTGTCTGTTTTCTGAGGCTGCCCTGTTGACCTACAATAACAAGTAAATGGAGTAAGGTACATTTTGCAAGCGGGAGGCAGAGGTACCGGTACCGACCGATATAGACAAAATATGGATTATCAAAAATTGTAGCTATTTTCAGTTGTTATACTGATAGTTTTATACTATGGCACTTTGACCGAAATTTTACGAATAATAATTTTATAAATTACGTACCAATTAAAAATGGAAATAAAATGACATACATACATACATACCGTCACGCCTCTTTCCCACAGGGGTAGGCAGAGACTACTTTGACCCGCTTGCTACGATCCTGACATACCTCTTTCGCTTCATCCACATTCATCAATATCTTCAAATAAAATGAAATCTAACTTATCTTATTTAATTTCAATATGTTGTAAACCAAAGTATATAAATATGTTTAGGATCCTTACTTCCTAAACGGGATTACACTTTACTAAATTAGGTTTCTAAATCATCATCATGTTTGCGGCTAAGTACAGATATAACCACACGACAAATAAATTACGAAGAATCTTGAGATTATAAGGTACCGGCGGGTATTACCGAGGGTATCAAAATCAGTGTCATTTAACGCGGTATTTTCAAATACGCATTTTATAATCAAACCGATCGATTTCCTAAAAAATGAATTATACACAAACGAAACTTATTTAATTGACCAACGGATCTATTAGCGCTAGTGTGTGTGAATTGGAATATAGAGCTCACAAATCGTCAGTTTCCGCGACGGGGGCGCGGGAAGAGGTGTACCATACTAACGCGTGACGCCACATCACATGTAAGAGAACTCTAATCTTATGTAGTGCTTTACGTAATGGTTCAGACAATCGAACTAATAATATGGTTTTTAAGTGGTTGTTTATAGTTTTCTGCACAACCTTAAAATATTCTTTATATGTTTTTTGAGCTCGAATTGCGTTAAAAATGGAAAATAAAATACGGCGGTGATAGGACTTATTTTTTGCTGTGTATCTTACTTCCCTGGTGTGCCGCGATAATAGTTTAAGTGGTTATTTTGGTTCTTTATGCTCTTTTTTGCCAGGCTGTACCTAGATATGTTAATTAGTTTCTAATTTATTACTTTAGTAATATTTTTATTTTTATAATTATTAATGTTTACAAGGATATATTTTATTCTGAAAAAATGACTTTCTGCCAAGTTTCTTGCGGCGCATTCTTCTTGGCAATGATGATCTTTCCGAATGCGCTGGTAGATTAAAAAAAAGACATGTAAAAGAGCCCTTGGCGGCCTATTTGCAAAATAAACTTTTAACTTTTGACTTTTATTTTTGGTATATACGAGTATGATCGGTTATATGCTTTCTTAAAGTTATTTCAATCTTGATCTATTCACGCTATTAAAGAACTATTTCCGTGGTATGGAAAGTATTCAACAAACCCTTAATTTTTAGCAAAAACTTCAGTACTGAATTTGTATAGGTCTACCAGAATGTCATGGCATAGAAAAAAAAAAGAGTTTTTGATATGGCAATGTCAAACTGTCACTGTCTAATATCAGTACGTTCATTGTCATAACGACTTGCTGCTCGACTGTTTTAATAAAATTTCAATGTTATTATCGTAAAAATGTCGAAGAAACCTCTCCGTGCACAATCGCGAAAACCCGATGTCAAAAATCGAATGTAAGAAAGCTGTTACTACTTGGCTACTAAATAAAAGTTATGACGAAACGGAAGCCTTTCTAAAAGCAATAAGTTAAACACACACACACACACACACACACACACACACACACACACACACACACACAACACATGCATGCGCATGTTGCCTTGCTTGTATTATGTATTCAGTTCTTAATAAACTTTAAAACATCATGCATTTTTAGGGGGAGGAGCCCTGTTTATCCTATAGCACAGGTTTTTACCTATTTAGGGAGCAGAGTTCTAGTGAAAGATACCTTGTAAATGATGTTTTTTAGAAATAAATATTATTATTATTATTATTATATTGTGTTCAATGTTTACAACCAAATTTGTGAAGAAAGTGAAGGATCCCTAACGCAATCTTAAATTATAAGCGAGTGGCAAATTTAACTTGTTAGTAGGAATCGACCAAGTTGATACTTGTAGTTCATTTTGAATGTTAAGATCCTATTTTTCAAGTTATTTTTTATAGTCATTATACAGGGTGTATCAAACACCCCCTTACAATAATCCACTGGGGTATATAACCATAGCTATAGAAGCTAACAAAAATATAAAAAAAATTGGAGTATTTTTTTTAAATATTTTCTATAGGAATGGTAGTATTAATAACTGTAATCATTCTTATAGAAAATATAAAAAAAATACTCCAATTTTTTTTTAAATATTATGTATGGGACTATTACCGACCCATTCAATATTTGTTTGGCTCGGTTATAGGTTCTTAAAGAAGTATCTATTACCGAGTGACATTTTCATTTTCTATTAAAATATGAACATTTATGGTACTGTATACTTGTGTATACTTTTTTATAAAATTTAGACTTTTACTTATCAATTGGAAATGCTTCCGTTTATACTAAACTACTTAAAAAAAATTGATGCAGGTACAAAAATAATATACGTACATATACATACACAAATCACGTCTTTATCCCTTACAGGGTAGATAGAGTCTAAGGTAACAAGACCTAAAGGCCACGTTTAGCATGATTGTGGGTGTATAGATGGAAAGGGGAATCAAAATAGTGATGGGTTGCTAGCCTCATCGCCTATAACATGATTCTTAAGATTTACGCACATTCCTTCGTTGGGCTTTTACCATCTGCGCGGGAAGAGAAGTAACTGGTACATTCTATGTTTTATTCTATACTCCAAGAACAGCATGGACGAAAGAAAAAATAATATACAGAACCCAAGCCATAATTATGTTTCTTAACATTCGGTATTAGGTTCCAAATCGTGAATCTGGTTTCTATTACCGATGGTAGAAAATTCCTGATTTTTATACCCTTGGAAATGAAAGTTCAATTCGCGGTAAAAGAGTCACAGACTGTACATTACCACGGTATCAGAAGAAATGCACATTTCAGTTTCAATAATAATTTTACCAAATAATAAGAAGTAAAATGAGTCCAAAAACTTACGAGGCTGAAAGTTCAATAAACGCTTTTCAATAAAAAAAATACTTGGTCGTTAAGAAGCTTTGATACCCGTAATTATATGGACTCTTTTAAAAACTTACTTAAGTACCACGGTAATACCTGCCGTTGCCTTAATTATATTTTTAATTCATAGTTTTATTTATTACCTTACCTGTTTATTTGTCTTTTTTGCCAAAGGGTCTTTGAAATAAAGAACCCGAATATATCGGGTATATTTAACACGATGACGAAGAATGAAACGATTGACTATTAATTATTTTTTATCACCTATTTATCTATTCAAATTCATAGTAAGTAGGTATACTTATTTAAGCTTGATCACAATAATTGCATTTCTAAAGTCATACTATTTATTTTCTATACTGTGACGCTGGCGAGGTCATGCGAGTTCACAAAATCTGAGTCCGCGCGAACTATCGCGCGCACGGCCGGGACAGCGCTAAATGCCTATTTTCGCAGGAATACCGAGCCTTAAAAAATCTTTCGAGTTCGGTTTTAACCCCGCAACAAAGAATACGTGTGCTAATAGCTTAAAGACATTATCCGTTTCCCTAGTGTAAAATAGACCTTATTACTAGAACTATTAAGTCTATAATCAATAAACTGTGCATCAAATATTTATTTTCGCTGCTTTTAAAATCTTTTAATTCAGTGTCGTAAAGATGAGTGTAGCTCATTCTCCACCATTATCGAGGGATGGCTCACAGTCGGACCTCTCCAAAATGAAGGATTGTGGCGACTCAGATCCAGAGTACAACGTCCCGTTACGCAAAAGAAAACAGCCGGAGCACGATTGCTGTATCAAGCAGGACCTGGCGAACTTCCGGAAGGAGATTTTACAGCGGATTTTTTCGATCGAGAGTATTTTGATACTAATTATATAATGTTTTTCGCTGCGATCGGTCGGCTGCTGATAGCGGTGCATCCCGGGGCGGCGGGGTGGCCGTGGCGGTGCGGGGGGAGTACCAAGCGCTGCGCCGCGACTGGCCCGTCCCACAGTATATATCGCCGCCCCCGGAGAACAAAATGATAATCGCAAAAACACAACTTTTCAGGAAAAATAAAAAACCAATTTTTGCCAATTACTTCTAAACAAGTGGACGTATACTGATGATAGTTAGCATTACGGAAAGCTAATTTTTTGAGAATTCTTCTATTTTAGTGTCTCTGATATAATACATACTACAACGGAGTTATTTAAAAAATTAGAAGTTAGTGGAAATCGATCATCATCTAAGATTTATAAAGTCGATTATCATTTTATTCGCGCTTTTTCGAGGGTTAAAATACGTATTGTATGGTTGTTATATCATTTTATTCTACGATTTATACGGTGCGAGTAGTAAAAATAACAGTTGCATATCTTCATATTCTCGTTAATATTGTGAAATGTATTTTATGATAATGTGATTTGTCTAGTGTTGCAGTGGAACAGTAGCATGGTATTCGGCTTTGGCTTTGTTTAGTTAGTGGGTTGAAATTGGCAGAGTCTCTAAAAAGGGCTGGAACAATGAGACTTGTTAGGTGCTTATTGCTTGATTCTTGTTCTTGATCATCATCTTCATCATCATTATTGTTTTCGGAGTTCTTTGCATAAGTCAGGGACTCGTGAAGGTCATGAGTGTGGCTTGAAATATCGCCGGCATTGCAGGGGCTGATCCGGTCTGATGCCTTGCTGGTTGGCGGCGGCGGCGGCGGCTGGATGTGTGGTAGGTACTGGTGGTTCGGTCTCGGAGGCGGGGTTTGGGCTGGCTGGAGATTTGGGTGTATGTCTGGAGCCTCGCGTGCTGCTTGAATTTTGGATTGACTATGTGTTTAATCAGAGGTGTAAGAAATCGACGTCATATTTGTATTTTGATTGAAGTTGATGGCTCTGCGGAGGAAGCTCTGGCTTCCATTGTTTTGGTCCGTGATATTTTCTGACCGTCTGTATCTTTGATCCAGTTTTTGTTGATTGTCAACTCCTTTAAGTATTATTTGTTTCCGTTTGCGGCATTTCTTTGACGTTGTACATATTTTTCGCCATTTGCCTTAGCGTTCGTGATGGTTGCCTGAATCTGTTCAGGGGCCTTACCATGACGTCTTAATGCGATTCAGTTTAGGTTAGCTCGCTGTCAGATTCATACTAAAAGTGACAGCTGAAACTTGAACTGAGTCGGAATTAGGACGTCATGGTAAGGCCCCTGGAGTGTGTGCAGCTCTTTTTTAATGCACATTCGGTGTTGCAGTGCGTACCTAGTCTGCTTCGCTCTGGCCGTGGCTTGTTTCAGGGGGTCTGAGGGTGATATTTGATTGGCGTTTCGCCGCTGCGAGGAGGGTATGTGGGGAAGGAATGAGTCTATTTTTGTTTTGGACGCGGCGGCCGTCGCAGTAAAGGGATATGTTTTTGATGCCTCTCTTCTTTACTTTAATAATATATTTTTATGTGACGGTTACTGTGGTCAGGATAGAGATGGATTCATTTTGCTTTGTATCTTTTTGCGGCTGCGAAACTTTAGTTGGATATCACGCGCGGATTTTTTGAAGCAGGCCGAGGCTGGAGTGAGGCGGATTATATGCATTGAACGCGCATTGGAAGGCAGAGTTGTGTGCACCCCTGAGCAAATTTGCGCAATTGTTGTGAGAGCGAGGGTGGGTAGCGGGAGACGTGACTTCGGAGAAATATTGCAAACGGAGTTATGTAATGTGAAAGAGTTGATAATTGGTGGATTGAAGATATAGACGGTCGGGGGATATCGTGGACCAAGATAATGGAGGTTAGTGTTTCTTCTGAGGAGCCATCAGTTTTGGAATGCAAGTGTGACGTCGATTCTTTGTGTTTCCGATTAAGCACTGAGTCATTCCAGGGATTGGGAGGCGTGCGAGGTTCCGGACAGACATCTGAATCTTTGGCCGGCCCGGGCCCTACCCTTGGGACCGAACTGCCAGTGTTGTGCGCCCGGCTGTTGCCAATCGGCAGGGCAGTGTACAGCGGCCTGATAGGCCTTTGTGGGGCGGGTGATGTTTTTGTGAATCCTTGACTTATGTAAGGAGCTCTGAGGTCGTTAGTGATGAAGATTATGATCGGGAGTGGGAATTGGGTGGTGCTTATGAGTTTGATTGTTTTTTTAGAGATGCCGTCATAGATGTATACATTACTTCGTAAAGATAGGCCCAACGCTCACGAGTAATTCGTTCAATGCGGTTGTCCTAAGAGACCACCGTGCCTTAGTCTGTGACAGGACGCCGTATCGTTCAACTGTCAGAGTGTGTCAGAGAAAATGCCCAATTGAGTAGTAAGCGTTGTTCGGACAGGCAAAAGACTGTTCGGAAAGACAAAAGACACAAGTATGCGCGTTCTACACTAAAAGGGATCCCTTTATTGTTTCTCCTTGTTTTGAAGGTACCCCTTGATGCCAAGTTGCCTATTGGGATCCTGGGTGTCGACATTTCGAGTGATGTTCAGTTCCGTGGTCATTTGGAAGGCAAAGCTAAATTAGCTTCTAAAAAATTGGAGGTGCTCAATAGAGCGGGACAGTACTTCTCGCCAGGCCATCGCCTGCAACTCTATAAGGCGCAGGTTAGGTCGCATAATATATGGAGTACTGTTCTCATCTCTGGGCTGGGGCACCCAAGTACCAAATCCTTCCATTTGACTGAATCCAACGCAGAGCTGCTCGATTTGGCGATAACCAGGCACTCTCTGGCCGACTCGATCCTCTGGCTGTGCGGAGGGATGTGGCATACCGAATTTATCATGGGGAGTGCTCCGATGAACTTTCGATTTGTTGCCTGCGGCTAAATTCCACTACCGCACGTCGCGGAACCGTCTGTCCTTCCATCCTCAACATCTTGATAGTTGGTAGTTAAGTACCGTGCATTTTAAACGCAATTTCTTTCCTCGTACGACAAAGATATGGAACCAACTTCCTAGTGCAACATTCCCCGAGCGGTACAACTTAGGGATCTTTAAATAGCGAGCCTACCTGTTCCTGAAAGGGCCGGCAACGCACCTGTGATTCCCCACGTCTTGCAGGTGTCCCTGGGCGATGGTGATTACTTTCCATCAGGTGACCCGTCTGCTCGTTTGCACCCTCTTCTTATATATATAAAAAAGGCGTATCTTGACTTGTGATATATCATTGGATTCTGTTGATTTTGGCCCAATGGTTGAAGTGGGGCCGGAGTTGATTGCCGTGTTGTTGATTCGTTGCAATGCCAGATAAATTACAGTTTATCAGCATAAACATACATTCGATATTGTACTTGCCATTGCAATCGTTGGCATTGTTCATTTTTTTTAGTATGCTCTAATTCGAAAACCATTTGGAGGAAAACTATCAAATAACCGATTTATCTTGTCCGATTTCAAAAATACTTTACGATTGCAGATATTTTTGTAAAAGTACTTTTGACCTTTGTTTGATCTAACGACCGGGTTTTTAGTCAGAATCGGGCATTAAATGTTTGCCACAAAAATGAAAAAAAAAAGTTTATCTACGCCACTACGGTATCTGTCATGCTGTCACTGTCACATCTAACTTAACCTGCAAACATTACAAATAAAAGCAAATTCAAAGTATAAAACTGTAACAAACAATGGATATTTATAAAAAAATGTTTTGTTCCGGGATGCAACAATGACTCGAACAAAATCATTGTGAAAATCAGAGAAAATTTGCGGAACGAATGGTGTATGCAAGCTAATGTGGAATATTTCAATGTTTACACGATGTATTGTTGCGAAGACCACTTTAATGTAAGTAGGAGTCAGGAAAGATGTGCAGGGGTGAAACCAAAAAGCAAAAACAGCACGGAAAACAATAATAACACCAACGAACGGAAATAAATCGAACACACGAATATTGTTATTGTTTTTGACGTTCAATTCACACACACATTCACAGATCTATGACGTTGACAATGTTGACATTAGACAAAACCATAGACAAAACTGTTTTTTTTTTATATTTCTGTACGAAGGCGATTGGGATCCTGTCTAAATTAACAAATTATCAAACAGCGAAAAAATATTTATTATTAATAAACAAAGCTACGTAGAAGCATAATATTCAAATTAGTTCCTTGAAATAGTCCATTCTATCAAATAAAGGTGTTAAAAGCACAGCTTAAAAAAAATGAACAATGCCAGTCATAGTGATGTGATTGCTTGTTAGTGTTTAAAACACGTTGCTAAAGTTATATTATATAAGCTAAAGCAGTAGGGAAGATAGGCCTACTTTTTGAAATAAGTACCTACGCTCCAATAAAGCGTTAGGGTTGTCGATTTAATTTTTGTTAAATTGAATAGTTTTTTTTAACCAAGGTTTGCCCTACCTATAGGTATTTGACAAGTTATCCTTCAAGTGTAGTTTTCTATAATATATTAGTACATATACTATAGATCCAAGATGATAACAATGAAAGTCCGTAGATTTTTTTTTCACCAAAAACCACCAAATATACGGCAACTACTTACTTATCATCTAAACAGCCAAACGTTTTATTTAACAGAAAAAACATTTGTCGGAGAAGTGACATCTGACATTGTCGCGAAAGGCATAAATAATCATATAGGTATAATATTGTTGGTGTGGGCTATTCATGTTAATTGGGTTTGTAACTCATCCTTTCGCGATGTAATAATTACATTAATCATACCTGGATTCCTCTACTTGTAGGTTGCTGGTTTTCATTAGATCTGCTCCGCTTTATGATGTAGTTTTAGTATCTCAGCTGAAGTCCTCCTTCCACCTCCTGTATATATTATGGCCAGATGAGTAACCCCGGTCAACCAACTGGCCGTGGAGAGTCACGGAAAAACCCGTGGCGCTCCTCGGTGTACTAATTCTTGCTCAGCTGTGAATAAACATGGCTGGTATTACAAAGACAATCACATTCAATATGTCACAACTTTGACACACAATCGGCACCCTCTAAGGCGCAATATACACCTGACCAACTCCCACAAACAACAAGGCGTTTGCAAGGGGTTAACCAGACGTCTCCAGTGCCCGCTCGCAAACTAAACCTGACCACATGCGCATCGCAGGAATTTTCATAGCAACCCGGACCTCACCCCACTCTGGCCAGCAGAGAGATGAGATATCCAACCCGGGTTACCGCTCATTCTGGGTTACCGCAACCACCCTGGGTCACCGGTTCCAGAATCCCCAAAGCACCCAACCCAGATCTCGTCCCCCAAGTCGGGAACGAGATATCCAACCTGGGTTGCCGCATTGAGGATCGCCAAAAGCACTCAACCCAGATCTCGTCCCCTTTGCATAGAACGAGATATCCAACCTGGGTTGCTGCTGAGAGTTCCAGGTGTACATTCCGTGACGCTAACTAGGATGAATCCCCACATAACTCCCACAACATCTAGCGCAAGAAACATCCCAGCTGGCGACCAACACAACGATAAGAAACATGGTACAAAACAAATACAAGTTTTAACATAAGGTACACCGAAGAGCCCATAGGCATACCCGAGTACACCCGACAACTTAGGTGTACTCACAACATGGGTAATTACAAAACATGGGTATACTCAGCTTTGGGAGGAAGGAGACTCTGTAGTTGCTGCTTGATGATTCCCACCAATTCCACAATCAAACTTTTACTCAATTCGCGTTTTGACGCCGTTAAGAGAAAACCATAGACTCCGAGATGTGACTTTAATATTTAGTGTTGCCACCTAAAACTTATAAAGGTGGTCACTCACCGAGAAACTCGCGCCTGCCGCGACACTCCCCGGCGGCGGGGCCCCAGAAAGAAGCAGTAGCGTAGACAGTGCGCGCGTCCGCTCCTTAATCCTGTCAGTTATCTCGGTCATCTTAGGTAGCGATTCATCTCCTTTTCTGTTGGTGCATTCTCTTCGTCTTCAGTTTTCTTTCTTCTCAAGATCTTCGGCCGTCGACGGTAAAGAGGCGATGGCTTGAGGTCGTGGTACCTTATCTGATGTCAGGTTCGGTGTTTGAGAATAAATTCTTTCCAAAATATCTGCAGCTTCCATGTCCTGACCAGATGTCGACTCGCGGACAAGTTTCCGTGTTACTTCTTGTGTTTCTTTTATTTCGAGAGTGTAAAGATTTGCGCATTATTATATAATATTCTGAACTGACGATGAAAATTTTCGCCGATTATTCTCCTTATTGGTCAAAGTAGTATCTACTTGCCTATTTTATCGTCAGTAACCATTGGGTTAACTGTACTGGCGTATGGTGTACTGTATATCCGAAGGACCCTGCCCCAACGACCATTCACGTGATAGTTGTAGCATATTCGTGCTTAAACTCATGGTTAATTTGTGAAGTTCATACAACGTTTCTCTGGTAGGTTGAATGTCAGTATCTTGAGTTCCTTTGTAGCTTCCAAGCGATGAATAATGTCTTCACTCTTACTTTGCAGTTCACTCAGTAAGACCGGTGTTCCATTTTATCTTAATCTCCATAATTGTTGCAGTAAAATTTTGTAGGTAGACATAGTGGAGAGGAGAGAAGAACCAAAATCGGTCATACATAGAAGATACGGTACTCTGTTTCCGTCTCATCATTTCATGGTTATTTCATTGAAGATGCTTCCTTAGATGTAACAGTTGTATCGCTGCTTCTGTAGAGTCAATTCCAGTAATAAAATTAACATAGATTTAGCATTAACTGATTGTCGTTAGATTGGATCGGCGCTAAAAAATATCCGAGGCGAGGCTAAAAATTTATAGCTAGTGCGTTTGTCAAAGAAAAGAGAGCAAAAAATTTGGTTGGATTCCTTCATTTATATATTTTATCTATGAATACCAAATTGTAGTTGTTGTCTACTATAAACGGACTTGTACTAACTTTGTAAATAGTACATACTCTACAGAAGCACAAAAGATAATATTAAACATGGGTAAAGGATTTAATTTTAATTTTGTCGTTTATTGAATTTCTCAGGACATAGAGCTCGATGATGTATTCCCGACTTGTGGCAATAGTAGCATTCTGTATTTGTCTCGCAAGAACTAGCAAAATGTCTATCTGAAAAGCAGTTGAAGCAGCGATTATTCAGCTTTACTTTCCTCTCTTCAAGTGTCTTATATTCTTGACAGCGATCAGAGTAGTGGTTCTTTTTGCAGAATACACACGAAGGTTTATTTTTCTTGTCATAGACATATTTTTTATTATCTTCTTGTTCTTCATCCTTCACTCTCATCGGTTCATACTTTCGTTTCCTTGATGTATCACCTCGGTGTCTAGAGTAGTTTGGTTCTAATCTACGTGGATGCTTGTCTTTCTGGTCTTCCTGTCTATTTTCCAGAGTCTTCATTTTCTTATCTCTCATCGTTTTATCGCTATGTATTGTATGTAGAGTCTCTACAGTATGATTTTCCTTTTCAGTAGGTGTGCTATCTTGCCTTACTTTGTTGGTGTTGGCTTCCTCTCTTCCAGATATTATCAGTTCCAGTTGCTCTCTCATTTGTTGAACTGTGTTTTCTTTCATTTTCATCTTCATTTCGTAGATGATATCTCCAGGGAATTTCTCTTTGATGAGATATCTTATGTGATTATGATTACTATCTTCTCCTAGTGATTGTAGGACCCTGAGATGGCGTTCAAACTCATTTAATGTGGTGCGGCAATCACTTATCGATGACTCTGCAGCCTTCACTTTATTAAGAGCACTGTAGTGTGCATCGATAATCTCTGATTGTTTACCATACCTGTCTGTTAGTATCTGAACAGCTATTGCGTAGTTTTTGTTGGTGGTTTCTAATCCATCTACAATCCTACGAGGTTCTCCCTTTAAGGCTGATTTCAGGTAAAGAAGTTTGTCCACATCAGCTATCGATCTGTCGTGAATGTTGGACTTATAAATGTCCCAAAATTCACACCAAGTTAAGACATCTCCGTGAAACTCAGGTAATGTGAGTGTAGGTAACTTGGCTGCGAAAACACGACTCTTTTCTGTGTCGCATTGGTTTCTTTTGGTATCTTTATTTACGACTGCTGACAGTTTACATTTTATTTCCACTAAAATTTCTTCCCCATTTAGCTGAGCGTTGCTCATCTCTGAAATCTCATCAGGTGATGTATTGTTAGAGATCCTAAAATACTCATTCAGTTCTGTAGTAAACCGCTTGATCATGTTCTCTAATTTAGATGCACATATTTGGGCTTTATATACCGCTTCTGGAATATCGCTACCGTCTTTACAATAGGCTTCAGCTTCTATTGTATGTTCATTAATTCTTCTTATTATCTGGTGTAGTCTCGATTTAATTACATAATCCACGGGCAGCTCTTCATTCTCGGCCTCCATCTTGTTTAATTGAAATCTGGAATAATAGTATTTTTCCCTTTACTTATAAAAACAAATCAACCAGTATTCAGAACTATATTAACGCAGCATGTATTGTAAGTAAATAAATCAAAGAAAGTTGTAATATGCTCTAGAATTTTTGAAATCATTCAATTTACAGAAGTTTATTTTATTACACCATTAATTTGTGTTGTCGATTGTACACACACAGCCTAGTATATGTCAACAAAAACACGATTACACTACCATGTGTAATTGTAAAGAGTACCCGAAACCGACGAGCATATATGAAGAGATTGATGAATGTGGATGAAGCGAAAGAGGTATGTCAGGATCGCAGCAAGTGGAATAAAGTAGTATCTGCCTACCCCTGTGGGAAAGAGGCGTGACGGTATGTATGCATGTGTAATTGAGGAGTTTTATCATCCGTTGCAGCACAACACCATATTATTGTTGTTTCTCTGATGTTATAAACTTACACAGGTAAACCAAGTTTGAAGAAAATCACATGTCTGTGAATTCATAGTAAATAGATTTAAATTTAGAACCCGATAGATAAACTATCATAGTAAATAAAATTAGATAAAGTATCTTGCAATCCTACTAACATCATAAATTCGACTGTTAGTGAGTCTTAATGTATGGATGTAAATTTATTGACTGTCAATCCTTTTAAAACCAGAACAGCTGGACATTATCTGGATCATATTTGGCATAGAGATAGATTATAGTTTAGAGGAACACACAGGCAACTTTATAATCTCGGAAAATTGCATAGTACCTGCAGGCGACTGATAAATGAATTCTCTGCAGGCCGAGTCGTGTGCAACAGCTAGTATCTAGTAAACTTAAAGAAATATTTCTCTTCATTCGAAACTAGCAGTCGCTACATTGCGGATAATTTTTATTCAGAACTTGTCCTGCTGCGCTACCATGTACATGGATTTGTTCCCTGTACTGACATACTCAAATCCCTTATAAATATCTTAATTTATGCGTGCTCTATTATATCCAGAATTAGTTTGTGTAATAGGTAGTTAAGAACTGTCCACCCTTGGTCCAGTAGAAATAATTTGTGAGTAAATTTAGAATTCAAAATAGGTACCATGAAATCAAACTATTTTGTTCTGTATTAGGTAATTATTATTCGAGGTTTGATTTTTCTGTAACAGCATTACACCAACTACTACTGGTTTGTACAGGTTGAATTATATATGTATCACAACACTTAAGTCTAGAATATACTTTATAAAATACTTAGTTCTTACTAAGTGAACCCTTCTGCCGAGGGATCTCTAATCCAGGCAGACAATTTCTACAAATACATGAAACGTGGAGCACTAAGCTTCCATAGGTGTTACCCAATTCAATTGGACACCTTCTACCTGACTGCAGTAGTTTAACCATGTACTTATTTTCATTACTTACATAACTTTCTTCAGATGTCTCAGCTAGTAGGCAGTCTCAGTCAGTAGATATGGTCAACGCTACTGATCTTTCTAGAATGTGTAGGTACCTTCGGCGTAAGAAGAACAAAAGGTAAGTATTTATTCCAATTTATGTACCAAAATAATGTGTGAAGGCGCTAGGTGACAGCGTACCCGCTAATAATGGGTTTTCTTATTATTATTCACTGTGATGTTTTATAGAACAGTACACTGGAGCACTTTTCCCATAAGATTCTCACAAGCCGCGTGCGTGGTTGTTACTCATACATTTCTAGACTTACAATTTCTTGTTACTAAATTCATCTGTCTAGTGAAACGGTGCTGAATACAAACATTACTTCTTTCCTTGTTTGTTTTTAGATCAAGTTAGAACCGATTAGCAGAAAGGAATACTGAAAATTTTACTTTACTTTTCGAAATTTTCCTTCATGCAACAGAAAGGGAAATAACAACTTAAACATGTTACGGCGGCACTCACCTTTTAAGTAACAGAAAATCCACAGTTCTTTAACGTACTTTATCACTTATCATTCTCACTAACAGCCAAAAAAACAATTTTTGATGCCTTAATCAAAACTTTTACTCGTTGGTGTAATAATGGCGGGCATAGGTAGATATAAATAGGTATGAACTTCGCGCAAACCCACGAATCGAGCACACTAGAAAATGTTTACTCAATATACATACTCTTAATCTAAATGCTTCACTTACACGTCTGAAATTAATCTTAAAATTAATTATTTATTATAATTAAATAACTGAAAGTATTCATTTAATTTTCCAACACGTAACAATAAAAATAATATAATACGACGCAATAAATATTCATCCGTAGTACTAGCGACGCCATGTTTGTAAATGTAAACTGATTTCCTCTTCCTCTGCTATCCAACAATGCAGCCAACAACTATCGAAAAACTTTATTAGTTCTGCTATCGAACAACAGATGGCGCTGTAAGTCACATCTCGTAGTTTTTGTATTATTAGCAAGATTTATTTCCTCTGCATTATTCTTCAAGCTTTTTCATCCAAATTAATTCCAACTCCTGTTGGACCCTCCGGCGCGGCCCACATGTGCCAGCAACACAACTATAGCCATATTCTTTGCGTTTTTTCTCCATATTCATTCAGTATGAGAAATAATGAGAATTGATCAACAACTTGTTTTGCCCAGCATTTCCACCATGTCGCGAAAGGCATAAATAATCATATAGGTATAATATTGTTGGTGTGGGCTATTCATGTTAATTGGGTTTGTAACTCATCCTTTCGCGATGTAATAATTACATTAATCATACCTGGATTCCTCTACTTGTAGGTTGCTGGTTTTCATTAGATCTGCTCCGCTTTATGATGTAGTTTTAGTATCTCAGCTGAAGTCCTCCTTCCACCTCCTGTATATATTATGGCCAGATGAGTAACCCCGGTCAACCAACTGGCCGTGGAGAGTCACGGAAAAACCCGTGGCGCTCCTCGGTGTACTAATTCTTGCTCAGCTGTGAATAAACATGGCTGGTATTACAAAGACAATCACATTCAATATGTCACAACTTTGACACACAATCGGCACCCTCTAAGGCGCAATATACACCTGACCAACTCCCACAAACAACAAGGCGTTTGCAAGGGGTTAACCAGACGTCTCCAGTGCCCGCTCGCAAACTAAACCTGACCACATGCGCATCGCAGGAATTTTCATAGCAACCCGGACCTCACCCCACTCTGGCCAGCAGAGAGATGAGATATCCAACCCGGGTTACCGCTCATTCTGGGTTACCGCAACCACCCTGGGTCACCGGTTCCAGAATCCCCAAAGCACCCAACCCAGATCTCGTCCCCCAAGTCGGGAACGAGATATCCAACCTGGGTTGCCGCATTGAGGATCGCCAAAAGCACTCAACCCAGATCTCGTCCCCTTTGCATAGAACGAGATATCCAACCTGGGTTGCTGCTGAGAGTTCCAGGTGTACATTCCGTGACGCTAACTAGGATGAATCCCCACATAACTCCCACAACATCTAGCGCAAGAAACATCCCAGCTGGCGACCAACACAACGATAAGAAACATGGTACAAAACAAATACAAGTTTTAACATAAGGTACACCGAAGAGCCCATAGGCATACCCGAGTACACCCGACAACTTAGGTGTACTCACAACATGGGTAATTACAAAACATGGGTATACTCAGCTTTGGGAGGAAGGAGACTCTGTAGTTGCTGCTTGATGATTCCCACCAATTCCACAATCAAACTTTTACTCAATTCGCGTTTTGACGCCGTTAAGAGAAAACCATAGACTCCGAGATGTGACTTTAATATTTAGTGTTGCCACCTAAAACTTATAAAGGTGGTCACTCACCGAGAAACTCGCGCCTGCCGCGACAGACATTTCTCGTTATAAAAATAATATATACATTTTATTTCATAATAATATAGTACCTTTCAACATTAGCAATTCAGCAAGGAGTTTAAAAAACGAAAGCTCCGGTTTTGAAGAAGCCGAGTTCAAGCAGCCGTACACTGCGCAATACGCTCTTGGCATGTTAAAACGAACACGGCCGCTCGTCTCAATGCGCCACGCGCGACTGACGGCACCGCGAGATCTGCTTAGGGGCCGTGTAAAAGCGCGTGTCTATGTGTGCGTTCGTTTCGACCGATTTGTTCGTAGATTCCCTACTGCTTGTGCTTATATGTACTGTGCCCGTCCCTTCGCGAGCCTTTTGTGATTGCATCTGGTTGTCAATACCTATGATAACTGATAAACAATCTACGTCATCGCCGCCGACGAATCAAAATAACCGGTCCCGCTTCTTGAACATTTGTTGTTTGTATATTCCTAACGGCCCTAATCATCATGAAGCGTTGACCGATTTTATTGACCTTGCTGGTCAAATAATTATTGATAAACCTGAAGATTTATTTTTAATAACAGGTGACTTCAATATACCGGAAGCTGTCTGGGTTGGTGATCAGACTTCCGAGGTACACCTGGCGACAGCTTGTAGTTCTAATACTCGTTTAATTCAGGAATTTTTATCTTACACCGGAGCTAAACAGTACAACTCCATTACCAATGTAAATGGTCGCATCCTGGACTTAATACTCTGCACTTATAATTGTTGTGTAACCGTTTGTGATTCTCCACTCACGCCCGAGGACCCGCACCACAAATCACTCTGCATTGACTTAAAACTTGACTTTTCAGCTTATTTAACGCCTGCAACCCATTTTGTGTATAATATTCATTCAGCTGATTTTGGCAAAATTAATGCTGAGCTTGATGCAATTGATTGGATTGAATTCTTTAAAAATTTAAACCTAGACGACTGTACAACAAAATTCAATACCTTATTAAATAGTTTAGTTAGTAAATACGCCCCACGCCGTCACGTCCGCCATTCATCATCTTCCGTCCCAGTCTGGTACAATAAACCCTTGCAAAAGATCTTAAGAGATAAACGTAAATATCACAAACTGTGGAAACTATACGGTAATCCACTGGATTATCAGAGTTTTAGTACTTTACGTAAACGTGCCAATAAGTTGGAATTTGAGTGTTACAATAATTACATATCTTATTCTGAAAATAAAATAAAAACGCACCCCAACTTTTTTTGGACTTATGTTAAATCAATTTTCTCGAAAAACAAACTTCCCCAAGCTATGCATTATGGAGGTTTGATGAGCACTAACGGTGAGGAAATATGTAATCTTTTTAACGATCATTTTCAGTCAGTTTTTGAGCAGCCTAGTGGCAGTAATGCCGAGGACATAGTCAAAACATTACCTTGTGAACCGTTGATTGATTTAAATTCAATAGAAATTAGCCCCAGTATTGTAAACAAATATTTAAAGTCGGTTAACATTCACAAGGGTGCCGGTCCTGACGGGTTGCACCCGTTATTAATTAAAAGCTGTTGCTCGTCTCTGTCTGTTCCTATCACCATGCTTTTCACTAAATCGCTTAAAGAGGGTGTTGTCCCCAAAGCCTGGAAACAGGCATGGGTAACTCCCATTCCTAAAGGTAAAGTGAGCCGTCATATTGAAAAATACCGTCCAATTTCCAAACTGTGTGTTTGTGCTAAGTTGTTGGAGAAGATTGTTACTGACCAACTCTTTAATGTTGTACGTCGTCATATTATTCCGAATCAGCACGGGTTCTTCAGGGGTCGATCTGTCGACAGCAATCTTTTGAGTTTCACTAACCAAATTTTTTGCGCCATGGACGATGGCTTTAGCGTAGATGCTATTTTTGCCGACTTCGCTAAAGCTTTTGATAAAATTTGTCACTATACCTTATTGTTGAAGCTTTGGCGACTCGGCATACATGGTGATCTTTTTCGATGGATAAAATCCTACGTTGAAAATAGAGTTCAGTCCGTGGTTCTGCTGGGTTTTCAGTCTGAATGGAAACCGATTAGTTCTGGAGTTCCTCAAGGTTCTCATTTAGGACCGTTGCTCTTTACGCTTTACGTGAATGACATTCCCAACTGTATTAAAAACTCTAATTTGTTACTTTATGCGGATGACACTAAAATATTCAGAATAATTAAAAATGAAAATGACTGTGTTAAGCTACAAGATGATTTAAATAATTTGGTGACATATTGTGACAATAATCATCTATTCCTAAACTTAGATAAGTGTAACGTCATTACTTTCACACGAAAAAAGAAAAATGTATCAATGTTTAATTATAATGTATCTGGAAGTTTATTGAAAAGAGTTTCAGAAGTTCGCGACCTTGGTATTATATTAGACAGTAAACTTACATTTATTCCACATATTGACAAAATTTTAAATAAATCCTATAAACAGCTAGGTTTCATTTTGCGGGTAGGTAAACCTTTCAAAAATGCACTTAGGTACGTATAAAATCTTGTATAACAGCTTTGTCCGCAGCCATCTGGAGTTCGCATGCTCAGTGTGGAAACCCTATCATGCCATTCATATCAATAGAATCGAAAAAATCCAGAAGAAATTTATTAAATCACTTGCTTTCAGGACTGGTCAGATATACACAGATTATGACGATATCTGTGATCGTTTGAATATGCAAAAACTGAGTGACCGCCGTGACTCAGTGGATTCTGTATTACTTTACAAAATTATACATTCAGAATTAGATGCCCCTGCTTTATTACAAAACATTAGTTTTAGAGTTCCGCGAAGACGAGAACGCCAGTGTCGCAAAAAAAATCTTTTTTCTATTTCTCGCAGTCGGACCCATTATGCAAAGAATGTTTTTATTAAACGAGCTTGTAATTTATTTAACAATAACGAACGACTCATTGACGTTGATGTGTTTAACTGCACAAGTGAATCGCTGAAAAAAGCGTTTAAATAAAAAATAAAAAAAAACTTTAAGGAACGCACCTGAGTTTAACAGTTAGATATACCTAATGTATTGTTTGGATACTTGCCTGTATTTACCAATGTTTATATTGCACGTTTTTGTATTGTCCTTGTGACAATTTAAGTTATATTATTATATTTAATGTATTTATAATGCTTTGCATATTGGCTACGTTTTCTTTAACTTATTCTTTAAGGAAACTATAGGTCTATTTGTTATACATCTAATTACCATCGCTTGATTATGTATGACTGTTTGTTTCTTAATAAATTAAACAAAAAAAAAAAAAAATTTAATTAAAGTTATGACTTAGAAATAAAACTATTTATTTATTGTGTTGTATTAATTCATATTCTGTTATGTGCCTGTTCATATTCATTGAATTTAATAAATATACTGACGACTGGATGATTTACATAAATAAATCTGATGACAATGCATTATTAAGGTGGTTGCAGAGCTGTCATTTTCATACAAAACGTTTGACCAATACACGCTTAAACTGTTATTGCTTCAAGTTATCAAACAATATCAAAAAAATCCTTAAAAAATCTTATTTTCGCCAATGAAATCAGATTTGATATAAATCCTACAATTACAAAGTTATTAAAGCTTTAAAACCCGTTGAAATATTATCTATCTTATGTATGTGTGCGTTACTTTTACACAACATGTAAACGTAAGTGCACGTAAAGCTATTCACATGGACGTAATACATAAACACCATTCATGAACAGTGCGTTCTGAAATATAATACTACTTTACCTACTTGTGTTTTAACAGTAAAATATAAATTGGTTTTTCGATGCGAATGCAAAACAGTTAATTTTAATTTATCAGTTTTATCATACCCTTCAATATACATGTAAAAAATATTATAAACATTTAGTTTTTTAAAGATACTAATTGAGCTTTTTTGTTCATAACAATAAAGTGGAACAGTTTTTGAAAGCACGAAAACTCCTTTTTATTTTACTCTATGGCCGTGTTTTGAGGATGAATTGACATTGTCAATTTGATTGTGGAAATCGTATTAGAAATCAATCAAGTATGGTTTTCAATTTTCGTTTGATGAGTTTTTACTACGTAAATTGTAAATAATGAAACGCGCTTACAATAAATATGTTTACTCAGGACATATAGTGAACCCTAACTAAACGATCGCGAGCTTGGAATGTTGCGATATCAATTCATGGGTCAGAAATGGCGGGGTAAGTATTGTGTTTGTGAACATTAAACATTATTACATATCAAAGCATCCTCACTCACACTCAAAAACGCTTCTTCATCTGTATTCACCATTCACCACGACATTTTTTGCAAATAAATATTCTTATTCTTCTTATTCCTGCTGTAAATTATGTAGTATTTTCTTTTTACACGAATACAGGCTTGGCGTGATGACAGTGATAATGCCTAAAAAACACAACCGCAACCAACCACAAGTACTGATTGCGAACGCTTAGATTCCACGGTGACTCTTAGGGGTTTGAGCGATGATAAAAAAAACAAAGCTGTTCATTCATCGTAGGTAGATCAGTAAATTATATAGTTTCCTCTCTCTGGCTGAACTGATACCTACAACTACCTACCTACGTTATCAATAGGTGATTGGAAACCAACCCCTTTTGGTATTATCGATTAAAAGTGTTTTAGGTTTACCCTAACACCCTGTAAGAGAATCACATAGTATGTACTTGCACACAGCTGTTTCCATTGCTGGCATTTTTGTGATGTACCTAATGAATAATTTCTTTACAGATCATCAGCTTAGATCATCATCAAGGGATTACTGTTATATGATTTGCTTTATTGATTTATCAACAATAAAAGTACAGAAAGACGAAGGCTTCATCCAAGAAATGCTGCAGAAACTTGTAATTTTTTACAAAACATGTGTGTTGCCTGAAACTGTATTAGGATACGTGTTCCTGCAAAACACATATGCAGAGATCCACCGTCGTTTTCAGGCAGCCATACTAATCGCAGCAAAAAGAAAGAAGCCTAAAATATTATCTTAATAAATGTAACATAGAATTACATAAGTAACTTATAAATAATAAAACCCACACCTAACAATGATTGTTTTTTATTTCCATGAAGATATTGTAAACTAATACTTTATCTCAATATATAGGTAGGTACCTATCTACTATTCTTGATGGCTGGTTTTAGTATGGTCACTAATCCACCAATAATCCGAAAATATATTTATCGCAAATTTAAGCACAGCCTATATTAAATATATAGGTGACTTTTTATCACCTGCCAAATTTTGTGTCCTTGTTCAGACCATCAATCTGAACAACTTTCATTATAGGAAGGAGACCTTTTCGAATCACGAAAAAGAAATCAGCTGTTTCATACTAAAGTTCAATACCTACTTGACCAAAATGTATGAAACAGCTGTTTTTTTCGTGATTTCAAAGTTGCTCCCATAATGAAATTCGTTCAGAAAAAAAACTGTCACAAATTTTAGGGTGCCGTACCTCAAAAGGAAAAACGGAACCCTTGTAGGATTACTGAGTCCGACTCGCACTTGGCCGGTTTTAAAAAAAAAATCTTCAATTCATCATCAAAATCAAATATATGCGTTTTTATTCTACTTACCAGCAATCTGACACTGACAGATAATACGCTACTTTTAATGAATGAATCACCCACACACACACTCACAATTTGTGTCTCTTAGTGTGCATGCTTGTTGATTTTCTACAATTGACCAATACATGGAAGAATAAAACAATTTATGACCTGATACTGAACCAGTAAAAGAAAAATACGTGGACTCGCCAATATACAAATTTTAATTAAAACTAAAATAACTTACGAAATAATTGACAAAAACTACAAATCTTGTTCCTCAGCGCCATCTATCGGGATATGTTCATTTTTGTTTCCTGTGCAACCACCTTAAAAAGAGGAAAGCTTGCACATTTGCCTAAGCTAAGGAAATACATTGATTTGCTATTGATGTATGTTGTTGTAAAGTCTCGTTCTAAGTTTTAAGCCAATTACTTATTTATATTTCCATTGACATTCTAAAGGATGAAGTTTTATTTGCTCCTTAGAGAGTGTTGAGCTTATTGTTACCACAAATCCTGGTAATAAGCTCTGCCACCCATGAACACTTGCAACACTAGAGGATTGCAGATGCGTTGCCAGCCTAGAGGGCTAAGATCAAATACCTCGTGTACCAGTCATATCACCTGCTGTCATAATCTACATAATAGTAAAAAAACACCGGGTAACACTCCGGGAGTGCCGGCAGAATGAAAACTACACATACGCACACTCGCGCAAAAAGAAAAAGAAAAAAAAAACTTTCTGCACGAGATTCGAACTGCAGTCTCTTGAGAGAACGCAGTGTTATTCCGCACCTTATACCACTAGGCCAAAAGCACATACATTAAAGTGACGAAATTTCAAAAATCGAACGCGATTGTAGCTTCATTCGTATTTCAAAATAAGCTCTTAGAGGATCCTAATATCCTGGTACTTAAACCCTCTCTCCGTCTTACGTATGACGCGAGTTTAACATTTTTTACCCATCCCAAAAAGTGCCCAACGCCGCTAAAGAAGTTTTCACTTGAATAAATTACAAGTAAGTAATGTAGGACCATGTAAGACATAGGACATTAGGTTAGGAGACAGGTGAAAATAAGCTCCAAGGGGTTGAAACAGGGCAGTGGTGGGCAAACTTTTTTCATGGCGGGCCAGAAAATCACAGATATTTCAAAGAAGGGCCAAAATTATACTAAAATGCAATTTTTTTGACACATGACGCATGAACTACGTGGCTAGTCTAGCTGGCTCCTTTGCCTTCGCATCTATTATTCTATTTTATACAGCAGCACCGTCTAAATATCGTCATCCTGTGCCATAACACTCCAATTCGAAGGAACGCCGGCGGGCCGCATTAAATTCTTTCGCGGGCCGAAGTTGGCCCGCGGGCCGTAGTTTGCCCATCACTGAAACAGGGGATCAAAGTTTGTATGGGAAGTTCGTTGCTTTTGAAGCCAAAGCTTGAAACTTTGTGTAGGCTTTTATTAAGATATAAAGTAAATGTGAAAGTTTCTAAAAATCTTATCCTTAAGTGTAAAATAGAAATAGGGGATGAAAGTTTGTACGGGAAGTTCGTTATTTTTGAAGCTAGGAACTTAAAAATTTGTTTATTTGCTTTTGATTCATCATCATCATCATCATCATTAGCATTAAGACGTCCACACTGTTGAACAAAGGCCCTTAGCACACCATAATGAATGACAACTCGCCACGTGTATCCAACGGTTTCCTGCAACTTTCACGATGTCGTCGGTCCACCTAGTGGGAGGCCTGCCAACAAACAACAACAACAAGAGTTGTTCGCATAATACACGTAGCACACGCGGTGCAGAGACGGTTCAATCCTATGACCTATTGTACTCGAAAGATAAGACGAATCGGTGCAAATTATACGTATTTCTTCAACTACATGAATAAATGTAGTGAGTAGTGAGGGCAGTATTTTGTTTACTGTGGGATTCGACGCTCGTTCAGAATGGTGTACGATCTGAAAGACAAGGTGGTGTTTATCACGGGAGCCGCCAACGGGGTCGGCGCAGGAGTCGTGCGGATGCTGCTGGATGAAGGTGTTAAGGTATGGATATCCATTATTATAAAGCCGGAGTCCTTCGTGCTCGACCCAATAAGTTTTCTTGACTAAAACGAATGCGGGATCACGGTTATATTATACAAAAGTCACTATGGCCCAGAAATTTAATCAAGATAAATAATCTAACTGCAATGAGCGACAATTTTAAATTTCAAAATATTTGATCTAACCTTAAATTTGCCTCTCATTTTATTTCTTTTCTACATTAATCACCACCAGAATTTTATTTTAGTCATTAATAAAAGAATTAAATGTAACGCCTGTTACAAAATTAATTTTTTAATAAAAGAATTCAAAATTATTGGTGCCCCTCTTTTGCCCGAATTTCATATGCCATAATATAATGTTTGCCATAATGATCATTTGCCATAACCCTTTTTTTCTCTGAAACCGTAATTTTTTCAGGAGCATTGTAATGGCAATCCTGTAGAACTCTATAGGTTAGGTTAGGTTTGTTTCATAAGAATCCTGAATAATTAACATATAAAGAGAAAAAAGAGTTATGGCAAATGATCATTATGGCAAACAATACATTTATGGCAAATGAAATTCGGGCAAACGATAGAGAACCGATACTTAATTATACTTAATTATTAAACAACTTGTCGACCACTGTCGGGAAAAGTATGCTTGAAGTGTGTTTCAAATCTATTACAAATAAAAATACAAAAAAAAAACACATCCGCACTAAGCTTCATCAAAATAAACAACTATTATCTGCCACAAGCTTCGTCGTAATTTCCCAAAGTGAAATCCGCAACAAGCTTCGTCATACCAATTGTGTTTGGAGTGGAATTTTTGTGTGACAAGCACAATTTTTGCACATAAAAAGATCCATATGTACACCAGGGAAGAAGAAAGTGCGAAGAGTATGATTGATTTTGTGATCGTGGATGAAAGATTGAGGGTTAAAGCACAGTACATATAAGCACAAGCAGTAGGGAATCTACGAACAAATCGGTCGAAACGAACGCACACATAGACGCGCTTTTACACGGCCCCTAAGCAGATCTCGCGGTGCCGTCAGTCGCGCGTGGCGCATTGAGACGAGCGGCCGTGTTCGTTTTAAACATGCCAAGAGCGTATTGCGCAGTGTACGGCTGCTTGAACTCGGCTTCTTCAAAACCGGAGCTTTCGTTTTTTAAACTCCCTGCTGAATTGCTAATGTTGAAAGGTACTATATTATTATGAAATAAAATGTATATATTATTTTTATAACGAGAAATGTCAGATGTCACTTCTCCGACAAATGTTTTTTCTGTTAAATAAAACGTTTGGCTGTTTAGATGATAAGTAAGTAGTTGCCGTATATTTGGTGGTTTTTGGTGAAAAAAAAATCTACGGACTTTCATTGTTATCATCTTGGATCTATAGTATATGTACTAATATATTATAGAAAACTACACTTGAAGGATAACTTGTCAAATACCTATAGGTAGGGCAAACCTTGGTTAAAAAAAACTATTCAATTTAACAAAAATTAAATCGACAACCCTAACGCTTTATTGGAGCGTAGGTACTTATTTCAAAAAGTAGGCCTATCTTCCCTACTGCTTTAGCTTATATATATACTGTGGTTAAAGTCAGGGACACTCGTGCATATCGCGGAGTCGGCATCCATACAGACCACAACCTGGTGATATGCCGAATTAGTGGTCTGTTTAAGCGATGGCGGCACCGGGTCAAAAAACCCACTAGTGTCCTAGAACGAATAAAAGTGGAGAATCTGCAAGACGAGAATGTAAGAGAAAAGTACAAGGATGAATTAAAAAGTCGATTTTGTAATATAGATGAGGTATGTGAGATAGAAAAGGTGTGGACGGTATTTAAGGAAGGAGTTGTGAATGTTGCTACTGAGGTGTGTGTGGTGTGCAAAAGGGGAAAAGGAAGAAAGAAGAGGAACGTATGGATGGATGCTGAAGTACAACAGGTGGTGCGAGAAAAGAAGAAGGCATGGTTGGATTGGTTAGCGAAAAAGGTTAATCGAAAAATACAAATATGTAAAACGAAAGACGTATACAAAAGAGTGAAAGGATTAGTAAAGACGACTTGTGACAGAAGGATAGTTTTGATAGGAGGCTTTCTGATGACTTCCGGACAAATATTAAGATGTTCTGGAAGTCTATAAAGACAGCCCGTGGCAAAAACACAGCCTCGGAGCTGAGTGAAATCAGAAGCCAGGATGGGAGTGTTATAAAAGAAGAAGAGTGTGTGCTAAAAAGATGGAAGGAATGTTTTGAAAGTTTGTTTGAAAGAGCAGAAAAAGCTGTGCAAGTACCGGCTTATGCCGGAGAGAAGAGTGAAAGTAGTCAGGAAAATGAGATAGGTATGGATGAAATTGTGAACGCCATGAAAAGAATGAAGTTAGGAAAGTCTGCGGGGTATGATACGGTGTCGGTCAAAATGCTGAGAGCCGGTGAAGACGTGGTAGTTAGTCAGTCGTGCCACCTTTTCAACTTGTGTTGGACGAACGGTTCGGTACCGGAGGATTGGTGCAAGGCCATGATTGTGCCGCTGTACAAGGGAAAGGGGTCACAACTAGACTGCAAAAATTACCGCGGAATAAGCCTTCTCAGCGTCGTCGGCAAACTGTATGCAAAGGTATTGATTGAAAGAGTTATAAGAGAGACCGATGAGAAAATATGGGATGTACAAGCTGGTTTTAGAAAGGGATTGGGATGCACGGATCAAGTATCGGCGTATAACCGAAAAGTATATGACCAAAGGCCAGAAAATATACTGCTTATTCGTCGACTTGGAGAAGGCTTACGACAGGGTGATGAGGAATGAGTTGTGGTCAGCGTTAGCCATGCACGGGGTGAACAGTAATCTAATACAAGCACTAAAATCTCTCTATGAGGATTCTAGTGCTTGTGTGAGGATAAACGGGGCGTACACTGAATGGTTTAGCATCAAAAAAGGTGTTAGACAAGGATGTGATGCGTCACCGTGGCTGTCAACCTATTCATGGATACGTGCCTGAATGATGTGAAAGAGAATGACTGTGTACTAAGGATGAACGAGTTAACCATCAAATGCTTGAAGTGTGTTTGGACGCCGACGACCAAGTGTTGTAAGCATCGTCGGAGGAGGAGTTGCAAAGGATGGCTAACATTTTATGTGGGGTATTGGAAAGGAAAGGTATGAAAGTTAATGTGAGCAAGACGAAAGCTATGGTATTCGAAAAAGACGATAGCATGACAGAATGTGAGATTATGATTGCGGGTGAGAAAGTAGAATAGGTAAAAGAGTTTGTATATCTGGGCTCGGCTTTTACGACAGATGGAAGGAAAGTGTGAAAGAGATATTGAAAGAAGAGTGAATACAGGAAACATGGTCAATGGAGCGCTGCACGCCTTTGTGAGCAGTGAGAAGGTGTCAAAGAAGGCGCGTCTGGCTGTTCACAGAGGGGTGCTCGTTCCAACACTAATGTACGGTAGCGAAAGTTGGGTATGGCAAAAGAAGCATGAAAGTAGAATAAATGCAGTAGAAATGAGAGCGTTAAGAAGTATGGAAGGTGTATCACTGAAAGATAGAATGCGGAATAGTGTGATAAGGGAACATGCTGGTGTGAAAGAAGATATAGTGACTAAGATAGAAAAAAGTATGCTTAGTTGGTTTGGTCACTTAGAGAGGATGGATGAAAGAAGATTAACTAAACAGATTTATACGGGGAGTGTGAATCAGGAAGGCCTAGACGGACGTTCCCTGATCAAATTGGGGACGTTTTGGAAAAAGGCCAGGTCAAGAGTACCCGAAACCGACGAGCATGTATGAAGAGATTGATGAATGTGGATGAAGCGAAAGAGGTATGTCAGGATCTTAGCAAGTGGAATAAAGTAGTCTCTGCTTACTTCTGTGGGAAAGAGGCGTGGCGATATGTATGTATGTATGTATGTCGACCACAAACATTTTTTGTCACAAACAATCACAAATTCAATTGGTCACTCCAGACCTAATCACATTCATAATATGAGATCTTCACTTTCTTCGTGTTCGCATATGCAGCATCCGTATCCCGGCGCTTTTCAAGGCCACTATCTAAAATTCGAATTTTTCAATGCATTATTCACCTAAAAGTAAAAGAGTTTACAATAATACACAACGAAATCATTGGTACAAAATATTTGTACCGTAAATCATTAGCATTTATGTGTGAAATTACTTAAGATGTAGTACAGCTCGATCAATTATGCCTACCTACACGTCCCGAAGCGTACTGAATTTATTTAAATGGCGTTTGTGTGGTAAACACGTTTCGGCGGACGGTGCCTATGCAACACCTAAAATATTTTAGATGGGTAATAACAGACTTTTTAAATGCGGTCTATTGATATAAATACGTTATGTTTTAGAAACATGTATAGAAAAAGTTATCTAACAACTAGCTCGAATATAAATTATTTGTTTTTAAAACGATCTACTCAACCTCCTAGTTTATATTTATATCCAGGTAAAAAGGAATAAGCGACAGTAGTGTTTAAAAATTATTGCAAGTAAAGAAGGATAAGCGACATGATTATCGAAACTAATATCAGTTAAAAGGTGATAACCTACAATAGTGCGGATAATAACATTTAGGTTATTTGATCTAAGCCATTTTTTGTTTTTATGTAGATATAGGTAAAATGATATAATGTAAATAAAAATACGTTATACGATGAGGTAAAAAAATATAACCGACAAATGGAAGGAAAGTCGTAAAAAGCCAAACCGTCTAAGGTACATTGTCTAAAATATCATTTTATCTAATCTCCAATATTCAGAAATTTTTAAAAAAAGACGTCGTTTAGTAAAAAAAATAGGTCGGTATCTCTAAAAATCACCGATGGGATAAGCGACACGAAAGTCGTCATACGCACACGAGACCTAGCCCATTCGACGCGGAAAAATCTGCTGATTTCAACGATATATATAACTCAATATCACAAAAAATGTCGCTTATGACATTTCTCCTTTCAAGCGTCGATATGTAGGTACATACAATATATCACGCCTTTATCCCTTACAGGGTAGACAGGGCCTAGGGTAACAACATCTAAAGGCCACGTTTAGCTTGATTGTTGGAGTATACTAAAGTAACTAGAACCGCGAACATTTTCATAAAAATCTGTGTTGACTAATTTGCTCGGAACTAATTTCGTATACTCGAACCATACTCGTCGACTTCATTATTTTTCGTCTTCAACTCATGACCAAGTTACCTTGCACCTTTCTGTCATAATTTAATATTGAAATAATTTAAAATTAAAATATTATTGCAGCATGTGGCTGTCTTAGACCTAGCCGAAGATGCGGGATTGGCTCTCCAAGACGAGTTGAACGCCAAACATGGCGACGGGAAGGTGAAGTTTTACCTCTGCGACGTCACTAACGATGATATCCTCCTGGGAACAATGGCGGCGGTGAAGGAAGACCAGGAGTACATAGATCTGGTGATCAATAACGCGGGAATTATGAACGACAGTTTGCAGACGTTTAAGAAGGAGATTTTGATCAACGTGGTATGGCTTACCCTCGCTATTTTGAAGTTTAAAAGTTTTTGATTTGCTGTCTTGCCTAAACACGCAAACTTAAGAATTTTGAAGAATGTTTATTTTATTTTATTTTTTTAGTCGGGGTTTTAACCTTGCCAAGCGCGTTTATAAATATTTTGTTAAACTTTACTGAACTATGAACGATGAACTATCATATCACTCTGTTATTTTAAACCGCATTAAACAATGATAGGTAGCTATATATTATAACTAAATTCAGCATCAATATATCAAAATTTTGTTTCCACAGCCACGTTTATACGCCATTTTCAAAATAATTGTGAGAATAAGGCTCTACGGGCATGTAGGGTGGCAGGAAGAAATGTAGTCATAAATTAAAAAACGTGTGATCTTTGCAGAGCCTTCTAAACAGTTTGAGAAAATCCTGCCGACGGATTTACTATATGAATATTGCTATGGGGGGTATAATGTTTATTTTCTTCTCCAGCTGGCCCTAGTGACGGCCTCCATCAGAGCGTTGGAGATAATGCGACAGGATGAAGGCGGCCGCGGTGGCACCATCATCAACATAGCGTCAATCGTGGCGCTCTGCCAAATGCCAGGGCTCTCCATATATAGGGCCACTAAGAGCGCCGTATTGCAATTCAGCAATTGTCTTGGGGTAAGAGCTAAATCGGCTTAGAAACTGAACTTGGACCTAAGTGTTGTGTTCAGAATGACCAGAACTAGCTTCCTGTTGTTATTGATGGCTTCTGTTACTCCGCTATCCACGATTGAGTGAACTTTGATGTGATTGGGATGGATCTTTGGGGATTT